>CM065734.1:26766604-26776604 GCA_033310375.1 Conus canariensis | reverse complement strand
TCTTAAGGGCTTGAGGTGAGAGAATAAATCTACTCTAATAGTACACCGCTCTATCTTCGTATCTAGTGTACTCTGAATAATGACTCAGGAAGAAAGAAAATAATGCTGATTGGCTAGATTATGACAAGCATTCTCAGCAGTAGTCTTTGTGGCTTTTTTCTTTTCCTCTCCCCGTAGTTGAGGCTGATAGGTGGATCCGCCAGGGCCACGTGCAGGCTCCTGTGTCATTGAGGAATTATCGTTGTCTGTGTGACATATTCCTACATGTGCTTCACCTGATCCGTTAAGCCATAAGATCATGTGGACCGTTTTCAGTCATCCCCATAGATCAGTAACTATTCAATACCTTTCAAGTGCTGAATGAATTAACATTTAGATAAAGAAAATCAAATGAATATCTGAATAAGCAGAAGAAGACATATTTCTTACATACTATATGTTTCAAACTATGAATCGTGAATGTATATATCAATTGAACAAGGAATATTTGAATGAATAAGTACACGTAGATAAAGAAATGTTGAAATGTGAATTAATGAATTTTCAAAGAAACAAACAATTTGACTACATGATCGAAAAAAGAAAAGATAGAGTTTAGAAGGGGGAATAGAGGGGGACGTGGGGAAATGATTGGGCGGGGAACGGGAGAGGGAATCAAGCAAGAAAGAACGAGGTTGAAAGGGGGGGGGGGGGGGGGGAGGGGGGGGGAGAGGGGGGATCTCAGGATGTCTATCTGCGTTTCAACCCTCCGCGAGCAAACAAGCTGTTTAGAAACTGTATATCGAGCAGCTGCACTCCCTCCCCTGTCTCGCTCTTCCTCTGTCTTCCCCTTCCCCCTCATCCCAGCGGTTCCCACTCACCTATCCCAATCCCTACATTCCCATTATCACCATTCCCTTTCTTCTTTTTCCCCTTCCCCTTATCCCCCCTTCTCCCCCCCCCCCTCCCCCATCTGTCTCTCATTCTCCTAATTTCTCCCCCTTCCCCCCTCCCCACTGGTACCGACCCTGTTCGTTCACCCACTCACCCACCCGTCCCCCTTCTTCCCCTTTCTTCCTTTCTACGTGTCCCCTCCCTCCCCCCTCCCTGTCCACATACAGCCACCCCATCCCTTGCCTGTACCCTCCACCCTTTTTTTTTTTAACCGGGGATGTTTAGATCTTCAGTCTAATGCTCTCCCAAATGTGCTGTTCAGACTGCCAAAAAGTACTGCGTTTTTCATGTATGCTGAATAATTTAGTAGTGGGGGAAAACAAGTGTAGGCTTACACTTCTTCTGTCATTACATTTTAAAAAAAGAAAGAAACAAACAAAAAAAAGGGGGGGGGGGAGAGAAAATGAGAACATAAAATCAATGAAATATATTACATAAGTTAAACGCTTCACTCGCAGCATAGAAGAACCATCCTAATCCTTCTTCAAGAAAGTTCTATTCATATTGCCTGCTCCTAAGCCTTTCGTGCGCTGGATCGGACTCATCAGGGAGACATGTTTTTAATTTACATGAGCGACAGCAGTGTGGATGTGTTTTGGCTCTCTTTGTGTTCCGATTGTGCTTTGCTTCTCCATGTTGAAGTGCAACTGATGCCACCTTTTAGAATAGAACGAATTTGCTCTTGATGAGTTTAGTATCCTAATGTGTCATCATGTCAAATTCGGAGAATATGAAATAAAACCTGTCGAACTGTATGAACAACAACATAGACAGAGTGCACTGCGCAAGCACACACACACACACAACACACACACACACACACACACACACACACCACGCACGCACGCACACCACACACACACACACACCACACACACCACACACACACACAAACACACACACACGCACGCACGCGCGCGCGCGCGCGCGCCCACACACACACACACACACACACACACACACACACACACACATACATGGGCCCGTGCCCACCCACCCATGCACACACACACATACACACACACACACACACACACACACACACACACACACACACACACACACACGTGTGTGTGCTCTCACCGCAAGCACATACAACAATGCTCGTGTCACCGTGACCCTCTTGACAATAGATGACACAACAACGACTGTTTGATATTTGCACAGTGTGAAGGTCATATCCTGTAGACTCAACACTTCTTCCACGAGACAGAAGATCCGCTAAGATGCTGCTGTTTGTTGGGAGTCTTACTGACGTGCTGTGTTCATCAACTTCACATTCAACGCGAGCGCTCGTCTGAAGTATAGAGGATATCGCATTTCCGTGGTTCGACTCCCATAGGAATCTCTCTCTTCTCTCTCTCTCTCTCTCTCTCTCTCTCTCTCTCTCTCTCTCTCTCTCTCTCTCCTGTGAACCGACCGCTTCTCCCATATTCAAGTAATTCAAATGTCGGAAATCAAGTTGATGAGATTACTGCCTTTCAGTACTGTTGCTGATTTAACACATAACATATTTGTACCTAATTCTCTCTCTCTCTCTCTCTCTCTCTCTCTCTCTCTCTCTCTCTCTCTCTCTCTCTCTCTCCCTCCCTCTCTCTCACTCTCTCTCTGTCTGTCTGTCTGTCTCTCCTCTCTCTCTCTCTCTCTCTCTCTCTCTCTCTCTCTCTCTCTCTCTCTCTCTCTCTCTCTAAAAGAAACGCGTCTCCCGAATTCACTTAATCTGCGTCCTCAATCAACTCCATTACAGTAATATCGTTCAGACCTATTGCTGATTTAACATTTAAAAGTTTATATTCAGAATCCACACCCCTCTCTTCTTCTTCTTCTTCTTCTTCTTCTTCTTCTTCTTCTTCTTCTCCTTCTTCTTCTCTTCTTCTTCTCCCCCTCCTCTTCGTCCTCCTCCTTCTCTTCTTCTCTTCTTCTTCGAACTGTTTAAGATGGCTGACACAGACAACAGACAGCGAGGACTGGGCCCTTAAATTGCTCAGCTACCTGGTTTTTATACATTTTTATCACGTGTAAATATGCATCTAACTTTTTTTGTGAACAGTTAGTTTTTCTGCGTGTCTGCAGGTATGGATTTTGCTTCTGTGGACTGTTTTTCCGATTTTTGTCATTATGTGAATTCTGCTCCAGTGTTTTGATGTTTTGATCGCTGCGGAGAACTTCTGGACTCAGACGTCTGACCAACGATGTTTAAGAACACTGCTGAAATAGGAATATGCAAAGCAGTCGAGTGTTACGTATGCACGTAAGGTGTCTGTTTGTCACAATCCAGTTGCTCATTTTATGAATCAGTCAACAGGTTTTTATATATTTCATTTGTTTATTTCAAACGCCGCACCAAAGACATATATGTTCTGTCATCGGATGACGTACTTTCGATAGTATGCTTCTGACGTAATAACACAGACTTAACGTTGCGTCATTTTATTAGGTTTTAGCTAGCAGTCAAGTGTTCTATTTTCTTTCTTTTAACTATGACTAAGTCATCAAAAAGGTGCATTGTAAAGGGATCATCGCCGGTACATAAGATAAAGAAAACGCTCGATCCAACCCGGCAAGTAACTTTTACGTGTAGACGGGGATGCCTGGGTCTGTGGCGGAGGACCTTACTCCTTCGCTACCATGGCCAGGTCCAAGACATCCCAGGTTTCAATGTTATCTGGCAAGACCAGGACAAAGGTGGGAAAAACGATTTGCATTTAAAACTTGATGATGAAATCCACTCCTCAAATCCTATTTGCCTTCCACACAGTGAGGAGCTTGCGCTCACAAAGGTGACCATTTTTTTCAAAAATGAACAAAAACTGAAAATAACTGTGTACTATTCCACATTCAAAGTTTTGATACAGGGGAAAAGTTGTATGCAGTGGATAAGGGAAGAATTCAGAATTCTGAAAGAGCTAGTTGAGGCCCTCTACGATCAGCACGCGGGTCGAGAGGCCTCTATCAAGGCCATCAAATCTGTGCCTCTCCCTGCTCAGATCTTACAGATTACACTTCCCGCACTCTCGTCCTCCACAGCCTTATCCACACCTTCGTCTCCCACACCCTTGTCAACACCATTGTCCTCCATTCCATTGTCCTCCATTCCATTGTCCTCCTCATCAGTGTCCTCCATTCCATTGTCCTCCTCATCAGTGTCCTCCATTCCATTGTCCTCCTCATCATTGTCCTCCATTCCATTGTCCTCCACATCACTGTCCTCCATTCCATCATTGTCCGCACCATTAACCACACCATTGTCATCCACACCATTGTCATCCACACCATTGACCACACCTTTCTCATCCACACCACTGACCACACCATTGTCATTCACTGTCCCAAGTAATAGCATCACACCATTATCTACACCATTGCCCTCTGTCCTCCCCCAAAACAATATCTCGACCTGTGAGGTATTGCTCCCAGAGTGTTCTAAGCCCTGTTCTTCCTTGCCTATGGAGGGAAATACTTCTGGACTTACAAATGCTAACTTCATGCTTTTGCAACAACAGATCTCTGTCCTAGAAAGGAACATGTCAATTCTTCACAATGAAAATAAATCAATGAAAACACTACTGACCACTGTACAGTTTGAACTCAACACTTTGAAAAGCCAGCGCACTCCCACATCTTCAGTTTCCACACAGACAAACATTCCACCCCAAGATACTGTGGAGGAGATTTCTATTCCTGTTTCAAATCGTTTCTGCATTGACAAAAAGATTGAAGAAACTGCTTCTCCCAGTAAATCCCGTTTCCAAATCGTGAAGAACAGAAAAAAATTCAAACCTGATACTGATGATATGGTCCTTAGTCCCTCTGGATCACCTCGTAAAGCCGTCAATACTGAACGATCACCTTCTGACATTTTGTCAACCCTCTCAGTCCTGGACAAGGCAACAAGCGTACTGATTGGGGACTCACTGATCAGATACATAAACCCCAGACTAATGACAACTACAGGTAACTTTCTGAATAAAATTTGTGTACCTGGGATGACAATTTCTGATCTTTTGCACTGGCTTGATACGTTAAAAGAAAACAAAAAAGTTCACCATGTAACCATTCATGTGGGTGTAAACGATTGTCCGTCAGGGGCCATTACAGAAGATACATGGGACACTCTTCTGTCCAGTGTCCGACGTGCTTTCCCTGAAGCATGTATACACATGAGTTCCATAGTTCCTGCGGTCGATGATCATAACCTCAACAACACAATTCTTCCTTCTAACAAAAATCTGTCTGCTGTGTGCAAACGCCGTAAAACCCTCTTCATTGATCATTTCCCATCATTCAGACCCCCCTCAAAACGGAGCCTCTATCATGACCATATTCATTTAAACAAAACCGGAACTGCACAATTGGTTCTGGACCTCAAAACAGCTGCTGATATAAAACATTCATTAGAGAGCTCTCGTTCTCAAAGCACAGCAAGCTCTGGAAAGTCATCAGCATTCAGAAATCACAGAAATGTTCAGAATGACAGTTACAACACAACTTCTTTCCACCTTTCCAGTCAACACAATAGAGCGTATCGTCACTCAAACTCTGTCTATTTACCATCCTTCCATCATCGCTCATTCCCACAAACCGTGTCTTACAGTGAAATCCCATCAATCGTACCCTGTCATGACCTTCCACTAAACGCCGCTCACCCTGATCATCCTGCATCCGCAATTCACCATGATTACTATGCATCTGCCCCTCATCCTGACTATCATGCATCTGCCCCTCATTCTGACTATCATGCATCCGCCCCTCATCCTGAATACCCTGCAGCCTCCGATCGTCATAACTACCCTGCAGCCGCCGCTCACCATGAATACCCTACAGCCAACCATGACTACCGTGCAGCCTCCGCGCACCGTAACTACCCTGCAGGCGCCGCTCACCGTAACTACCGTGCAGCAGCCGCTCACCGTAACTACCCTGCAGGCGCCGTTCACCGTAACTACCCTGCAGGCACCGCTCACCGTAACTACCCTGCAGGCGCCGCTCACCGTAACTACCCTGCAGGCGCCGCTCACCGTAACTACCCTGCAGGCGCCGCTCACCATAACTACCCTGCAGGCGCCGCTCACCGTAACTACATTGCAGGCGCCGCTCACTGTGTCTATCCTGCAGGCGCCGCTCACTGTGACTACGGTGCAGGCACCGCTCACAGTGACCACCATGCAGGCGCCCCTCGCCATGACTACCGTGCAGGCGCCCCTCGCCATGATTACCGTCCAGCTGCCGCTCACCATGACAACCCTGTAGCCACCGTGTGTTTCAACAGACGTCCCCTCACCGTGTGGGGCGGCGCTACAACATCTACTCGCGGTCATCAAACAGAAGAAACGACAGTCACAATTTAGACCAAGTAAATCAGTTCTGTGATTCAAGTCTTGGTCACCAAAATATAAATGTTGACCTGTTTCCCGGACATCCAACTCCCTTTTCCAGCCTGCCTCTCTGTTACTCAGCAGACTGCTTTCCCCCTCTGATGCCCCACCCCCAAATTAATTCTCTTATTTAGTAGGGGTTCGGATTGCATGCTATTCCACTCATTAGCAATCATCAGGACTTCCCTGCAACTTGAGTGTCTATTGTGAGCCATGAAATGACCAATGCACTTAGTTGAACTATAATTATTCTGAACTGAATATTTCGGTATCCTCTCTATTTCACGTGGTAATTCTGTATATCTCCAGGTGGCGCTGCTTCCCTCCATTCACTAATGTCAACCAATGTGAATGTATCAGACTGGCCCGTCAATGACGGTCTGCGCATAGGTCACCTAAATATTTGTCATCTCATAAACAAAATGTCTGACGTATCAAAAATCATTCATAATAATCATAAACCTTTCCATGTCTTTGGATTTTCTGAGGCATGGACAAACAGCCGCGTTAGTGACAATTCTATATCCATTCCTGGATACTCAATAGTCCGGAGAAATCCTGAAAATATTCTTGAAACAGGTATTGCTGTCTACGTCCAAAAAGATGTCCCATACAAAATTCGTAACGATCTTTGTCACAAAAATATTGAAATAACGTGGCTTGAAATTCAGTCAAAAAGTAAGACATTAGCGTCAATTCTTGTCGGATTTGTATACAGACATCCTAAAAGTAAGTCCAGCTGGTATAACGATTTTTGTGAGATGATGGACACAGTATGGCTTTTGAAAACAGAAATACTATTATTGGGAGATTTCAATATAGATCTGTTTCAGTCTTGTTCTCAATGGTCCAACATTGCTAATTCATATAATCTTCATCAGTGCATTTCTTTACCGACTAGAGTTACTTCAAAATCTAATACCCTTATAGACCACATATATTCGTCGAACATTGCTGCACTTACAGAAATATGTGTACCGCCTACTGGTGCAAGTGACCACAATGCTGTTTGCGTAACTTGGAACAAAAAAGGTTTTAAAGTTCCAAAAGCAAGTCATTTGGTAATCACATTTCGTTCATTCAAAAACTTCAACTTACACGCTTTTCAATCTGATCTCATTTCCTCGCCTTTTGCAAACATCTATAGCTACACCGATCCGATCCAGATGATGCCCATGCCTTTTGGACGAGAACCTTTCTGAATATTGTCGACAAACACATCCCATTGATCCAGAGGCGAGTCAAATCAGATATCCTGCCTGTCTGGCTCACTCAGGATATTCTGAATGCCATGGACGAGAGGGACAATTTAAAAAGTGTAGGCTCTGACAAAGAGTATAAGAGAAAACGCAACATTGTGAAGTACATGATTAGAAAGTCTAAATGTGATTCTTTCAGAAAGTTGGTCCAAAATAAAAACAACGGAGCCTCTATTTGGAAAGCTATTAATAAACTTACCGGACCGTGTTCATCAAGACAGGAATGTTTCATTCCAGTAGAAACACTAAATGATCATTTTGCCAATATTGGTAACAAGCTAAACATAGGGAAAGATAAAACTAGCATTTTTGACACTGCGAATTTACAGAAATTTTGTGATGCAAGAAATATGCACGCAAAGTTTTCTATCCCCTAATATCTGTTAATGAAGTGTTTTTATATCTATCAACTTTGAAAAATAAAAGTTCACACAGCTTTGATGGAATCAGTCCCAAGATATTAAAACTATCTGTACCATATATTGTAGATTCTCTTACATACCTCTTTAATCTATGTTTATCTAAACATTACTTTCCAGAAGCATTTAAACATGCAAAAATTATCCCTCTGCACAAAAAAGGGAATTTAGATGATCCAAATAACTACAGACCAATTTCGCTGCTATCGTCCGTCTCAAAGCCATTAGAACGTCATATCCATCACCATCTATCATCTTTTATTGAGAAACATAAACTGTTGTATATCAATCAGTCAGGATTTAGGAAACTACATTCATGTGAAACGGCTTTGTGTCGGATCACAAATTTGTGGCTAAAAGATATCAACATCAGGAAAGCAGTTGGTGTAGTTTTTATTGATTTAACAAAGGCTTTTGATTTAATTAATCACAATATACTGCTAAAAAAGCTTAATGTTTACGGCGTCGACAACAATACGGAATCATTTTTTAGATCTTATTTGTCGAACCGTACGCAATCTGTTTTTTCATGAGGTGTTATTTCTTCTAAAAGACTGTTGCCAAGAGGCGTGCCACAGGGGTCAATCTTAGGTCCCCTGTTGTTCTCCCTCTACATAAATGATCTCCCTTTATCAATTCAAAATGCAGTGTGTGATTTGTTCGCTGATGATACATCTTTACAATACTCTAGTCATAGCATCGATGAAATTAATTATCATTTAAATGCAAGCATGAAATCAGTGGAAGGCTGGTGTGATTCAAATGACATGCTTGTTCATCCTCATAAAACCGAGTCTATGTTAATATGTGCACGTCAAAAAAGACAAGTCATAAAAGAAGCAAAATTAAAAATAATGTACAAAGATAAAACAATAAAACAAGTTACAAAGCACAAATTATTAGGCATCGTCATCGATGAAAATCTTTCCTGGCACGATCAGATCCATAACCTAATCAAACAAGTCTCGTGTTGTGTGTTCCAGCTGTCACAGATAAAACACTTTCTCAACGAACATTCACGAAAAATGTATTATTTTGCTTTTGTTCAGGCTCGATTAGACTACTGCCCTATTATCTGGGGTAAATGTGCGCCATCTACGTTAAAACCACTTGTTCATTACAAAAACGAGCAATTAAGATGATCAGCTGTCAGAAACAATCCGATCCTTCTATGCGTGATGTATTTAGGTACAATAGAATACTGCCTCTTCACTCATGTATAACATTCAACACTCTGATTCTTATGCACAAAATTGTTCATGACGCATGCCCAGATTATTTAAAATCAATAGTACATTTACATCACCATCATGATTCGCTCAGATTCATTATTCCTAAAGCTAATTTAGATTTATTCAAAACAAGTTTCTCCTTCTGTGGCTGTAAAGAATGGAACACACTTCCAGCAAAACACAGGAATATTTCCCAATTATCAGCTTTCAAAAATGAAGTAAAGTTACTTCTTTTTGATACTCATGACTGACCTATGCGTAGACATTAGCCTGACTATACATACTTACCGGAGACAAAAAAAAAAAAAAAAAGTGTACTGCTGATAAACGATGCAGTTGATTGAGGTGTGTGTGTGTGTGTGTGTGTGTGTGTGTGTGTGTGTGTGTGTGTGTGTGTGTGTGTGTGCGTGAGGGGGGGGGGAGGACAGAGAGAGAGAAGAGAGAGAGAGAGAGAGAGAGAGAGAGAGAGAGATTTTAAGCATGAAATCGTTATATTGATGTTATTTTGTAATTCGATGTTACCTTACTTTTTTAAATTGTAGTTGTTGTTGGGCAGAATTGTAAAAAGGCCTTCAATGAGCCTAATTCTCAACCCATTAAAGATTCATTCATTCATTCATTCTTCTTCTTCTTCTTCTTCTTCTTCTTCTTCTTCTTCTTCTTCTTCTTCTTCTCCTTCTTTCTTCTTCTTCTCTCTTCTTCTTCATCTTCTTCTTCTTCTTCTTTGTTTAAGGAAAGCTTTCCCCTGCTATAACTAATCTGAGTCTAAATCAAGTTGATCA
>CM065734.1:26749104-26756604 GCA_033310375.1 Conus canariensis | reverse complement strand
AAAAAGTCTCAAATTCTGTAGATCTTTTGCCCTGCTTTCATGGTGACCTCAGTTTCGATGTCCTCTCCACGTCTGTGGCTTGGTTTGTTTCCGTCGGGGTCACCGGTATCGGCGAGCCCATGGGGGCTGTCGTTGGAAGGACATGGTGGCGCTCTCTGGAGGGAGAGCTCACTCACGCCGGCTCCGCGACTAAGCAATTATTGTCGTCAGTAGGGGGCTTAGTAGGTGGTGTCCTGCGTATGTTGGATCCGAACAGGCGCCGCTGAACACTACGGAAGTGACTTGGCAGCAGTGCAGTGTCTCCTCCGGTGGGTTGCCTCTTGACGACTTGACATTGACTGCTCCCTGTGGATTGCCGGTGCCGGGGCTGCGGCGGGACTGACCGGGCTGTGGCTGTGGACGGGGTGTCGGAATGAGCGCCGTGGGTGCACTGCCACTGAGGTGGCACAGAAGATGGGACAACAAAGAACAAACAAACAAACAAACAAACAAACAAAACTGTCAGTTTAATATCAATTGGTGGCTCAAAACTTCTACTAGGCTTCAAAATGCTCAGATGGATTATATAGTGATTTAGTGCAAGATGCTAATTGTAGCGTGTGGCCACATACACTCACGACTGAGTCTCTCGCATCCTCCTCTGCCCACAAGAGGGTAAGAAAATAAAGCTCCCGGAATTCCCACAGACCAGGAAGAATTTGGGGACAACTTGGGAATACGATGAAATTAGTGATTAGTGAGTGCGTGCGTGCGTGCATGTGTGCGTGCCTGTGTGAGTGCACGCGTGCATGTGTGTGTCTGTGTGTGTGTGTGTGTGTGTGTGTGTGTGTTTGTTTGTGTGTGCGTTCGTGCGCGCGCGCGTGCACATGTGTGTGTGTGTGTGTGTGTGTGTGTGTGTGTGTGTGTGTGCGCGCGCGCGCGCGCGCGCGCGGAGAGAGAGAGAGACAGCCAGGAGGAGGGGGGAAGCAGAGGGTGGTAGTTTGTTAGGAACTGTTAGATCAACATTGACCCAAAAAGGGGGGGGAGAAGATGGGGATGGTAACAGGGGACAGAGGGTGAAGACGCGAGGATGAGAGAGAGAAGGGAGGGGGAGTACGCAGAGGAGAAGAAAGGAAAGAGTGTGGGGGGCGGGGAGAGAGAGAGAGAAAGAAAATAACTCCGGAGACACATCCTCATCAATTATGACTGAGCAGGGAAGTTTCTTTCCCTGTATACAACAAAAAAGACGAAAAAGAAAAAGAAAAAAAGAAAGGAAGTAAAGGCAAAAGAAAGAAAGGAAAGAAAGAAGGAAAGGAAAGAAAGAAAGCAAAGAAAGAAGGAAAGAAAGAAGGAAAGAAAGAAAGAAAGAAGGAAAGAAAGAAAGAAAGAAAGAAAGAAGGAAAGAAAGAAAGAAAGAAGGAAAGAAAGAAAGAAAGAAAGAAGGAAAGAAAGAAAGAAAGAAAGAAAGAAGGAAGGAAGGAAAAAAAAAGAAAGGAAGGAAAGAAAAGAAAGAAAGAAACAAACAAACAATTCAGAGAGCATTTCTTGTTTTGAATCTCTTCCCCGACAACACGACCTCCTACCACCACCACCATCACCCCACCACCACCACCACCATCCATCCATGCACTCTACGACCTGTTCCCATTTTCTCCCCCCACCCCAACCCCTCACCCCCACAGCCCCCACGAATCTCTCGATCTTCCAGTCTCTTATCAGAGGCCTGATGTGTGCCAGTGTCAGTTGTGTTACGCGATATCGAAGAGCCATTTTCAATGTGTGCTCATGATTAATACAATGCAACAAAAGACATTTTAATGTTTGTTTCCTTTCAGGGAGAATACCAACAACAAAAAGCACGTTCATCACTATGAATACAAAAAAAAAAAGAAAAAGAAAGTAAATGAAACGTTTAGTCACACAAATCGCATTGTTGAAGTTAGGGGCTATGCTGATGTGTTTCATTCAAGAGAACATTTCATCTCCAAGTAGGGACTAACCATGATGAACTTTGATAAATTCGGCAAACATTTTTCTTCGCAAACATTTTTTGCTAATTCGGCAAACATTTTTTGCTAATTAACAAATTTCTAACATTAAGCAGTGAAAGTACCGTCAAATGTTCTGGCATGTGTTGATGCAATAAGACTGCTTATTATGGACAAAATGAAATTCATTACCTAATTCATTTACTTTGCAGTCTGCAAGGATTTATTTTTCTGTTGACAGTCTATGTCATTGCCAATAGTCTATTTCAAGCTTACGATTACAACAACCAAATTTTATTGACGCGATAATGTACTGATTTGGGAGTTGTGGAAAAAAACCCACACAATTCTTTGCAGAAATTATATTGAAACGAAACTGCTGAAAGGTAAGAGGCCTCACAAACTGTATGTCGCTACAAACACAAACAACACATGTCTACCATACCTGCAAATTTCATCAATAGACAGACTGCGAGAAGCTAAGAGGCCTCAAGAATTGCATGCATGTCACGACGAGCACAAACAACTACATTGGTACCATAACTGCAAAATTTCATCGATGGACATATAATGATAATGATAATAACAATGTCACTGCTGAGAGTGATTTCTACGATAATACAATGGGAGATGGGGCTATTAACGAGATCAAACACGCGAGAACAAACAAACAAATTTCCTCGCCCTCGCCCCCGCAGCTTCTCTGTCCCTCAGTGGGACTGCCCTTTGAAAGCACAAAAAAAGCTACAAAACCGATTGCATCATGTGTGTGTGTGTGTGTGTGTGTGTGTGTGTGTGTGTGTGTGTGTGTGTGTGTGTGTGTGTGTGTGTGTGTGTGTGCGCGTGTGTGTGAACAGAATAACAAGATGGACGCTTCAGAGATAGGAGCGATCAAACTCAGCATGTGAAATAAATGTTTGTTTTGAATTATTTTGTTGACTGTTCAGCCACTGGAATGCGTTGAGCGACTGACTGAAATACACAGTCTTTCTCATGTCTCCGTTTTCTGTCTTTTCCCGAAACGTTCGCTCAGTTTGAAAATATCCATGCAGATAGATAGATAGATAGATAGATAGATAGATAGATAGATAGATAGATAAGATAGATAGATAGATAGATAGGCAGACAGACAGACAGATAGATAGATAGATAGATAGATAGATAGATAGACAGACAGACAGACAGACAGATAGATAGATAGATAGACAGACAGACAGATAGATAGATAGATAGATAGATAGATAGATAAAGGCGTATTCTGACATAAATTTTGCCGGGGTATGATTACACGTATTCACACACATGCAGTATAACAAATGGAAGGTATAAGAAAATATTCCAGTGTAAAAATCATTCATAATTAACAGTAAGGGAAGCATGTACTGAGATTAAGATCCTAATACGTACTGTCACATCACAGAAATGAAGTATTCTCTAACTGTGTACCGCCAATATTTCTCCGTGCAGCATAAAATGCTGTGACTGCTGGAGATTCTGATGGCCATTTTCATTCTCTAACCGGCCGCCACGTGTATGCATGCAGCCCTGTCTTTCCCGCTGGCGGGCGAGCACCTGATATCTGGTGTTCGTTTCGCAATTCACAGTTGAAATTAAATTCGATTCAGGGCATGTTGTTTTACAGGCCAGCCAACCTCCAGAAGTCCAGTCAGCGCCGTCGCCTCTTCTGTGCTGTAGCAAAAATTGCACAGGGTTGAGCATATGACGCCGTCACTCTTTTTTGTTTGTTTGTTTGTTTTTGCTGTTGTTGGTGTTGGTGTTGTTGTTGTTCTTGTCGCTTTTGCTGGCAACAATCCCCTTTTGGGGCAGGAAATCAGTGGGGTCTGTTCCTTTGTTTGATGTTGTGTCTTTGATACTGTTGGATTTTTTTTTTTTTTTTTTTTTTTTTGTTGGTCGCTTGTGTGTGTGTTTGTTTTTTCGTTTGTTTCTTTGTTTCCTTGTTGTTTGTTGTGTGGGTGGGCTTCTTTTTTAACATATTGTACAAATCATGTAAGATGACTCATGACATTATTGGCATAAGTTTCAGTCTCCCCCCACCCTCTTCCTCCTCTCTCACTCTCTTTCTCTCTCTGTCTCTGTCTCTCTCTCTGTCTCAATCTGTCTCTCTCTGTCTCTCTCTCTCTCTGTCTCTCTCTCTCTCTCTCTCTCTCTCTCTCCGCCTCCCCCTCTTCTTCTCTCTCTCTCTCTCTCTGTCTCTGTCTCTCTCTCTCTCTCCCTCTCTCTGTCTCTCTCTCTCTCCCTCTCTCTGTCTCTCTCTCTCTCTCTCTCTCTCTCTCCGCCTCCCCCTCTTTTCCTCTCTCTCTCTCTCTCTGTCTCTCTCTGTCTCTCTGTCTCTGTCTCTGTCTCTGTCTCTCTCTCTCTCTCTCTCTCTCTCTCTCTCTCTCTCTCTCTCTCTCTCTCTCTCTCTCGTCTGACTTCCCTCTCCATGCTGTCTGTGTCAGGCGCTGAACAACAGTATTGATTGCAATTACTTCCCAGAGCCTCCGCCCACTTTTACTCTCTCTCTCTCTCTCTCACTCTCTCTCTCTCCCCTCACTCCTCTCTCTCTCTCTCTCTCTCTCTCTCTCTCTCTCTCTCTCTCTCTCTCTCTCTCTCTCTCTCTCGTCTGCTGCTGCCGCCGCCGCTGAGCGCTGGCGTTCGATAGCTAACGTGGGCCTGGAAGAGAACGCGAAGCTGATGATTGCAAGACCCTCATGGAGAGACAGACGGAGGAACGGACGGGCACTAGCGCGGACGGAGAGATGGAGGGAGGCACGGAGGGATGCACTGTTGACAAGTGAAGTCTCTTACCTGCAAGACTTCAACGTTTCCCATCGCGGTGAGAACAAGGAACGTTTCCACTCAAGACGTTCGACGTAGAGAGACACTGGGTTGACGAAGTGTTCACGGATTTTTTCAAGCAAGCGGAATTTGACGGCTAACCGGCGAAGACGTCTATTTTGAAAGAGGCGGACTTCAGACGCGGGAGTTTTGTTGTTGTTGTTGTTGTTGTTGTTGTTGTTGTTGTTGTTAATGTTGGCAAGTAGAGTGTGTGGTTTGTTAAGGTGTATTTCACTAAGGACAGTGAGGCATGTGTGATATACAAATCAACTGCCAACTTTTCACATAAAGAGGATAAATATTCTTGAAAACGGACTTTCGAGAATGGAGACACGCTGGTGACACTGAACTTTGGTGGAAAAAGAAGGAATCATTGCTGACAATGTCATTTTCTCAATGAGTCGACGATGAAGTATTGACAACAGATAGATGACACGGTTGACGATTGACTTTTGACGAATGTCCATATGTCGCTGAATACGGACAACGGAAACAAATATTTTAACCAAATTTGTTAAAATATTTGTTTCCGTTGTCCGTATTCAGCGAATAAGGAAGGACAACGCATTGTTGACAACGGATAAAATATTATCATGACAACACAGCATTGATAACAAATAAAAGATAAGATTGACAACACACTGTTGACAAGAAGTGAAAAATAATTAATACCACACTGTTGACATCGAATAAAAGATGATGTTGAAATCACACTGTTGATAACGGATAAAAGGTGATATTCACAACACACTGTTGTTAACGATTAAAAGAAAATGTTGACAACATACTGTTGATGACGAATAAAAGGTAATATTGACAACACACTGTTGACAATATTGACAATGGGCTTGAACCACTGGTGACGGATACATATTTTTTTTTTTTTTTTATCTATTGACTATTATACACAGACGGTTAATGAGGTGTTGACAATGAGTTTTTAATGTTGACAAAGCAGTTTGGAAAAATGGACAAAGGCCATGTATGGCTGAGAAGACAATCTATTTTCTAAACAATCCTTATGATACGGAAATTCATCTACAACATTACGCATGTTAAATCGATTTTTTTTTAGAGTGATTTGACAGTTTGTGCGGTACTCTTTTGATTGTTGACTACGGGTTTTCTGTTCCTTAGAAGTACAAAGGCGTTTACACTGCAGTTCCAGGTCTAAAGCTTTGCACATACAAAAAAAACCGTTGCCAGAGAGTTTGTACGATAACGTGTGAAATATCTGGATTTCAATTCTTGTTTCTTGATACTACATTCTTCGAGTGTCAGAACATGCTGAACTCACATTTCTCCTGAAAGTTCCTGGAATAAAAGAAAAATGAAGCTGCTCCACACGCGCCTTCTTAAAAACCTGTGTCGCTGAAATTAGCGAAGAGTATTTGCACCACATCGGTTCTTGCTTGCTGACAACGAATTATCCACGTTTTCGAAAGATACAGAGGATTTTTCCCCTTCCAATGTTGGTTTCTTTACAGCTGATTTCTGATTTTTTAATCAGAAACATCAGAAAGTTTAAACTTCTCGTGTTTTTCCTCGTCGCAAAACGATTTACAGAACGCGAAAACATTGGTGGAAAATATGTGCTCCGTGCCATCTTTG
This sequence comes from Conus canariensis, assembly GCA_033310375.1. Classification (NCBI taxonomy): domain Eukaryota; kingdom Metazoa; phylum Mollusca; class Gastropoda; order Neogastropoda; family Conidae; genus Conus; species Conus canariensis. The sequence goes on along the minus strand of CM065734.1, from coordinate 26,750,188 downwards.
TTGACACTGAAGTTCCGGTAAATCCAGACGTGGCTAGAAGGGAAAATTGTGGGTGTCAGCAACGTTATCGCTCGTCCCCAGGTGACTGTCAAGGTACGTCATTCATAAATCATTTTTGGCATATGCATGAATGTAGCCAGACAGCACACACACACACACACACACACCACACACACACACACACACACACACCACACACACACACACACACTCACACGCACGCACGCACACGCACGCACGCACGCACCCACGCACACCACACACACCACACACACACACCACACACACACAAGCACGACACACAGCACAGAGGTAATAGCGCACTGGCGTGCAGTATATTTTCATATGACTTTATCTCCTCGTCTCCTCTCTCTCACTCTCTCTTCTCCTCTCTTCTTTCGTTTGCACGCTCACAACCTCGCCGTTCCTCTCGTCACTTACCTATATGAATGCTGGGGAGAGACGAGAGAGAGAGAGAAGAGGTGTTGTGTCGTGAGGTGTGTTGTGTGTGTGTGTGTGGTGTGTGTGTGTGTGTGTGTTGATCGGAAGAGAGAGAGAGAGAGAGGGATGTCTTCATGTGTGTGTTATGTGCACGTTGCTGTGTGGAGGTAATCTTCACCATCTATCTCTCTCTCTCTCTCTCTCTCTCTCTCTCTCTCTCTCTCTCTCTCTCTCTGCTCTTTTCCTTCCTTGATTCTCTCTCTCTCTCTCTCTCTCTCTCTCTCTCTCTCTCTCTCTCTCTCTCTCTCCTCTCCTCTCTCATCCTCCTGTCTCTCTTCTGGACGTTCGTGCAGTCGCGCAGAATTAAAGGAAGAGAAGGAGGAGTAAGATGAGCGCTCAGCTCCCACTGAATTCCATCAGTCGTCTTCCGTTATCTGTTCTGCCTCTCCTCTATTGTCGGCTCGGTTACTTTGTCATGGTGGCTCTTTGTCATGGGGTCTTCCTTTGATGTTCCAACTGGTGAATGCCCACGACTGTCTCGACTAATCAGAAGGAGCTTTACAGAATTCAAGATAGATAGATAGATAGATAGATAGATAGATAGATAGATAGATAGATAGATAGATAGACAGATATACAGATA
>CM065734.1:26741604-26744104 GCA_033310375.1 Conus canariensis | reverse complement strand
AGATAGACAGACTGACAGACAGACAGACGAACCGACAGGTACACAGAAGCTGAACAACCGAAGTAGGGCTAGAGGAAAACAAGTGTAAGTAGTAATCAATCCTTTAGTTTTTGGAGAAACTTGTACAAAGTGAGGAACTTTGGGTAAGAAAAACACACATAAAAAAAGGAGAGAGAGAGAGAGAGATAGGAGGAGGAGAGAGAGAGAGAGAGAGAGCGAGAGAGAGAGAGAGAGAGAGAGAGAGAGAGAGAGAGAGAGAGCACATGCACACACACACACACACAATCACGCACGCACACACACGCACACACACACACAACACACACACACACACTCACGCACGCACGCACGCGCGCACGCACGCACGCGCACACACACCACACACACACACACACACACACACACACACACACACACACACACACACACACACACACAGACATACACAGACGGACAGATAGACAGACAGACAAAGAATGCCAATGCCAATGCCAATTCATATATGTTATTCAATTGAAAGCCACAGCCCCATACTGAAGGGTGTTTCATACATGCATCATACAACATTCCTAATACGTAACAAAATGAAATCATGAAAAAAAAATGTAAATATGTTACAAAAGGCAAGTACTTTAAGACATTACTGTCCGAATTCTCCTATTTGCTTCATAGATATACATGGCTAAATTCAAAAGTGTGTTCTCATTCCTGGTCGATAATAAGATAATTAGCCTGAAATTACATGGTGTTATATATGGTTACAGACAGACAGAGAGAGAGGCAGACAGACAGACAAACAGCAGACAGACAGACAGACAGACAGACAGACAAACGGACAGAGAGACAGATGCATGGACCGGTTTTTGTGGACGGCCTACAGGGAACATCCAATTTCCTCTGGTGCCAGACACTTGTGCCGGTACCATGCTGTAGCCTAAGGAAAGATGACCGGACCCGTGGGCACCTGAAAGCTGCCATTCTGAAGGAAGCCACTGTTTGAGTGTAGCCTGGACACGTGTTTCGTAGTGTAGGCTTCTCTTCAGCAGGCTTGACAACTGGCAGAAATGCGACTGGACCACTTAGACCTAACAAACAAAGGTATATCAGTAGATAGATGGGTAGACAGAGAGATACATAGATACATATATACATACATCCATACATACATACATACATACATACCTATATACATACACACATACAGACATACAAACACACAGACAGACATTCAGACAGACAGACGTGCATGCACGCATACACACATACATACATATATGCATACTTACGTACATACATACACACATACATGCATACGTATACACATTTACGTACATACACACATACATGCATACACAGATGCATACATACATGCATGCATACATGCACATTTTAACATACATACATATATCCATACATACATTATACACACAATACATACATACATACATACATAACATACATACATACATACATACATACATACATACATACATACATACATACAACATACATACACATACATATATACACGCAACGGGCGCGCGCGCATGCACATACACACACGCGTGCGCGCGCGCACGAGCGCGCACGCACGCACGCACGAACACATACATACATACATGCATGCACGCATACATACGTGTATAAATACATACATATATACATACATACGTATGTACATATATACAAACATGCATAGATACGTATATGCATACATACATACATGCATACATACATACATACATACATACACGCATACATACATGCATACATACATACCTGTATGTATACATACACACGCACATACTACATACATACATATAGAAAAACCTTTCTTTCCGAATCTGACTAACATATATGAATATGTGCCAGTGCTGTTTTCAACAGTATTTTTTCCATGTGTTTGGATACCTATGCTTGTTCATCTAATAAGAATTGCTTTTGTTTGAAAGGTGAGTGGTATGAGTGGGGAGGGGGTATGAGAGGGAAAAGCTGGGTGGTGTACGTGTGAATGTGAAGCGAGCATTTGACCGAGGTGTACGTTTTTCTGTATTGCCTTTCTTTTCTAATTTATTTGGCTTGCAATTTGCTGTGTGTTCTTGTTTATTATATACCCCTCAGGCATTCAGTTTAATAGGCGTATAAATGTCCTTCAAAATAATCATTAGCATCAGCATTATCACCATTATCATCGTCACCATCATCTTCATCATCATCAACATCATCATCATCAACATCAACATCACCATCATCATCATCATTAACATCATCATCATCACCATCAACATCAACATCATCATCACCATCATCATCATCATCATCATCATCATCATCATCATCATCATCATCACCATCATCATCATCATCATCACCACCATCATCATCATCATCATCATCACCACCCCCACCATCATCATCATCACTATCATCATCATCATCATAGATGCATATTGCCTGTTCCATGTTGACTGATGTATATATGAGGACAGTGAAAATGATG
>CM065734.1:26731604-26736604 GCA_033310375.1 Conus canariensis | reverse complement strand
TTTGCCTGTCGCGTTTTCTACTCTTGATCGATGACCTTGTTATTAGTTTGTCTGTCCCCTAATCTATACATTTTGCCCTTCTTTTTTGTCCGTTTTCCCTTCCCTTCCCATCAATAAGATAAGCAAAAAAAAATAATGAAAACAGACTTCAAAGCAACGCTTGTTAGAGACACAATACGATAGAGACGTACGAATTTTCATTAAGTGAGTTTTCTACTGATGTCAAAACTAACAGACATTTAAGAAAATGCTTTCGCCCGGAAGGTAGTCTGCCAATTCACCGTTGTTTAGCCATCTGAGCAGTATTATTTTGGCATTTTTCTGTCTGTTGTTCGGAAAATCTGAAGGAGAACATTTCCTTTAAAAAAAATGTTTTTCGCTTTCGTATAGTGCGTTGAATAAGTTTTGTGTATTGGTATTCTGACCTTCTTTTCAGGAAATCGGCGGTCTGATTTAGCCTACATTCATAACATAGTTCTTACGCCGATTATCTGACTTGTCCAAGTGTTTTCTTCTGAGGCTTCTACTGTTCTTATCCTCTTCTTGTGATTGTAATTCTTTGTCTTCCACTCTCATTCTTTCTTCCTTTCTCTTCGCCTGTGTCTTCCGCTGTTCTTATTCTTTCGTTCTTTCTCTTCTTCTGTGTTTTCACTGTTATTCTTTCTTCCTTTTCTCTTCGTCGGTGTCTTCCGCTGGTCTTTCTCTTTCATTCTTTTTCTTCGTCTCCGTGTTCCACTGTTCTCAGGAACACCAGTGTCAACAGATCTCCAACTGCTGCCACCATCACCTGTCCGTACTGTGATAGGTTTTTCCGGGCGCAAATCGGCCTGACCAGCCATCTACACACTCACTCCCGATCCCAGGATGACTAATGATTCTTCGTCGTCTCGACGGACAAACAACACAACAGTTCTCATTCTCTCCCTATAACTCTTGTTCTGTGTCTTGCAGCGTTCGTATTCTGTCTTTAATTCTATCTTTTCTTTCTCTCTATTCTTTCTTTTTTCTTCTTCGTGTCTGCAGTTCTTTTCTCTCTATTGTCTACCTCGTCCCACTCTCTTTTCTCTCTTTACTCTTCCTCTTTCGCTGTTCTTCTTCTCGTATTCGGTTCCTGTTTATCGCTTTATTTCTCTCTCTGTGATCACTGATGTATCCTTCTCCTTCTCTTTTATCTCCACTATTTCCTTGTTTCCCTCCGTTCTGCTCTGTCTCTCCTTGTCTAATTCCTTCTCTTCACTCACTAACTTCCACTGTTTTATTCTCCTATTTTTTTTCTTCGCTCTCCATTTTCTCCCTTTTTTCCTTTGTATTCCACAGTTCTTAATCTGTCTTTCCGTCTCTTCATTTGTGTCTGTCATTTACTCCCTTTTTCTTCTGTGTATTTGTGGTCTTATTTTCTGTCCTTTTCTTCTCTTGATTGCTGGTCTTTTCTGTCCTATTTTCTCTTCGTGATTGCTGTTTATTTGCTGTCCTTTTTTCTTCTTCTGTGTCTTGTCATGATTTTTGACAGCATCTCTTTATTCTTTATATCATGTTTTTCTTTCCTCTTCTCCTCTTCTGTGTCTTTTTTTAATATTATTTCCTTTCTCTTGTGTGTGCCCCTTTCTTGTTATTTCCTTTCCTCTTTCTTGTGTCTCTTCACCATTTCTCATTCTTTTCTATATCCTAATGGAACATGCGTGACGGTGTCCATGCGGCATATGTTCACCAAGCCACGATCAAACCGCACACCGCACAGAAATACGCGAGCACACACACTTGCAATGCACACAGGTACTTGGCACAACACACGGCGCAACACTCCGAGCATGCCACACATACACACGCAGCACACGCACGCACACAGCACACACACACACTAACACATCAACACACACACATACACGCAAGCACACCGCGCACGCACACACACACTACACACACAACACACACACAGCACGCCGCACCACGCCTCCACACACAACACACACACACAACCACGACCCAACACACACACCTAATAGTGGTCGCAGAGAATGTTAGGTAGCGACAGAGTCGACTAGCGCGTTGGCAATGCAAGGTCAGACACCTGATAAGGGTCAGACACTGCTAAGGTCAGACACTGCTAAGGTCCCACACCTTCTAAGTCAGACACCTGCTAGGTCCCGACACTGCTAAGGTCAGAACTCTAGGTCAGCCCTGTAAGCCTTTTCCCTGAGACCTCGTCATAAATCCTTTCATCATGAGTTTGATTGATTTAACATCACTGAAATCCTGCTCACTGTGATCTCAGAGCTTAGCAGATGTGGTGTAGTGTATATGGACTAGCCCGCACTCAGTGACACCTCTTTGATGAACTTCAAACTGAAACTGGAACTTGCACTATCCTTCCTCTCTTCTCTTCCTTTGTGGCTTCCAGTGCGTGTGTGTTTGTTTTCTCTTTCTCTGTCTCCCACTCTTTCTCTCTATGTCTTTCTCTCTCTCTCTCTCTCTCTCTCTCTCTCTCTCTTCTCTCTCTCTCTCTCTCTCTCTCTCTCTCTCTGTATTTGTCCCTTCTCTTTTCTTCTGTGTCTTTCATTGTTGTTTTTCTCTCTCTTCTGTGTCTTTCTCTATTCTTTCCTCCTTCTTCTTCTTCTTCTTTTGTGTCTTCTGCTTTTCAACCCTTCTTCCTCTTTTGTGTCTTGTACTTTTTTTAAATTCTTTCCTGCTGCCTCTTCGTCTATGTCGCTCACTATTCTTGTCATGTATTCAGCCTCCAAAAGATGCTTTGTAGTCGTCTGAGTTGGAACAGATGTGAAAAAGTATCTGAAGTATTGTGTCCTTTGTATTATTATAATAGCGGTTATGTTCTGTCTTCTTTTCTTGTGAACTCCTTGTCTCTCTCTCTCTCTCTCTCTCTCTCTCTCTCTCTCTCTCTCTCTCTCTCTCTCTCTCTCTTCTTTTTTTTTGCTTCTTACATTTCCTTTAACTGTTCCTTTTTCAACCTCATTGTCTATTGCCTTCTCCACGTCTCCAGTTCCTTGTCCTGTTTTTTTTTAATGTTTGTTTGGGAGATTCATTAATCGTCGACTGCGTCAAAACATTTGTTGCATGCAATAGTATCTCTCACTGTATTTTGTTTTCATCCTCTGCTCATCGGGGTCCTTCTTCTCTTTGTTCTGTTATACTTTCCTCCTCCTCCTCCTCCTCCTCCTCCTCCTCCTCCGCCTCCTCCTCTCCTTCCTCCTTTTCCTCATTCCCTTCCTCCTCCTCCTCCTCCCCTCCTCCTCCTCCACCTTCTCCTCCTCCTCTTCCTCCCCCTCCGTCCTCTTCCCTCTGTTGTCCATTGATTTTTTTCTTTTACCGTTCTTAGTTCTTCATTGCAGTGTGTCTGGTAACACGTATCCTCCTTTTCATATAGTCAGCTCCATCACAGTGTACTTCTTCTTCTTCTTCTTCTTCTTCTTCTTCTTCTTCTTCTTCTTCTTCTTCTTCTTCTTCTTCTTCTTCTTCTTCTTCGTTCACTCAGGCAGGAACCCCGGAGGCACTGACGAAGGCTGCTGTTCGGCGGAGGCCCTCCAGTGATCCACAAAGCTTTTCCCTCTTTGGTGTGTTGGCAGGCCAGGTCTCTGCCCTCAGCTTTTTATGCGTGGGACAGTCCTGCAGGAAGTGTTCCACTGTCATTGGGGCTGTACGCATGGGCAACTTGAAGACTCGCCAATGCGGAATTTCGTGAACATGTGATGTCTCGGTTTGGAGTGCCCTGTCCTCAGTCTCACAATGCTCACTTGATCTGCTCTGGGAAGCAGGTAGTATGCATCCTTCTTGTTGAAGTCTGGGTGCTGCTCAAGCCAGTGCAGGTCTACTTCGCCCGCTTCGTCATTCTCCTCAATTCCCCATTGAGCATTCTTTCTGCATCCTCTTCCTTCTCTTTCTCCTCTAGTTTCCTTTCCATTTCGTTTTTCATTTTTGCAATGTCATTTTTGGTGACACCTCCCCATCCCACCACTTCCACCCCCCACCCCCCACCCCCCCACCCCCACCCCAAAAAATACCCACCGGAAGCACTGCCGTTCCCGTGCCGTTCAAGGCGGATCCTCCCACATACAGCTACAGCCAGAGCGGAGCTATTGTAGTCACAGAGCTGCAGTCGACAGGGAGTAGGCAATACCAGGTGGTCGTGAGACTATCCCTTTTACTGTCCTTTTCTCCATGAGATTACATGCTGACTAACCCACCTCTCCCTTGTTGCTTCGTTTCGTCAGTACCCGTGGTGGAGATGATGCCGGCGGTGGAGGAGGGGTGGGGAGGGAGGGAGGGAGGGAGGGGGGGGCACTTTCAGCTCAAACACCCCCACCACCACCACCACCCCCACCCCCGTCTTCTGGAAGTTCTGTGCAAGTCACTTCCTTTTCTTCTGTTACTCTCTTTTGACTCTGTGTGTGTGTGTGTGTGTGTGTGTGTGTGTGTGTGTGTGTGTGTGTGTGTGTGTGTGTGTGTGTGTGTGTGATCCCCTCTCTCTCTCTCTCTCTCTTTCCTCTCTCTCTCTCTCTCTCGCCTCGCTCTCTCTCTCACTCGCTCGCTCTATCTGTCTCTCTGTCTCTGTCTCTGTCTCTGTCTCTCTCTGTCTCTCTCTGTCTCTCTCTGTCTCTCTCTCTCCTCTCTGCTCCTCTCTCTCCATGTTCCAGCTCTCTCACCTCTCCTCTCTCTCTCTGGTCCCAGTTGAATCTTGCCAGAATTACCACTCAGAAGTCCCGTCGCCACTTGTCGCTGAAGTCCAGATCATCGAACGCTCCGTCTAGTGTCGTGGGCGTCGGAGCGTGGGTGATGCCTTAAACCCTCCCGCGTTACTTCACCTGGTAGTTTGGGAGGGTGGGCACAGAGAGGATGGGTGGGGAGGTGGGTAAGTAGGTTTGGGGGGGGGGGAAGAGAGAGGGAGTGGTAGAGAGGAGAGACATACAGAGACAGACTGACTGACAGACAAACAGGCAGCCAGGCAGGCAAACGGACAGACACATCATTTTTATCCTCCACATAATTTT
>CM065734.1:26706604-26709104 GCA_033310375.1 Conus canariensis | reverse complement strand
TGTGAGGCACCGATGATCTACTTGTAAATACTCCTTAAATCAGCTAACAGACCAGGAGATTACTACCAACCGCATCAGTTCGTGAGGGTTCAAATGAATTGCAACTGCACTTCTGGCTCATGAACAGCGCTATAATTACCACATGATTTGAAAAGATCCGCCACAATATCAAAAGATGCGAATTCGATTTGGTTCCTGAATCTGATTTTTGTATTTATAAAACTGTTTCCTTTCTTAATACAAGTGCCATAAATATGGCTTATACTAATAAAACTGTTTACTTTCCTTGATTTTAGTTGTTGAAAGTCACCAAATGTCCATGATTAGGTCTACAATGTTTCTCTGCACTCAAGCCTGTATTTTTCAACATTTACCTGATGTCCAACGGACCAGGAGACTGAGAAGCCTTTGGGGAGTTCTGGAGCTCGCTGGCTGAGAACATCCATCAAAGTCTTCTTCAAGATTCAGTTGGCTGGAGAATTCTCTAGCAGCCACAGGTCTGCCAGGTACCAGTGCTGCACTGGCCATTCCAGAATCAAACTACACCTGAACTGCTGTCTTCATTCCCTTTCTATAGTGCTGCAGGAACCAAGCTGAGTAGGGGAGGCAGCAAGGGAGCAAAACATCCATAAGTTTTTCAGGAAGTGGAAGCTGCTTCAACAAGAGCTGATCTTTATGAAACATGAATTGGCAATTGAGCAGTGACATTTATGTCTGTTTGTTCAGTCATCTGTTAGAGTAACTGCCGTGGAATTACTATCGATTGTTTCTCTCAAGTACATAAGCACTTCGATTCTGTTCGAGGAGTGTGTCTATGGCATTTGAAACCCAGCACCCGTTGTGTCTGTTCTGTCAGCGAGGTGTCATCCAGAAATGCAGAAGCCTTTCTTCCATCATGTTAAAAATCTGGTGTCAGTATATTGGTAGACTAATTTGAAACCAGACCCTAGATAAGGCATTCAATTCATAGATCTTACCCTCACATTCAACTATCAAGAACTTTCCGTAAACTTTGTGAATAGCTAGAGAATAGTAGCCATCATTGTGGTCAGTGGAAGCGAAGTAGTAGGCTAATGTTCTCCCTGACGTTCTCCCTGTTGTGCGGAGTACGATCTGTCCATTTTAAGTGCTGGTAAGTCATTTCATAGCTCATGAAGGGGGTGGAGGAGTTACTTTTTGAGACCACGTCGTGAGTTACAACTTGCATCTGCTTTGTAGAGATAGATGAATCTCCTTCCTTTCATTCCCTTGTTTCATGCTTACAAACAGAAATCACTTGCATATCTCACAATGTCTGTGACAACATTGACATTCTCGGGAAGGTAAAATTTGGGGCAGAAAGGTACAAGATGATCTACTTGCCGGGTAATTGTATTCCATGTTTGGCACACTGAAGTAAGCACAGAATTTCTGGGTCATTGGTTAGCTACTGACAGCCCTTAGCAAGGCAGCAAAGCCTGGATTTTTTTAATATGGACATTTCAGTTTGAAGCAATCCGAGCAGTCTTGGTAACAAAGCGAAACATTCACTCATCTGTTTCACTGGGAGTGATTGAGCGTCTGCTGGTCCTGACAAGAGGTGATGTGGTGTATTCTGTTAATGCTGCCACCTGAACTGATGTCTGTGTTGACTGAATCGTCTGTAGCATTGAAAACCTCTCTTGTGTCGAGAGGGATGCTTGATTTTGCCACCACGCGTGTCTCCATTCACAGGGTTACCACTTTGTTTCAACGTCTGTCAGGTCTGTTAAAGAAGCAGTGGATGTCACTGCACGTTTACCAGTCATGAGAGTCAGGCCATCACAAAGAAGAGCGCTACAGTTTTCGCAACGTGTGCTTTTGTACCAGTGCACCCTTGCAGTTGAAGCACCCTGGAGGCATGTCCTAAATGACCAAACACGCCATTCAAGTTTTCACGCCTTTTTATGTTTCCCCGGGTCTGCAAGCAGCTCTGCTAATACTGCAATATAGAGCGATTTGGGCCTTGACCTACGCGTTTGAACCACTTTCTACGTAGACGTTTTCTATTTTTAGCAAATAATATACTCTGCCTTCAGCCGTAAAAGCCCTTGATAAGATGCTTGAGCGCTAGGAGCTGGGCTCCGAGGCTGCCTGTCCCCCGGGGCGAGGGTCTGTTTCAAAGGTTCTCAGAAAGACCTTGAGGATTTTGTGGAACCAGTTGTGTGGATAGCCATGGCAGTACCCTACTGAGGACGGCTCACGGAAGAGTAACGTTGTCTAGGGATGAGCTGGTCTTGCATTCTAAGGAAGTGACCAGCCTGTTTGATTTGAATTTTGCATCAGAGAGATGTATACATGTAGATCGAATTCTTGTTTGTGAAAGACAGCACTGCAGCATCAGGGATCTTGTCGTGCTGTTTCGCTTTTGCAGATTTATGTAGGTATGACGTGTTAAGTGATTCAGTCGGCGTGTACATCTCTTGTGGGGTCCAGATTTTACAAGTAGACGCGAAGGTTAGAACCCTGACAGCACGAGAAA
>CM065734.1:26689104-26701604 GCA_033310375.1 Conus canariensis | reverse complement strand
GGTTGACAGTGAACATGGACATTGTTAAGGCCACTACCGACGGTCCGACCCCCTGACGTGCACGCAGTAACACTCGATGAAGCCTGTGTGACACCTTGGCGAGGGAATGGCCGTCTCAGAAGCCTTGTCTTGTCTGAGCCACTTGGTGCTTGATCATTATGGGAAAGAAAGAAAAAAAGAATGTGGAGGAAGAGGAGGAGGAGGAACAGGAAGAAAAAGGCCAGTGGGTTGTGAAAGAGACCGAGGTAGAGAGAGGGGTGGGGGGGGAGGGAAGGGAGGGAGAGACAGAAAGGGAGGAAGGGATGGGGAGAGAGAGAGAGAGAGAGAGAGAGAGAGAGAAGGAGAGAGAGAGAGAGATAAGGAGAGAGAGGGAGAGAGAGAGAGAGAAGGGGATGGCGGAAGGGAGGGAGATAGAGGGAGAGGGCGAGAGAGAGGGAGGGAATGAGAGAGAGAGAGAGGAGGGAGAGAGAGGTAGGGAGGATGAGAGAGAGGGGGGAGGGAGAGAGGGTGAGAGAGAGAGAGAGGGGGGGGGAGAGGACTTCAAACTTCAGACTTCAGTTTTTTATTCAGTTAGGCCTTCGATCTATTTGAAGGGAAATGAAAGCAATCATTCATATACACAAAGGACATACCAAGTGATTTTGTCTATATTGTCTGTATCTTAAGTAATAGGTCCTTATTTCAGAAACGCCAGCTCTAAATTTGGCAATTGATCTCCTCAAATACACGTTCAAATCAAATTTTAGATATGGCTGAATACAACGAAAACAAGGAACACTGTCTGTATGGGGGGGGGGGGTACATATAGAGATAGGGGGGACAGAGAGAGAAGAAGAAGAGCTGAAGCAAAATGATGTGCGTGAGAACTAGGCTAGCTGGTTTGTAGACTGCAGAAGAAAGGGGGGGAAAGATATAGAGGAAGGGGACAGGAGGAGGGCAAAGATGGTGATATATAGTATAACAGAATGTACAAGATGGGCGAAAGGAATGGTAAGACCGTTCTCTTTTTGTGTACTTCTTGGGGCATTAAAAACCAGAGCAACACATACAAACATAACATTTATGAGAATTGTGTCAAAAGCAACAACAAAGTAAGCAAATAAAGAAACAAACAAAACAAAAAAACGGTGTTTTTACTGGGGGGGTTTAAGCAGAAAAGGAATAAAATAGACTATTTTTTACTACATAATTGTTGTTTGCAATTAAACGCATTAATACATTACAGATTTGGTTCAAAATATCTAGCATGAGGGACAGATTTTTGTTCTTTGATAAAAAAAACTGAAGACGATGTTTCAGAGAGAGAATCAGAGGGCTGAGCAAGACCTAAATGTGTAAGGAACTTAAGATGGCTGATGCATCTACAGGAACCGTGGAAGAGTTTTTTTTTTCTTAACAAATCGCTAGGAAGGAGAAGGGTGATATGGGAAGAGGAAGAGAAGGGGGTTGTAGAGGAGGCAGAATGGAAACAAGAAGAAAAGACAGTCGCAGAGCTGGCGCAGACTTAAGAAAGGAAGGTGGACCAGTCGATGATCAATCAATTTAAACCACAGATGATCCATCAATTTAAAGGGCATACAGCAAAAAAAAAGGCGAGAGAGGAGAGAGGGGGGAGAGAGAGGAGGAGGAGGAGGAGGAGGAAAGGAAGATAAATGGAGAATAGCTTTTAAAAAAAATACAAGGATAGGTTGGAAATGAAACAAAAAAAAAAAAAAAGCAAGGGTGAAAAGGAGGCCAAGGAAGAAGAAAAGGGAGATAATCAAATCACGGAAAATGAAGAAGACTAGCCAATGAAGGGACCAGAAGGAACTGCGTGAGACAAATGCTACGGTGTGGTTTGAAAAGGTTAGGGAAAGTAAAATGACCGACAGAGGAGGAACAGTTATAAAAACAGCAGATGGAATTGACAGACCTAAGTAAGAACGTTGAAAATGATGAAAGAAGAAGAAGAAGAAGAAGAAGAAGAAGCTGATGATGATGATGATGATGATGATGATGATGATGATGATGATGATTGACGATGACGATGAAGAGGAGGAGGAGAAGGAGGAGAAGAAAGAGGAGGTGGAGGGAGAGAAGGAGGAGGGAGGAGGAGGAGGAGGGGAGGAGAGGGAGCAGGAGCAGGAGCAGACAAAAATTAGAGATTGGTAATTAGAGACAGCAGAGTGACATAAAGTTAAAAAAGAGAAGTTAGAAGTGCATGAGGAGGAGGAGGAGGAGGAGAGAGGGAGAAAAAGGATCCGTGGGAATGAAGAACACAAATGCAAATAGCAAGTCTTCATCTTCAGGCCTTGAACAGGACACACCTGTCTGGAGAGATCAAGGATTTCCTACACCGATAAACATCCGTTAACGGACCCACAAACAGACCATATGTTGGCATCCCTATCCCTCCTTTGATCCCCTTAGGCACCCAAACATAAGCTAGCCCTAATGGAGCTTTAGAGGAAAAAGGAACTGTGGATATCGTCAGGGTCGCTATAGTGTGCTGTTTAATTCGCCCAAACACCTTGAGTTGCCAAAACGGCCTGAAAGTCAGACTAAGACAAAGAATGTAGGGCAGAAGGGAAGCGTGGCAAAGGCAACAAAAATGTAACAAACAAACAAACAAAAGAAAAAAAAAATATATATATATACATATATATATATATATATATATATATATATAAAGCTTGCTGAACACACACACACACAACACACACACACACACACACACACACACACACACACACACACACACACACACGTTTCTCTTAAAACACTTGCTGAAGGCTCATTTTGAGAAGCTTTTATTATTCCCCATTCACTCACTCAAGCACATACTGTTAGTTAGACAAATTATCTACCACTGCAGATATGAATGCTTATCTCCCCCTATTTCTTCAATCTAAGACATAAGAGCAAGTTTTGTTTATAATTGAATATATATATATGTGTGTGTGTGTGTGTGTGTGTGTGTGTGTGTGTGTGTGTGTGTGTGTGTGTGTGTGTGTGTGTGTGATGTTTTAGCGTTTTAGGAGAAGACAGAGGACTGTTCAAAATTAAAACACTTTTGACCCATTTGAAAGACGCTATAGTGAAGGCGAAACTTTGAAAATACCCAGACTCAGAGATAGTTCTGGTCTCTTGCTTTTCATGGCATCTAGACCCAGGAAAGGTCAACTCTTTCAGTGTCTTGACTTCCAGCACAAAATATACAACTCTAATCTTTACAAGAGCCCGAAGACAGAGCCGTGACCTTCAAATCTACCGAGGTTCTGGAACTTTTCAGTTAGCTCTGAAACCGCAGAGGTGCGTGCTTCCGCTTTCTGTGTCTTTGTCAGTAGGTCAGTGAAACATGAAGTTTGTGGAACTTGTGAAGAGAAACGTATGGTGTGTGTGTGTGTGTGTGTGTGTGTGTGTGTGTGTGTGTGTGTGTGTGTGTGTGTGTGTGTGTGTGTGTGTGCGTGTGTGTGTGTGTGTGTTTGTGCGCGCGCGCACGTGCGTGTATGTGTGTGCATGCGTTTATGTGTGTATGCGTGTGCGTGTACGTGTGTGTGTGTGTGTGTGTGTGTGTGTGTGTGTGTGTGTATGCGTGTGCGCGTGCGCGCGTGTGTGTGTGCGCGCGTGCGTGTATGTGGTGTGTGTGTGTGTGTGTTGTGTGTGTGTGTGTGTGTGTGTGTGTGTGTGTGTGTGTGTGCAAAGCGGGCATTGGGGGCTGAAAGAGAGAGAGAGAGAGAGAGAGAGAGAGAGAGAGAGAGAGAGATTTCTGAGGGACAGCCAAGTTGCCAGCAGGCTGTAAACAGCTGTAATGAGGAGATAACCGTCAGCGACAAGGAGACACTGCCTGTCTATCGATCCCTGAGACTCCCCTGAGAGAAACTGTGTGAAACAACGATCAGGTTTCACGGCATTACAGACAGACAGACAGACAGAGACAAGACAAGAAAGACAAGACAAGAGAGAGAGAGAGAGACACACACACACACAACAGATACAGAGACAGAGACGGAGACAGAGAGAGAAACAGGCAGACAGACAGAAACAGACAGACAAAGACAGATAGACAGACAGACAGACAGAAAAAAGACAGACACAGACCTAAAGAGTTCGGTCGATAATTAACCCATTAATGCCTGGATTTTTGTGTTTGACAAAAATAGTGAAAATGTGTCAGATATAGTGTATTTTGAAGGTTATCAACAGTAATTTTGGCAAGTATGTATTTGCAATGATGCTGTGGTGGATGATAGTTCTGTCCCAAAAATGGGACGCTAGGCACGAGAGGGTAGGGGTTTTTCATACACATGACAATAATCTCCACCGCAAGTGGTGGCTTGCTTTTATTGATTTTTATGATTCTTTGACGACGAACCATGGAGGAAAACACACTGTGATGGAAAAACAATGCAGAAATAGGGAATATGATCATATAAAGTAACAATTATTACCACACAAATGTATCTGAAGACATGAAATGAATCTGTTCTGCGAACACGTCCCTTGCTATCTGCAATAGAAAAGTGGAAGGGGAGAGGGTAGAATGGTGGAGAAAAATCATCCAAAAAACAAACAAACAGTCTTTCCATATAGCAAATGTTGACTGTCATTACTATTGAGTACAGTCCTTCCGTCCTGGACGCTGTAGTCACTGAGTATGGAAAACCGCAAAGCATTTGTCATGCAGACCTACCCTACACATCTAACATCTCCTATCGGTTTTCATGCCAAAACAGCACAGTCAAGCTGGGTCGGCCAAGGCTTTACAAGATGGCTGATTCCATCAAATCGGACTGTGGTGGACACTCGCTCGTCAAGGATGAGTTTTTTCCCCTGGCACTTGGGCTGTCCAGCTCCCTTGGTCCTTGGTGCATAGGTCAGGTAGGTCCAAGCAATTGAACGACCTACTGCCAGCAAATCAAGAGGTTTTTCCTGGCTGGTGGGTGTTTCTCTGTACAGGTGCCAAATCTGCTGCACGCTCACATCAAGGCAGTATGCCAAAATGGACCACCAACAGTTTTTTTTTATCTGATGGCTGTAGGGCACTGACCAACATTTTGATCCATACGGTCTACGCCTCCCATGGTCTGGTTATAGAGCTTGATGATGTGAGGCTCAGGTGTCTCAATCTCTAGGAAGGTCTTCATTTCACATTGGCTTGTTTTGAGTTTCATTTTCTTTTGAGCGTGCATACTTTTCTGACATGTCAACCATCACCTGGATGACTTCATCATCAAAAAAGACTTCAAAGAGCTCCATGGGCCTGGATGGAAGTCCAGACACATGACGCTGGGGAACATCCCATTTGAACCTGTTCTTTTGCCTTTGGCCGAGTTCTGTGCATCTTTAGTCTCTGGTCTTCGACATCGTCTTTTTTGCTGGAAGTGCATCTGTTAGTGAAGACTCTTGCCTCTTAGCTGAAGACCCCTGCCTCTTAGCTGCACATCCGAAAGATGTGGAAGCACATGCTGAAGTAGAAGGTCCCTCACGGTCAGCCTCTCCAGGTGCCTGTGCACAAAAATATAGTGAAATAAAACTTAATCTAAACATGACACATGTGAGCAATGAAACCATTGCATATCCCTTACATGTGTGAGCCACACTTGCTAATCCTCTGTGGGGTTTGTTCATTGGAAATCACTGCAGATCAGTCTTTCAGTTCAGTACCGGACTCTATATCGATCCAGCAGGATCCCAGAATGAAGCCCTTATGAACTGTCACTATACTCTGACCAATACCCCCTCGCGGAGAGGACCTATCTCAATGAACGAGTCAGATGGAAACCATTCATTGTTTTGGTAACTGACTTATTTTCCACCAATTCTTAACAGCTGGTGGCAAGTCCTTCTCTTCCTCATCATATGTGAACGTAGTGCGCACTCCACTCCTTGCCACCACAGCTTGTGCCCTTGCCTCTGGCACCGATTCAGTTTGTCAACTGTTCCTCCGTTTTCATCCACACTATCCTCATCTGTAAGAGCATCATTTGGCGGTGGTTCTACATACATACTTGCTGTTTCAAATGAGAGTTCATCTTCTAGCATGCTTACTACTTCATATACCGTGAAATTCCCGAAACAAACACAATAACTACATCAGTCGTGTTAGCAAAAAAAAAAAAAAAAAAAAAAAAAAAAAAAAAAAAAAAACCCTACCCTCTCGTGCCTAGCGTCCCATTTTTGGGACGCACCTTTCAGCACATGGAACATGTGATCTACGTTTTCCAATCAAAATCTAAGAGAGACAAATTTAGACAATGAACCAAACAACATTTTTTTCTTATTTAATATCATTAAAACGTTACATACAGTATTTTGGAGGTTGACATTTCGACAATTGTTCTCTTGAAAATGTTGATGCAAATGGCTACCGTCAGATGCTCCAAGGGAAGTCATCCACCAAAATTGTGTCTAATTGGCGAGGTTCTTTTATTGATGTAGACAGGCGTATGCTCACAAACAATAAGATTCACTTTTGAGAGGCTTACAAGTAGAGTGTCCCAAAAATGGGACGCTAGGCATTAATGGGTTAAAGAAAAAACACAGAGATAATGTCTTCTATCTACATATATATTCATTTATTTCCGTGTGTGCGAATAGAGAGGCCATACATCCCAACGTCGTCATCTTCTCTGATGCACTGTCAGTACTGCAGGCTGTACAGAACCCAAAGAACAAGGACCTCAACCCCCTTGTCTCTGCACTTGCCACTGAACATAACCGTCATTCAGTGGATACCCTCACACTGCAACATAGCAGGCAATGAGGAGGCAGACCGACTGGCGAAGGAAGGAGGACAGCAGCCACAAGAGGAACAGGAAATCTCCTATGAAGAGGCCAAGACGATCATCAAGGAGAAGCTGAGGAAAAGATGGCTTCAGCTACATCCAGATTATAACCAGACAGATGCCTACTACCTCCTACCCAGACCAGACCAAGTAAACATTGTGAGGCTGAGGACGGGCCACTCCAGGCTACATCATCACAGGGTTCCGCATTGGCGAGTCTGCAGTGTGCCCCTGCGGTACAGCCCCAATGACAGTGGAACACTTCCTACAGGACTGTCCAACAACCATAACCTGAGAGCAGAGACTTGGCCTGCTGACCAACCGATGAGGGAGAAACTCTACGGATCTCTGGAGGGCCTCCGCCGGACGGCAGCCTTCGTCAATGTATCGGGGTTCCTGTCTGAGCGAACGACGAAGAAGAATTTATTTCCGTATTCATTCCTTTCTCATTTAGACAGCTAGAAAAAAAAAAAAACAGGGGGGGGGGGGGGAGGGGGAGCCAGGGAACGTGGACGAAGGAAATGAAAGTGAGAGTGAATGCAGAGAGATGTAAGAGGGAAAAAAAGGGGGACGTATAAAGAAAGCTGACGCAGACAGACACTGACACGAATGACATGGATGAGTAAGGCCTGGGGAAGGACGGGAGGGAGCGATGGGGGGGGGGGGGGGGAGAGAAACTAAGGACTCTCTAAGTGCCTGAATGGATTGGATTATTTCTAAGCCAAATGAAGGCTATTATATACACGATTGAACGTCCATGTCCATCTAAGGGTGTGTATAGCATTGTGTGCCAAGCGTAATCAGACAATCAAACGCTGACGGCAGAAAGCGTTAGTAAAGGGCGAAATTATTTACTTTTTTTTTTTTTGGGGGGGGGGGGGAGTTGAAGGGGGGGGGAGGAGGGGTGGTACGCAAGCCCACATCCATCCCTTTGAAACGCAAATCTGCAGAGAAGTTCAGATTTGGTTCTTACAGGGTTCTATGGTTTTCTTCGATACACTCATTACCCCCCCCCCCCCCTTCTCCCCCCCCCCCCCCAAAAAAAAAAAATAGATAAGCTACTATATCAGTTTTTAGGATCGAACGACACAGTTTGAATGAGATTCGCAATTTGTTTGTTTGAGTGACTTTTTTTTTAACCGACCTAATTTTGAGTTGATCGGGCTGTGGGCAATGGGTAGTGAGTGGGAAGAAGAGGGTGCACTTTGATATGTGTTCTGTGGGCAGGTGCGAGCAGAGACGATAGGTCTGCTAGGCGTGGAACACGTGCGTGTTTGAAGGAATATGTAGAACATGGTTTGTTTAGTATCTGACACTAACAGTAGTTTGGTGGTCTTGGGAAAGCTATTTTGTGTGTTGATTTTCTAGTTACTTTGGAGGAAGTTGATTTTGGTATTTGAGTAGGGATGACGTGACAAGCTGCATGTAAAATTTGGTGTCAGAGGGTTGTCCACGTGCTTTTGTATGTAAACATTTTCGTCCCAAACTACTACTGCTCTGCTTTGGTCTGCAGATCAGATGACAGTGTCCTGTACATCTTTTCTGGTTTAAGGGCTTTCTGTTTATTTCGTGAAGCGCAGCGAGTTCCACTTACTATTGGACATGTTGAGCTATATAAGCACTCGTTATCGTTGTTGTTGCCGTTGTTATTATTGTTGTTGTTGTTATCATGACCACCACTAACACACCCATCCCCATCATCATCATCATCGTCATAATCATCATCATTATCATTATCATCATCATCGTCATCATCATGATTATCAACACCCTCCTCCTCCTCCTCTTCCTCCTCCTCCTCCTCCTCCTCCTCCTCATCATCATCATCATCATCATCATCATCATCATCGTCATCATCATCATCATCATCATTTGATCTCAGACATTTCTTTGCAACATTCTGAAATGGAGAATTCGACCTACCTGGGTTTTTCAAAGGGTGGGTTGGCCGGACAGTGGGACCTGGAAGAGACGATTGAAGATGTCCAGGCTTTCGGTAAACGAGATGGGGCTAGCGATGAAGACAGGCGCCCAAACTGCAGTTCAATTTGATCTACACACCAACACACTTACAATGTCGATCATAGTTTCAAAAGACCAACAATACTTGCGTTATAATACTCCTAGCTTCATTAGTCTTCTTGTCGAAACAAGTTCATTTGCCTTGATTCATTTTGAATCCTTAGGCACACAAGGAAAAGTTTGTTATCCTGTAGTATATTTGTGGTTATGTTTTTCGTTGGGAGAGGTGGGCGGGGCTGTGTAGAGATAGGGGTGGAGAGAGAGGGAGGTATGCATTGCTGAGTTGCACTGTAGCCTACAACATGGAGTGCAAGTCTACGTCCACCCCGTTGAAACACAAATCTGCAGAGAAGTTCAGATTTGCTCTTTACAGGATTCTATGGTTTTGTTCAATACACTCATTATTTTTTTTTTAAGATTAAGCTACTAGCTTTGTCAGTTTTGTAGATCGAACCCCACGGTGTGAATATGATTCGCGATTTGTTTGTTTGTTTAATTTGTTTGAAGACTAGATCTGGAGTCATTGAAACCAGAAATATAGCAACAAATTCTCTGGATCTTTTCGTAACACAACGTTGTTGTGTTTGTTGGTTTGTTTGTTTGTTTGTTTGCTTGTTTGTTTCCTTCTTTTGTTTCCTGTTTACAGAGTACTGCAGTCTGTCCTGAAGTTCAATCCACATTGCTTGGGTTTTGAGTTCAATCTAAAAAGTTGGGTTTAGACAGTGATCTAGCCTTTTTAGAAAGTTAAGACCAACTAAGGGAGTGGATATTTATACGGTAAAACAGCCAAATAGAATTCAGCTCGAACTAATAAGGGAGCGACCGCTTACATGGTAATGTAGCCTGTGTAGAAAATTTCAACAAATGACGAGGGGAGGTGGGGGGCATTACACATCAATGTAGTCAGTTTCTAAATTTTGATTCAGGTTAAGGGGTTGGTGTTTGGACTTTAAAGTTGCCCGTTCATAAACTTCAATTCAAATTAGGCAGTGGACAGTTACACAGTTATGGTCCTATACGTGGTAGTCTGCAGTAAACTCATCCTATTTGAGAGTGGACATTTACACAGTAATGGAGCTGTACGTGGTAGTTTGCGGTAAGTTCATCCTATTAGGGAGAGGACATTTACACGATAATGGACCTTTACATGGTAGTTTGCGGTAAGTTCATCTATTAGGGAGAGGACATTTACACGATAATGGACCTTTACATGGTAGTTTGCGGTAAGTTCATCCTATTAGGGAGAGGACATTTACACGATAATGGACCTTTACATGGTAGTTTGCGGTAAATTCATCCTGTTAGGGAGAGGACATTTACACGGTAATGGACCTTTACATGGTAGTTTGCGGTAAGTTCATCCTATTAGGGAGAGGACATTTACACGATAATGGACCTTTACATGGTAGTTTGCGGTAAATTCATCCTATTAGGGAGAGGACATTTACACGGTAATGGACCTTTACATGGTAGTTTGCGGTAAATTCATCCTATTAGGGAGAGGACATTTACCGGTAATGGACCTTTACATGGTATTTGCGGTAAGTTCATCTATTAGGGAGAGGACATTTACACGATAATGGACCTTTACATGGTAGTTTGCGGTAAGTTCATCCTGTTAGGGAGAGGACATTTACACGGTAATGGACCTTTACATGGTAGTTTGCGGTAAGTTCATCCTATTAGGGAGAGGACATTTACACGATAATGGACCTTTACATGGTAGTTTGCGGTAAACTCATCCTGTTAGGGAGAGGACATTTACACGGTAATGGACCTATGTGTGGTAGTTTGCGGTAAATTCATCCTATTTTCCAGAACCGTCTTCATAGGTTCCATTGAAACCCATTGGATCGAGATGTCTTTCCCCTGGTGATAGGAGGCATCAACCGATGTGTCTGTGCTACGCAGCGTGGGTGAACTATTATTGCCTGGTTCGACCTTCTGACGATACTCCCCAAGGCCTGAAACTCGAATCACAGCCAGACACAAAGAATGTCTGCTTCTTGAGAAAAGAAACATTCCATTCTCATTAGTTTAATGCCTGTTTACTACATAGGTGAGGAACAGGAGGAGAAAAAGAGAGAGAGAGAGAGAGAGAGAGAGAGAGAGAGAGAGAGAGAGAGAGAGAGAGACAGGCGGACAGACAGAGAAAGAGAGAGAAAGAGAGAGAGAGAGAGAGAGAGAGAGAGATTATTTTGCTTATAGCCCAGCCGACTGTAAATGACCATATCAGGGTTGTCACCTCATTGAAGTCGATTTTGAAAATAGGTATTTGAAAAAAAACATACGTTCACACAACACATAATATATACTGCTCAAAACAATTTAAGAGCCAGTTGAAAACATTCACACACAATCCAAGCAAAAAACAAAATAACTTCTTCAAACAATTTAATTGAAAATTCATCTATGGAACGATACAATGACATCAGAAATAAAGGAATAACAGCTGCTCAAAAACAACTTCATGGGCTTAATTGATGAACACCTTCATTTCAGAAATCAGAACAGTCAAATCAAATGACGATCAATGTCAATACTCAGTATGGCCACCATTAGCACGGATACAAGCTAGACATCTCTGTCTCATAGATCCACAAGCCTCCTGAGAGTCAGTTGGGGGATGTTGTTCCACTTCTGCTGTAAGAAGTCGAAGAGCTGGCCCAGGTTCACTGCTGGAGGGTGGTTCTCGTGAAGCAGGCGCCCCAGGATGTCCCAGGCGTGCTCAGTCGGGTTAAGGTCGGGCAAGGACGCTGGCCAGTCGAGGTGGTTGACCTGCTGCTCCTCCAAGAAGACGTTTACCACACTGGCACGGTGGGGATGAGCGTTGTCGTCCTGGAGGATAGCGTCAGGGCCCAGGGCTTGCAGGGCAGGCAGGACCAGAGGCTGAAGAATGTTGTCCCTGTACCCCACACCAGTTAGGTTGCCTTCAACTCGGTACAGGGGAGTTCCCCCCCCCCCACCCCCCACCCCGCCATACCGGTCCCGTTCGATTACGTTGGCTTCTTGGTAGCGTTCCCCCGTCTGCCTCCAGGCACGTATGCGACCATCATGGAAGAGCCGAGCAAAACACGACTTGTCAGAAAACATCACCCGGGCAATGCTGCCTCGTACAGGCCACATGAGCTCGGCACCAGGTCAGTCGCGCCCTACGGTGAGCTGCTGTCAGCACAGGTCGAATAGCCTGCCGTCTTGCTCGGAGGTTAACTTCTCTCAGGCGGTTCCGAACAGTTTGGTCAGAAATGTTGACGTTCGCTGCAGCACGCAGTTGTCGCCTGAGGTTGTTTGCAGTGGCAGTTCTTTGTCTCAGCGCCGTCAGAACCAGCAGTCTGTCCTGCTGTCTGGTGGTGGACCTAGGCCGGCCAGACCGTCTTCGTTCAGCAGTACTACTGGTGGCGTTGAAGCGGTCATGAAGTCTTTGGATGACAGCATGATGCACTTGAAGGTGACGACCAACTTCTCTGACGCCTACACCTTCTTGAAGCCAAGCAACAGCCCTTCCCCGGTCAGTGGCATTTAATCTCCGTCTTGGTGGCATGGTTAAAAACACCCTCAAGAGCGGCTTTTGTTATACCCACTGGTCAGCAAAACTGGTTGCCATGTGTTCAGTAAAGGCTCGACTTGCACGTGCAATGCGGTTTGCAGTCATCCCAACTCTGCTGCCTCAGCTATTCGCTCGCAAACCGCGACCATGTTTTCGTGATTTCG
>CM065734.1:26674104-26681604 GCA_033310375.1 Conus canariensis | reverse complement strand
GTCGAGTGTGTCCCTCTCCTAAAGGCGTCACCACCACGTCCATCCAACGACAGTCCCGGTGAAGCTGCCGAAAGAGACGACTGTGACACGAATTCACCGATGGCACGGGCGTGCAGAGGAAAGGGAAACTTGAGCTCACCACCACAAGAGCAGGGCATAAAGAGCTACAGTCTGCCATTCTTTCTTTATCATACTGTGACCACCCCAGTTTCTTGGGAAAAAAAAAACAGGCCAGTCCTCAGCCTTAGCGCCATTCAGAATGTGTGCCCTCAAAAACAAACGCCGGACCAATTCTATACATTTCACCCAGAAAGAAAGGTTGCTTGTACAAATCTTTTTTTTTTTAATGAATTGTCCCACACCATATAGGCATCCACGCTCCGTCTGTCGAGAATGGAGATTAATAGGTATGGGAGCTGACCACGGCTGCTGTGTAACTTCCAAATGACACTCGCATGACAAGAATGTACGCAGGTCACAGAGACCACCCTGTAACCCATACACTGGCAAGTCTTCAGGCCAAAATCAAGAGTACGCCGTACTAAGCAGCGAAAGGCTACCAACTTCTGACTCTCTGACTCTCTCTTTTCTTTCAATTAGTATATCAAACAGATCAAAATGATGACTTAGATTCTTTTCAGCACAGGAGAAGGTAACTCTGCAACTTTTTTCAAGAAGAAGAAAAAGAAGAAAATGGTCTGAATGTCGTCAAAGATCTGAATGTCATTTCCCAACTTTTGTGTGTGGAAGCTGGAGAGGAGAAGTTAGGGGAGGGATGGGGGACGGTGAGGAGTAAAGACAAGGGGGGGAGCGCGAGGGGGGGGGGGGGGGGCGGTATGGGGCTGGGTGGAATGTGGAAAATCTTGCCCTAAGGGGCATCACGGGAGCCTGGATCTCGAGAAAGAAAAGCAGGATTCTGTCCTTTTCGTTATTACGCCTCGGGGGCTTTCCAACCGTCCCCGCTGCGACACACACACACACACACACATACAAACGCGCGCGCGCGCGTGCGCACGCACACACACACACACACACACACACACACACACACACACACACACACACATATACACACACACGTGCACTCACGCGTGCACGCGCACACACGCATGCACGCACACACACAACAACACAACACACACACACACACACACACACACACACACACAACACATATTCATATGTATATACACACACTCACACGCCCGTGCACGCACACACAAACACTCACTCCCCCTCTCTCTCTCTCTCTCTCTCTCTCTCTCTCTCTCTCTCTCTCTCTTTTACACACACACACATACACACACACACACACACACACACACACACACACACACACACACACGCACGCACGCACGCACGCACGCACGCACACACGCACGCATGCACTCACACACACACGCACAAACACACACACACACACACACACACACACACACACACACACACACGTTGACGCGCATGCGCACAGGGGCACAAGTAACACTCTCTCCTTTCATTTTGCTTTCATTCTTTTAATCCTTTTCCTCCTCTTTCTACTGGCCTTCCTCCCTCTTCCTGTCCCTTCTCCTCCTCCTCCTCCTCGCTCTCTTTCTCCATATCCTTCTCATCCTCCGTTTTATTTTCCTTCTCTGCCTCCTCCATCACCTTCAATTCTTCCAATTTCCTTCCTTCCTTCCTTCCTTCCTTCCTTCCTTCCTTCCTTCCTTCCTTCCTTTCTTCGACTCCTCTTCCGTCCTTCTCAACCTCTTCGTTGTCTTTCTTCTTTCTGTCTTCGCTTTTCTTTTTCCATTTTTTTTTTTTTTAACGTGAGGCGAGTGCAGGCGGAAATCTACACAAAGTCTAAAAATTGTTGATAAGGTTCCGCCGAAAAAAAAACGTAGACAAACGAATCGCAAGGCAAAACACGACGCGTTTCGACCTCATAGGTCTTCTTCAGGCAAGATACACAAGACACAGGACAATGAAAATGAACGAGCAATCACTTTTCTTCATCCAATTTGGCGCGAGAAGGGCGGGCGTTGATTGCTCGTTCATTTTCGTTGTCCTGAGTGTTGTGTGTATCATGCGTCGTGTTTTGTGTTGTGATTCATTTGTCTTACCTTTTTTTTTTTTTTTTGCGGAGCCTTATGAATAGTTCTTGGAATTTGTTTCGGTGTGGGATTTTTTTTTTTTTTTTTTTTTTGCCTTTTTTTGTTTGTTTGTTTGGTTGGTTGTTTCTGGGGTTTTATTTTTTTGCTTGTTTGTTTGTGTGTTTGTTTTTCTTCCTTCCTTCCTTCTGCTTCATTACCCTCTCCCGCCCTCCCGCCATTCCTCCTTCCTTCGTTTCCCTGGTGATCCTCCAATTTTCTTACTTCCTTCCCTCCTTCATTCCTTCCTTCATTCATTCATTCATGCTCCCTTCCTCCTAATTACCCACTCTTTTTTTTTTCAATCATCCTTCTTCTTTCCTTTTCCTTCTCCATCTTTCCATTTTCTCCTTTTTTTTCCTGCTTCCATTCTTCCTCTTTCCTTCTGCCTTCTTCTCCTTTAAGTGTCTTCTTTCTAACTTCTCTTCCACCTCTTCATCCCCCTTTCTCTTCTTCTTTTCTCTGTCTTCTCCTTTCTCCTTTGCCTCCCTACTTTTCTCCTTTTTTTCTCCACCCGTTCTCTTTCTCCCCACTTCTCTTCATCCTTCTTCTCTTTTTTTTTCCCAAACTGCCTTCTGTTCTCTTTCCCTTCCCTTCTCTTCTCTTCTCATCTCTCTCCTTGCTCCATGATTTCTTTCCTCTCTCCATCCTCTTCCCCCTCCCTTCTTTTCGCCCTCTCTTCTTTCCCCTTTCTTTCCCTTCTCCCTCTTGCTCTCCTTTGCTTCTCTTCCCCTTCCTTTTCTTCTTCCTCCCTTCCATTTTCTCCGTCCTTCTTTTTTCTTCATCCTTCTTTCTCGTCTCCTCCCCCCCCCCCCCTTGTTTTTTTCCTATTCCCTCCCTTTTCTTGTCCTTCCTCTCCTTTCTCAGGACCGTTGTTGTTGTTGTTGTTGTCGTACCCTGGCTAAAAGACTCCAGGGATCCAAACAGCCGAAGTACTTGAAGCCTATGGTACAAAATTCATCAGCTAGGGATGAGAACATAACGTGTGTGACCGTTTTTGATTATCCCGCCGCGTAGGCAGCCACACTCCGACTTCGAGGGATTTGGGAGACTGGTGGTGTTATGCTAGAGCTTGTCACGTCTGAAGACAATCCCCGCATAACTATGCAGAGCATAACAACATTTTGATGTAGCCTTGGTGTTCCAGCCGATGTCAGTTGGTCTGATACAGCATAACAACATTTTGGTGTAGCCTTGGTGTTCCAGCCTATGTCAATTGGTCTGATACAGCATAACAACATTTTGATGTAGTCTTGGTATAACAGCCTATGTCAATTGGTCTGATAGAGCGTAACAACATTTTGATGTAGCCTTGGTATTCCAGCCGATGTCAACTGGTCTGATACAGCATAACAACATTTTGACGTAGCCTTGGTGTTCCAGCCTATGTCAATTGGTCTGACACAGCCTGAAGCCAAGGCGGACAACGCCTTTTTAATTCAGGGGAAAGAATCTCTCCCTTCCGTATTTTTTTCACCCCCCCCCCCCCCACCTCTTCTCTTCCTCATCCCTCCCCTTGACCTTCCTTATCCTCCCCTCCCCTTCTCTTCCCCCTTCGCTTTTTCTTCCCTGCTCTTTCCCTTCTTTCTCTTTCCCATTTATTCTCTCCCCTTCCCTTCTTTTCCTCCTCCCACTATGCTCCCTGCCTTCTCCTCCCCAGCATTTCTTCCCCCCCCCCCCTTTTCTCCTCTTCTCTTCTCCTTCCTTTCTCTTCCTCCCTTTTTTTTACCCACTTACTGCCTTCCCCTTCTCTTCTTCTCTTCTGAAGCGTCATCGAGGGCCTCATATCTTCTAATGGCAAATTAACCTGCACAGAAGAAGTTCAAACCACAGTTGACTGGTATTCCACAAATAATCTTGAACTCAAGATTTCAACAACAACAAAAAGAAAGAAAGAAATGATGACCGATTTCCTGAAACGAAAAAAAAGTCTCCTACGATTGCCTGTCAGAGGACTAGAAATTGAACTGGTCGAATGATTCAAGTTTCAGAATGAACATCTTTCTGACACATTCATGCGGGACGGCATCATGACATCAGCCTGCAATAAACACAACAGACGCTTTAGTTTTCACGTCTACCGAAGAAATTGGCTGTTGGCACCACAGTCATGACCCACTTTTAGAGGTCCATCATTGAAAGTGTACTCATTTTCTCGATCGCTGTCTGGTATAGATCACTACCTCGGCAAGAGACAAGGGGGGAACCCGTATGGTGAAGATCGCCTCGAAAATCGTCGACGAGGCATCGCCAAATTTATAGGGGCTGTCGTTTGACGGACGTGGTGGTGCCTTCCGGAGGGAGAGCTCACTCGCGCCGGCTCCGCGACTGAGCAATTATGGTCGTCAGTAGGTAGCAGGTGGTGTCCTGCGTATGTTGGATCAGAACCGGCACCACTGAACACCACCGAGGTGACTCGGCAGCAGTGCAGTGTCTCCTCCGGTGGGTTGCTTCTTGACGGCTTGACATAGACTTTGGATTGCCGGCGCCGGGGCTGTGGCGGGTCGGGCCGGGCTATAGCTTTGGACCGTCTACTCAAAATCCCTACTCTTCTCCTTCCATGGTGTTCTCAGTCTTATCTGCTCAATCTCACTATCCTTTTCTCTCCGTTTTCTTCCGTCTTCTGTCTACTCATCATCTCTACTCTTCTACTCCCAACTACTCTTCCTCCCTCCGGACCCCTCTCTCTCTTCTATTTACTTTCTCTGCCTTCTCCTCTCCTTCCATTCTCTTCTCTCTCCAGTCAAATCAGTCTCCTTGCTCTTCTCCTTCATTTTTCTCCTCTTCTCCTCTGCTCTTTCCCTCTTTTCTACTTCAGAGTGCTTTCATTGCCTCTCGTCTTTCCCTCTTTCTTTCCTTCCTTGCCCTTCCCCTCCAGTGACCCCCTCCCTCCCCTGGCTCTCATTCCTCCTTTCTTTGCTCATCCAGACAGATTACAGCCCCCCCCCCCTCTCCTCTCCTCCCCCACTCCCCCCCCCCCCACCCCAACCCCCAAGCCCACTCCCCGCCCCCCCCCACCCTCCCGACAAAGTCTCTATGACTGTCAACGTGTTCGTCCACCCCCCTCCCCCCCCCCCCCCCCCCCCAAAAGGGGGCCTAGAAATTTAATCAAAAATCTCTGTGCGCATGTCTGGGGCGTGGGACAATATGGAGGTGTCTTTACAATAAACACCCACTGTGTCCACAGGCCGGGAGGGGGAAAGAAAAGGTCGGATGTGTAGAGAGGTGGTGAGGCTGGTTTGATCAGAAGGGAGTCCGGAGAAGGATATTTTTATTTTATTCCGGGTAAAATGAATCAGCTGAAAGCTTTTCCACACTCACTCTGCCAGATCCTCTCGTCACCCTCACGAGACTGGAATCCACGAGGGAAAAGGGGAAGGGGGCGGAGGGGAGGGGGGCATGGAAAGTGGGATTACCCTGGCAGACATGGTGTAGGTGCGCGGATTTTGATGTGAAGGCAGTAGCCGTGACATGGGTCTAGCTGGAGAGGTCAGCTCCAGAACCGAGTCTGTGTCGGGAGTGTTATCACAATCTCATGGTCCCTAAGGTGCGAGCCAAGTGGGTCAAGCGGAATAGACGTCGCCGAAGCGATTGACAGCACGGGCATGGGATGCAATAACCAAATAAAATACGGAAGGAAATAATTACAGAAAAAAATATTTGCATGGAGCGTGGACTCCGTCACTGTCTGTCTGTCTGTCTGTCTATCTTTCTGTCTGTCGGTCTCTGTCTGTTTGTCTCTCTCTCCTTCTCTCTCTCTCTCTCTCTCTCTCTCTCTCTCTCTCTCTCTCTTCACACACACACATACACACACACACACATATATTCACACATACACACACACGTATGCACGCACGTGGACGTGCACGCGCTCACACACACACACACACACACACACGCGCGCGCGCGCGCGCGCGTACGCATACACACAGAAACACACACACACACACACACACACACACGCGCGCGCGCGCGCGCGCGCGCGAAAGAGAGAGAGAGGGGGGGGTATTACTGAAGACATATGCAGGTGCGTGAGTACCGTGTGTATTGACGCGTGTGCACAGATGCTCATGCAATGTATATATGTATATATATATATATATATATATATATATATGTATGTATGTAGTATATATATGTATATGGTAATGGTAGTTTGGGGAAGAGGAGAAGGAGTGGAAGAGAGATGGTAGTGGTGATGGTGGAGTCGCAGAAACAAGTGTCAGCAGAATAGCAGTAGCAGTGGTACCTTAGAAGCAGCAGCAGCATTAGCAGCATCTACAACTATGGTAGTGGTACCAGGAGAAGAAGGAGGAGTAGGAATAGTATCTGTAGTCAATGAGACGATTCTTTCAAATTCCTTAATCTTTTTTTTTCTCCTCCTCCCTCAACCTTTCTTCTCCTCTTTCATTTTCTTTCTCCTCCTCTTTCATCTTCCTCTTGCTCCTATTACTTTTTTTAATTGTTCTCCTTCTCTCTCAATTTTTCTTCTCCTCTTTCATGTTCTATCTTCTCCTCTTTCAACTTCTTCCTCCTTTTCCTTTAATTTCGTTTCGTCTGACAACTTTTTCCTTCTTTTCATTTTTCTCATCCTTTCATCTTTCGCTTCCTCTTTCATCTTACTCCTCCTTTTTCATTTTCCTTTTTTTTTCCCTTTAATTTTGCTCTCCTATGTTATCTTCCTTTTTCTCTTTCACTTTCTTCCTCCTTTTTTTTTTTTTTTTAACTGTCCCAACCTCTGCGCCACCTCAGAGGCAGCGCACCCACGCCGCTCATTCCGACACCCCGTCCACAGCCACAGCCCGGTCGGCCCCGCCGCAGCCCGGCACCAGCAATCCACAGGGAGCAGTCAATGTCAAGTCGTCAAGAGGCAACCCACCGGAGGAGACACTGCACTGCTGCCGAGTCACTTCGGTGGTGTTCAGTGGCGCCTGTTCTGATCTAACATACGCAGGACACCACCTACTAAGCCCCCTACTGACGACAATAATTGCTTAGTAGCGGAGCCGGCGTGAGTGAGCTCTCCCTCCGGAGGGCGCCACCACGTCCGTCCAACGACAGCCCCCATGGACTCTCCGATACCGGTGACCCCGACGGAACCAAACTAAGGCTACAGACGTGGAGAGGACATCGAAATTGAGGTCACCATGAGAGCAGGGCATGAAGGGCCACAGAATTTAAGACATTTTTTATGCTGATCAATGAGAATGAGGATGATTAAGATGATCCTACGGATTTCTATTTCGGTCTGAGACTACATGACAGGGCTGTACTCTACGCTTCCTTCCATAATATATCCCGGCGCCAACCAGGCCCGAGAGATACAGGCACCTGCAGTGTTGGTCAGGAAATTTGAGCAACACTCTCAGAA
>CM065734.1:26641604-26671604 GCA_033310375.1 Conus canariensis | reverse complement strand
TCTTCCTTCTCCTCTTCATCCATTTCCCTCCTCTACCTCAACCTCTGCATTCTCCTCTTCCTTTTCTTTCTCTCCCACAATGGTGGAGCATCACGTGGAGCAGACAAGTGCCTCGGTGTGGGAGGCGCCACTGAATGTTATTACTGTCTCCTTCCCTGGGGCGTCGGACCGTGGGACCATGGGGGGGGGGGGGGGAGGGGGAGGCTCACTGAACAATGCCCGTGTTCAATTGCACCTGATCGATCCTGCCTAGTGGTTATGGAGAGAGACGTGTTTGGGGAGGGGTGTGGGAGAAAGGGGGGGGGGGGGGGTTGGGGCAGGGGAAAGAGAGGGAGAGAGAAAGGAGAGAAAGAGTAAAGACAGCCAAAGAACGAGTAAAGGAGACGGGAGAAAGAGGGGGGGTGGGCAAGGTGAAAGTGTGTGTGTGTGTGTGTGTGTTTTGTGTGTGTGTGTGTGTGTGTGTGTGTGTGTGTGTGTGTTCTTTGATGTAACTATCTTTTCATGTTTTGTTATCTGATATAAAAAAAAAATGATGACCATATTTAAGTCAATGTAAGGATCAACTATCATGAAATCATTAGATAGATAAATGAAAAAATAAATAAATAAAAGAGGCATTAATAACAAAGAAAAAAATCTGTTCCTCATCGTAATCAATAACAAGACGAAGAACAAGAACGTGAATAATGATAATATTGTTCTTGTTCTTCTTGTTCTTGTTATTTTTTTCATTGATTCCCAACATACTATCCGGAAAACTGCTCTAGGTGCTTTACAAACAATCACAATACCTACACACAATACATGCCATGTTCTACATAACACATTGCACCAACATTACACATACGCACACCAAAACTGCGCCTAATTAACCATGTAAAAAAACAAAACAAAAGAAAATCATACGTGCATACACTTTTCTCTGCATTCGTGCATACATCCATCCATCCATACATACATACATACATGCATGCACACTTACATCATCAAACATATCACACAAGTGCAGAAGAGCAGACTGGTTTAATGAAAATGCCACAACCAGACCGACTGCCGAGAGAAAAGATTGAAACTAAGGACAGGTTCATAAGAGACTAAAGAGTCAGAGTGTCGGTGATCACCAGGGGGTCTCTTCCATATCGCTGGGACTTCAAAGAAAAAGATCTTTGTCTGAGAGCAAAAATAGCTCTTCGAGTTAATGACAAACCAATGTCGCACAGCAGGACAGAATTAGTTCAAGCTTCGTCGCAGGAACACTCGGGAATAGAGGGCAAAACCATTATCACGTGCTGACAGTGGACAATGTATGCGCATTTGCGGTATTTTTGCCGCAGATACGGTAGATATCTTTCGTAAAGTTTGTTAGAAAGTCATTGAGTTTTAAATCTAAAAATCAGAGTCGTCGTTGACCTTAGATGACACAAACTATAACAATTGCTCAACATATTTTATTGTAACGAAATCGAAAATGAAATTAGGCAGGGAACAGTAAACAATAAACAGCAAACAAGTAGGGTAACTTTTGCTCCCATAAGAAAACCTACCACAAAGTAACTTTTATTCAAGACTGGCACAGCCTTTTAAACTTGAATAAAGTCAGACAAAGACAAACAATCTAATAGTTGTGGGAAAAAAACAAGCGCAGGCCAACAACTCCTCTGTCATCACAGTAATGACTTGACAAAGATTTGGACTTAAGGGGTGGGGGGGGGGGGGGTTGAAGATGAAGAAAATGGGAACATGAAATTAAGAAAATATATTATAGATATGAAAACTCTTCACTAGCTGCATGAGGGAACCATCGTTATCCCCTTTGAAGGCAGATCTATTTGTATTGCCTGCTCCTAGGCCTTTCGTCCGCTGGATCGGAACTCAACATGGAGACACGGCTGGCTGTGTCTTTTCAATTAAATCGAGGTTATTTGTATTTGTTTCTGTCCGTCTTTGTGTTTGTCTTTTGATCTCCCTTGCATCCTTGGGTGGATCCTCAGGCGTAGGCTCAAAGATTGTCCCTACATTTTATACTGTTTGCATAATGTGTTTAGTTTTTCAGCAACTTTTTTCCTCCCCACACTTTCGTTTTGTTTCATTTACTGCCCTTTGCTGGCTGCTTTGGGTGCTGTTGGATTCATTTTTTAACCCTTGGTGGTGAGAACACCACGGTATTATTGACTGTGGTGTGTGTCTCTGTTTGACGCCAGGAGCACAGGCACGGCCAGCGGTGTCTCCCTGATGAGCCGGTCGGGGCAGAAAAATCCCACAAATAAATGGCTCTGATGGGAATCGAACCCACGACCTCCCAGCCGGGAATCCGCGACGCTAGCCACTTCGCAATGGCAGCTGGTCAGAATCTTCTAGTTTCTTTCTTACACGTCTCCAGCAAGGATTTTGGAATGCGTTGCATCCCTCTATAAGATGGAATGTTTCAACAGCATGTCTTGTCAGTGCGTCTTGCCCCATTTTATGCTAATCTGTTAGCTGGCATTCAAATGGAGATGGATTCTACCATTTTGAAAGCACTCATGAGTGTTATACTACCATCTCTGAAAAACCAGGAAGGAAATGTGTTGGAGAACTTATTTCTATTATGAGATCTTATTTAACCGCACAATTTTATTTACAGCGATCACAATTTATAAACTGACTTCAGTATTATTTCTAACATAAAAAGATCTTTTCACCGTTTAAGAAGGAATAATGAAAGCTCCTCCCATTTGCTGAGTGTCCTACATAGATCCATCCGCGTGAACAGTCGAGAAGATCAGTATATAGATATATATATGTGTGTGTGTGTGTGTGTGTCCGCGCGCGCGCGCACGTGCGTGCGTGTATGATGTTGAACAATTTAGTAGTGATGGAAAACAAGAGCAGGCTAACAATGCCTCCGTCAATACATCAACGACTTGGCAGAGTAAAATAAAGAAAAGAGGAATAGTAGAGGGGGGGGGGTGAGGGTGGAAGAAAGAAAATGAGAACGAAAAGTCAGGGAAATGTATTATGAATACCAAACCCTTCACTAGCAGCATATTGGAACCATTGTAATTCATCTTGAAGACAGACTCATTCATATCGCCCGCTCCGAAGCCTTTCGTCCGCTGGTTCGGACGCATCATGGAGGAACGGCTAATATATATATATATATATATATATATTATATATATATATATCCCCCTATTTCTTCAATCTAAGACATAAGAGCAAGCTTTGTTTATAATGGAATATATATATATATATATATATGATATTTTATTGATGTGTTGAAAAAATACTATTGTTACATATTTTGAGCGAAATTGATTTATATCAAAATTGGTCTTTCGAAGTTCCCAAAGTAGGAAAGCAAGAAACTTAAGTTTTTATTCTATTTCTTTCAAATTCATTTTTGATCGTTAAAATCGACCGACAGTATTAGTCCTCTTCGTGATAAGGAAGATGTATGTTTAGACTATCCCGTTTCAGTAAATCAGTACATAATGTCAAATGACTTTATTTCTAGTATTACCATGATCTTCTGAACTACGTAGAACAAACTTTGAGAAAGCAAGTAGCAACTTGCCAAAAGTCTTCCCATAGTATAAATCATGCTCCATTTACATCGCCATAACTGATGCATGAAACCCCTTTTCTATTCGTCTGTCTCGAGAAAAGACAAGCGTGGTTTATAATACGTTAACATCTTGACTCCACTGTCGTTTAATTACAAGTTTTAGGAGAACTGAAAGGTTTTTTATGATTTCTGTTACCGAAATTCAAAATAACTAATCTATGTTAATTTAGAGGTGAGGTCTACGCCCAGATAATTCACGACGTATGTGCGTTTTAGAATTGCACGAAGATGTTAACTGAGGGCAGTGTAGTTCGATCAAGGTTAACATTAAACAGAGCTAGGCTAGTCTTTCTAACCGAACGAACGGAGTCATTTTCAATACGATGATTACGGGATTTGTCAATTTCGGATCAATACATTTTTTTCTACGAAAATTTAACTTTCTTTTATAGTTTTCTTTTTTCATATTAATATTCTTTACATTCAGTTAGTATCAGCAGTCTTTTCAAGAAAAGCGTTGCTTGACAAAACAATTTGGAATATTGTGATGTAAAATGTGAAATAGATGAAGTGCAATGACTGACCCTGTGGGACACCCATACTTCGTAAAATGTTTATGTGGAGTGAGAATTTCCAACATTTGCACGTAAAACATTACCAGACGTGATATTACATTTTAGTTTATATAGCAATCTGTCATGCCACACCTCTGTGTGTGTGTGTGTGTGTGTGTGTGTGTGTGTGTGTGTGTGTGTGTGTGTGTGTGTGTGTGTGTGTGTGCAGCGGGGTTCGCGATTCGCTGTATGTATGTGTGTTCATGTTTGTGTCAAAAACGCGCACGCACACACATGCGCGCGCGCGCAGGAACCCACACAATCACGCGCGCGCACACACACACACACACACACACACACACACACACACACACGCACGCGCACACACACACACACACACACACACACACACACACACACACACACACACACACACACACACACACACACACACACACACACCGCTAGCACGCACGGGCGCGCACGCTCTCACTCATTTCCCCTTGAACAAGGACGATGTGCAAAGCAAATAAAGACAGCGAGAGAATCTCTCTCTCTCTCTCTCTCTCTCTCTCTCTCTCTCTCTCTCTCTCTCTCTCTCTCTCTCTCTCTCTCTCTCTCTCTCTCTAGTAGGAAATACTTTTTAACAGTTTGGCTGACTCTAACTTTTTAGAATAAGTTTTGATTTTTACCACATTTGAGTTACAACTTGAAAACCAGAATCGTGCTAAATATCCACATTTTGTACGACAGTTTCTGTGTGTGTACATTTGTATGTGCGTTTGCGAGCGCGCGCGCGCGCGCGGGGCGCGCTGGTGTGTGTGTGTGTGTGTGTGTGTGTGTGTGTGTGTGTGTGTGTGTGTGTTTTGTCTGATTGTTTGCACACAATTTTTTCTATCTGGAGGGGGGGGGGGGGGGTCTGTCTGTCTGTCTCTTTTTCTATCTGTCAGTACGCGTGCGTGTGTGAGAGCTTGTATGCCTTCTTGGCACTTCTTCATTGCATTTACTGTGATGTACACACGCGCTTGTTCGTGTGTTTTGTGCTTGGTGGTGTGTTTATGTGTTTGTACACGCATGTGGTTATATGATAATTATATTCGTGTGTCGTTGTTTTTTTTATTAGCACTTTAATGGCTGTGATTGAGATCTCCATACACTGCAGTACATCTTTATTGGTAGTTTAATGGTTATGATGGCATTTTCTATTCCTTGCAGGTTATTTCTTTTAATTCGCACTTAACTGGTTGTCATTGCGTTTTCCACCAATTGCGATGGATCTGTTCTATCTACATGATGAAACCACATGCAGTCTAAAGTCTCTCTCTCTCTCTCTCCTCTCTCTCTCTCTCTCTCTCTCTCCTCTCTCTCTCTCTCTCCCACATTTATCATTTGACTCGTACGTTAAAAGGAGGATATACTCTTTTCTATTCGTCCTAACAGCACGTCGTTCAATGCCACGTAATAAAAGAAATCCAGCGATTATTCTTAGGGTAGATCTAATTTCACATTAGATGTAGTCATCTAGACATTTTGACGGACTGTTTATATTGTAACATTATGTAATAGTGTAGAGTATTTCAAAAAGAAACACCATTTCCACATTAACCACTGTTCAAGTAAAGTTGGGGGAATGGCTGCTGGCATTTTCTAAAACATCAGAACAATTACAGAGAACATTTCGCATTTGCCGTTTTCAATCATCGATGAAATATCTAATAAAGTCTGGAATTTTTTGCGAAATTTTAAAGTTTTGGGAAGGGCATGAGAGGTATGCGTGGGATGAGAGAGAGAACGGAGGGAGGGGGGAGGGGGACGAATGAGAGAAGGGGAATGGGGTATCGTGCGCATGTCCGGTTTTCCTGAACAAGCAAGGACATCTGTATGGCCGACCAGGGCAGAGATACCGTGTGACCTTTACAGCAGGGATTCTGACCTTTATTTAAAGACACGGTTCTCCTCCGGTTCTGCGCGTTTCATTCAGTTTGCCTGTCTGTGTGTGTGTGTGTGTGTATTTCTTTCTATCAGTCAGGGTGTTTTTCTGGATCCGTCTGTCTGTCTGTCTGTGTCTATCTGTCCGTCTGTCTGTCTGTCTCTCTCTCTCTCTCTCTCTCTCTCTCTCTCTCTCTCTGTGTGTGTGTGTGTGTGTGTGTGTGTCTGTCTGTCTCTGTCTCTCTCTCTCTCTCTCTCTCTCTCTCTCTCTCTCTCTCTCTCTCTCTCTCTCTCTCTCTCTGCGCCTCCTGTAGGTATCTATGGCACCCGTGTGTGTTTCATTGCTATCATACTTTTTTTTTAAGTATTCTTCCTGAGACTTGCGCATTTACCCTTACTGTTATTAATTAGTGGTAATATTGCCCAGAGTTGTAGTATCATCATCATCATCATCATCACCATCATCACCTTCATCATCATCACCATCATCGTTATCATCATCATCATCATCATCATCATCATCACCACCACCA
This sequence comes from Conus canariensis, assembly GCA_033310375.1. Lineage (NCBI taxonomy): Eukaryota > Metazoa > Mollusca > Gastropoda > Neogastropoda > Conidae > Conus > Conus canariensis. Next base: position 26,665,041 of record CM065734.1, on the reverse strand, counting down.
CCATCATCATCGTCATCATCATCATCATCATCATCATCACCACCATCACCACCGCCACCACCACCATCATCATCACCTTTCACTTTCTTACTATGATCATCTTGTAATTTCATTCTGTGTTTTTGTAGAAGATAATAGAATAGGAAAGGCAGGATTGATGAGTATGATTTTTGTTTTCCTCGAGTTCGAAAGTTTCTGAGTCTTTAGCCTCTCGTCATCTCTCAGTGGCGGTGTTAATGTCCACGTTGTTCAATTATTCGATTGATTTTTCACATTTTCTGTCCTACTCCGTTCTGTTTTCTGGATTCTATCCTCTTCTTTTTCACGATGTGTTCTATCACACTTTATTGTAAATTATCCTGCCTGTTCCTTTGTAATCTAATCTTTCTTGTTGATGTATATTTTATCATGATCTGTTGTGTGTTGTTGTTTGTTACCTTTTCATATAGTCTATGTTGTTCGGGTGTGTTCTGTTTTTGCATCCTATTTACATGAATCCTCGACTATTCTGTATTGGTGTGGTGTGTTCTTTGATTTTCTATTATGCTCCCCTTTCTCCTAATTTACTCTGCTCTATCCTACACTTTTCTAGTATATTTTCTTCTTTTTTCTTTTTTTTTTTTTCTTTTTCTTTTTGTCTCTGTTCTATCCTGTTCTCTCCTGATATTGTTTTTGTATGTATGTGGAGATTTGCTTTTTGTTACATGGTAGTGATGCTGTCGCCGCTGTTGTTTTTGCTGCTGCTGTTGTTGTTGCTTGATTGATTGTTTGGTTTTGTGTGTGTGTGTGTGTGTTGTGTGTGTGTGTGTGTGTGTGTGTGTGTGTGTGTGTGTGTGTGTGTGTGTGTGTGTGTTTGGGGCATAATGTTTGCACCGTAAGTCGCATACTTCCATACCGCTCATTCCAGACAACCTACACGTAGCCATACAGGCATTTGTTGTGTGGCAACCAACTACCAACACTCCATATTTGGCAGTCAGTATCAGACCATCATGAACCACCCCCACCTAAGTAGACCTGCAAGCAAGCTGCCGAGTCAATATTCTGTCTTTATCTTTTCCAGCCTGGTTTGTCTCGTGTCGTTACTATATTCTAACCCGTTCTTTTTTTTTCGTTCTGTTCCGTTCTGATGCAGGAAGACAGCAGAGGCGATGCTAAAACAGGGGCGTGAGTCAGCCAGGCGAACACAGACACAGACAGACCGACCGGAAAGGCTGCTGTTATAGACACAGTGATAGAGCCAGATCAAGAAGATCAACAGACCAGACAGACAGACAGAGTAACAAGTACATTACAAAGTACCGAAATAACTTACTTAGACTTATATGCTCCCGCGTCTTGCGACGCATGAGGTAGTCAAGGCGAAATAAACAGGGGGAAAAAAGGGATGCAGACAAAAACAGTAAGATTTGAAAGAAAATACAACCCTGCAAAGAATAGAACCAAAACAAATGTTAAGTAGGACCAAAGGGCAGAAAAGGATATAAATTAGAGCAAGGAAAACAGGCAAAAGAGAGAAAAATAGTAACAATGAGGCAATAACATAGAAAAAAGTAAAAAGATCGATTTTCAAAGCAGGCAAGAAACCAGACGTGCAAACTCCAACAGACACAAACATATAAAGGAAGATGTAGAAATAAATAAGAAAACAGCGTATATTAGCAATAAGATGTGAAACAGAGGACAAAAAAGCAGGTGAACAAACAAACAAACAACAACAGAGGAACAAAGAAGAACCATACAGAAGATTTTTTTTTCTCAAGTAAACAACACTGGTACAGAAGAACAGTTTAAAAAACAAACATACCGAAGATCGAACAAGAATGTGGACAAATAAAAGCGTTTTAGCATTCATTTCAATCGACAGCACACAGAAGAATAGACAAGAATGTAGACAACTGTAGAAAAAGAAAAACAGAATCCAACCGAGACAAGAAAGGAGACAAACGATAGGTACTGTAGAGGAAACAAAAAAACATATGTGTTAAAAGAAGAAACAACAGGTCCACACAGTTAGATACACAGTAATAGACTACAAGGTTTGCAAGCATAAGTGTTAGAGGAATAGACACCTTCGACAAAGTAAAACAGACAAGGCGGTCCACAAACATTAATACAGAGAAACAAATACTATTGAGAAACATAGGTACAAGGAAACAGAAACAAAAAGGCCTATAAAACAGGCATACAAAGGCAAACGAGGTCGACAAATATATAGATAAACACCAGGACAAACATCGTCACAGAAAAAAAAAGTCGACAGACAATAAATATAGGGAAATAAACACGGCCGGGTTGACCGTGTATGTACAGAGAAACAAGGTCCATATATATAGATATAGAGAAACAAACAGCAAAGTTGAAAAATATAGGTGTTAAGAAAATAGACAAAGCAGACAAATGTAGATTATAGGAACAAACAACAAGGCCATCAAACATACAGGTACAGAGGAAGCAAAGAAGAAGAAAAACTGGCAAGCACAAGTAAATAAAAAAACTGAGACAAAAACAGGTACATAGACGAACATAAGCATACAGACGAACATAGGTGCAACTCATTAAACACAAAGGTGCACAAACACAGGTATGAAGGAATAAACAAGAAGTAAGGCTAACCTTCTTAAATACTAAGAAGGCAAGAACGAAAGCACAGAATTGAACAAAACAGGGAAGAGAACAGAGGTAAAGAGAGAAGAAGGTAGGCAAAGATAGACAGAAACAATAAAACAAAAAAAAAGGAATAGACAAACGAAAGCAGGAACAACTGAACCCTAAACAGGAAAAGGCACAGAACAAGCACTGGTAGCACAGACATTCGCAGAGGAATCGTCACAAAGGAAGCAGAAACATACTGCTGTACACAAATTCAGGAGAAAGTGTTGCAACATTTTCAGTAAACAAAGAAGCAAATAAAGCTGGAAAGCAAACACAATCAAGGTTTTCGAACGAAAGGACGAATAAGGAGGCAGATCATCTTGGGTTCACACGAACGCAGAGGAACATAAACACGGAGCAACAGACTCACCAGAAAGCAAAGAAAGTAATATACATAAACACACGAGGGGGAACATAAACAGCAAGAAAGCGAAAGAACGAAAAGCAGGCAAACGTACGCATTGAGAAACAGAATCCTGAAAAGACAAACAAACAAATCAGATCACAGAAAGAAAACAGAGCCGAACCAACAAGAAAACATACTGAAAGGAACAGATTCCTGAAAATCTCAGAAAAAAAAAGAACAAACCCAACTCACAAGCTAGACAAACACAACCCAAGAACAACAAAACCCTACCACAACAAAGAAAAACAGCCATCGCAGACACAGAACATCGACCACAAGAACAGACAAACGTCAACAACAACAACAGGCGGAACAGATTTCCCAGGACCCACCTAAAAACAAAACGGAGCCAGAAACCAAAATGAGTAAACCGGAAGAGAAACCGATGGAAACGAAAGCAAACACGGAGGATCAGCAGCTGCCGCTGCCGCCGCCGCCGCCGCCTCCGCCGCCGCCGGCAACGACGACGGAGCCAGCGCCAACGCCGACCACAGAGCAGCCTGCAAATGACAAAACCGAGAAGCCGGCGACTCCTGCGCCAGAGAGCATGACGATTCCATGGAACTTCACTCTGAATGTCAACCTTCAGGAAGGGGCGGTGCAGCATCTGGATTTCCTCCAAGAGGTGGTCAGTCAACCTGCTCTGGATGATGAGAAGGTGAGCGGGGGTGACTGAGATTATGCAGATGAGGTGTATGGACGGGATGGATGGATGGATGGATGGATGGATGGACGGATGATGGATGGATGGATGGATGGATGGATGGATGGATGGATGGATGGATGGATGGAAGATGGGTGGGCGAATGAATGGAGAAGGATGGAGGAGAGGAACGAGAGAAAGTAAGGAAGAGTCCAAGAGGGAAAGATAGTAAAAAGCATAGGAAGAAAGCAAGAAAGAGACAAATGCAAAAAAAGAAAGAAAGTGATAAATGCAGAAGGAAAGACAGACAGACGGTCGGAAAGTCACACAACAAAAACAGACAGAAAAAGACAAAGACGGACAGAAAGAAACAGATCACGACAGACAAAAGAAAAGGACAAAGATAGTAAGACGAACAGGCAGACAGACAGACAAAAATAAATAAAGAGACATACAAGCGGACAGAAAGAACAAAGCCAGGGAAGCAGAAAGAGATGAAACAGACAGACAAACAGACAGACAGACCGACAGACAGAGAGAAAAAAAAAGGAAAGAGAAAAAGAAAGAAAGAAAGACTGTTTCAAAGATAGGAAGAAAGAGGCGAAGACACGTGAATAAAACTCAGAAAAACGTGTCAAAAAAATAGACAAGAAGAAAGAATAAAGGAACAAAGAGACAAGGAAAGAAAGAAAAAAAGACAGAAATATAGGCAGAAAGAGATTGACAGAAAGAGGCAAATAAAGACAGACAGAAAGAAAAGAAAAGAAAGAAAGAAAGAAACAGAGGCAGACACGAAGACAGAGATAAAGGCAGAAGAAAAAGAAAAAGGAAGATGCGCAGATAGAAGCAAAGAAAGAAAAAAAAACATAGACATATACAAATACATACAGCGACAAAACAGAAGATAAGAATAGATAAACAAACAAGCGAATGAACTCATTGCTTTTTAAGAGCAACTTACCAATCGAGAGACGGACAGACAGACAGATATGGAAGAGAGAGAGAGAAGGGGGGGGGGGGGTGGAGAAGATACAATAAGAGAAGAGAAGAGAATGACGGACAGTAGAAAAATTCACAAATCATTGTTCTACAGACAATTTTTATCTGCTAAGAGAGAGAGAGGGGGGGGGGGGGGAAGAGAGGGAGAAGATACAAGAAGAGAAGAGAAGAGAGTGACGCACGGTAGAAGAATTCACAAATCATTGTGTTACAGACAACATGTATCTGCTTTGAGAGAGAGAGAGAGAGAGAGAGAGAGAGAGAGAGAGAGAGAGAGAGAGAGAGAGAGAGAGAGAGAGAGAAAGAGGGAGGGAGGGAGGGAGAGGGAGAAAGAGAGAAAGAGAGACAGACAGACAGACGGACGGACGGACAGACAGACAGACAAAAAGAAAAACAGACAGACAGACAAACAGAACCGCGCAGAAGCAGAGCAAGAAATGCAGTTCACTTTCCCATGATACTGTGACGATAATCCGAAGAAGAAGAGGAGGGAAAACTTTTTTTCAGTTACCAGAAAGATCAATCCATCAAACGAAGTTTCTATCTCCTTCCCTTCTGAGTGAAAGACTAAAAAAAATTTGAATGAAGGACGTAAGAGGTCATAGGAAGAGAGTTGGGAGGAGGGGAAGGGGGAAAGATGAACTGAATGAGAGAAGAAAAAAAAAAAATGGATGGGGGCTGGAAGATGGGGATGAGAGGTGGGGAGGGGGGGGGGCGTACGGACAGCCTCTATGAAGGATACGTCAGCTTGTATTCTATCTAGCTATCTGTCTGTCTGTCTGTCTGTCTGTCTGTCTGTCTTGTCTTTTCTTTTCTTCTTCTAAAAGACTCGTGCGAAATACCGGTCTGGATTAACACGAACATTTAAATATAACAGTGGACCTGGGATCTGCTCTTTATATTCGGGCAAATAAGATCGGCACACTTAATTCTTTTCTGTTATCATCATTCTCTGTCTGTTGGAGACAGACAAGTGCGAACATTCACACTGCTTCCTTACCTCCTTCAAAGAAGGTATATTTTCAGCGAACCTGTTTCTATTTGTGTGTTTGCTTGCTTACACGTTTGACTGTGAGCAATTTTTTTTAATGTTAAAAAATCCTTCTAAACCAATAGATGATGTTTAAAAATCTACAAGGGAGGTAATCTGTGTCAGAGCCGCCGCTGTTTTGGAACAGAAGCCGATGGTCGGCGCACCCAAAGCAGTTTCCGAAATCAGTCAGTTTAACAGTTCAATCAGAGAGAGAAAATGCCAAAACATGGCTGTTCAATGGTGTGTGTGTGTGTGTGTGTGTGTGTGTGTGTGTGTGTGTGTGTGTGTGTGTGTGTGTGTGTGTGTGCGTGTGTGTGTGTGTGCATGTGTGTGTGTGTGTGTCCGCGCGCGCGCGTGTGTGTGTGTGTGTGTGTGTGTGTGTGTGTGTGTGTGTGTGTGTGTGTGTGTGTGTGTGTGTTGATGCGGATTCGTGCTGTGGACAAAGATCAAAGAGTAATCAGCAAGATCCTGCACTCAAGCAACACGACTGAATTTCACGACATGTGGTGGAAGAATAGCAAGTGGCCTTAAGGACGAATCCATCACATTTCGGTGCCGATCCGTGGCGTGGATCTAGACAAAGAGCGGATCCGGGATCTGTTTCACCTTGACGGAGGACTGCGCTCTACCGTGTGCGTTTTTATCCCTTTATAGAACCATTTTCCAGTCTTTTTTTGTCTTTTTTCTTTTTCTTTTTCTTTTTTTTTTTTTTTTTTGGTGGGGGGGGGGGGGGGGGGTAAGTTGAGGGGCCATTTATCACAAGATGAGGGAAGGGGAGAAGAGAGTCGACAAGTAGGACTGGGGTCATGGGGTATGAACGAAAGAATGAGAACACAGAGAGAGAGGGGGGGGGGGGATGCTCAAATCGGCGTAAAGAGAACAACTTACATGCGTTTCATTTCAGCGAGGAAAGAAAAGGCCAAGGAATATGTTTGTAAGAAAGTATGCGAAACGGGGCGGAGAGGGGGGGGGGGGAGGAGAGAGAGAGAGAGAGAGAGAGAGAGAGAGAGAGAGAGAGAGAGGAGAGAGAATGAGAGAGAGAGAGAGAGAGAGAGAGAGAGAGAATGAGAGAGAGAGACGGACGGACAGGGACAGAGAAGCAAAACAGATAGAGCAGAGGCAGCACAATTATAGTCCTTCGATCACGAGGGAGATCAGACCGACAGACACACAGACAGCAGAAACACGAACTCACAGTCAGACACACAGAGACAGGCACAAAACAAAGAAAGAAAGACAGACAGAGAGGCATACAGAAAATAGAGAGATTGACGGACAAACAGAGGAAAGCATTTATTGAAATAAATGAATGAAACCGTAATAAACACTCCTCAACTTGAAGACAAGTTTGTGAAGATACATACGGCATCTAGATACAGACAGAGAGAGAGAGAGAGACAGAGAGAGAGAGAGAGAGAGAGAGAGAGAGAGAAAGAGAGAGAGAAGGAGAGAGACAGACAGACAGACAGACAGACAGACAGGCAGACAGACAGACAAAATGATTGACTGACTGACCGAGGATAGGGGCGACAAGAGATAAGCCAAAGAAAAAAAAAAAATCTTAATCCACTTACAGGAAAAGCCAATCCAGTAGATGGGCTGTTTCATTCACTTCAGCACTGCTTTCTTGGACACCAGGGGGGGGGGGGGGGGAGAGAGAGAGGAAGAATCGGGTGGAATCGGGAGGTGGGGGAGGGAGGAAATGAGAAATCCTTCCAATGGGGGGTCCTGTTTTTCTTTCCTTGTCATCTCAACCATTCTGCTGGTCACGACAAATAAAACACATGTCTGTAAGGAGACGACAGATAACAAAACATTGGAGGAAAGGTTGGGCAAGAGGAGAATTTTGCTTTTTTTTAAAAAAAAGGAGGAAGCTTTTAAAAAAAAGTGTGTGTGGGGGGGGGGGGGGAGAAAAGAGAATAAAAATATCAAAAGAATGAAAGAAGGAAAGAAAGATGAAAGAAAGTATAGAAAATCAGAAAAAGGGGAGGGGAAAATGGTTGGGTGGGGGAACAGATGTGCAAAAAGGCAAAAATACAAAAAGAAACGGGGGGGGGGGGGGGGGGGAGAGAGAAAAGATAATAACAAATATCATTAGAATGAAAGAAGGAAAGAAAGATGAAAGAAAGTATAGAAAATCAGAAAAAAAGGAGGAAAAGGTGGGGGACAGATGTACCAAGAAAGACAGTGACATAAAGACGGTCGGTCTGACAATGTATAGTGCACATGATGAAACAGGAAATGACAGGAAAGAAAGGGAAGCGATCCTGTTACCACAACACACAGTCCAGTAAAAAAACCTCTTTGTACAATCCCTAGAACACCGCTGTTTTCCAGACGGGGAGAAGGAAGACGTGGGGATGGTGGTTGGACAGGGACGGGGGGAAGGGGTGGGGGGGTGGGGGGGTAGAGTGGAGAGGGGATGGGTTTGGGGTTGAACAGGCAAGAGAAAGAGAAGAAGGGAGAGACGAAATCTGCTAAGTGATGTTGTGTGTGTGTGTGTGTGTGTGTGTGTGTGTGTGTGTGTGTGTGTGTGTGTTGTGCGTGTGTGTGTGTGTGTGTGTGTGCGTGTGTGTGTGTGTGTGTGTGTGTGTGTGTGTGTGTGTGTGTGTTGTGCGTGTGTGTGTGTGTGTGTGTGTGTGTGATGTGTGTGTGTGTGTGTGTGTGCGTGTGTGTGTGTGTGCGTGTGTGTGTGTGTGTGTGTGTGTGTGTGTGTGTGTGTGTGTGTGTGTGTGTGTGTGTTCTTCATCATCTTAAACAGCTCACTCTTCACGTCAGCATAAAGGGGGTGAAGTAAGGATCGTTCACGACAGATAGACGGACAGACACACGGACAGAGAAAGAAGAGAAATGGGAGAGATAAGAACAAAATAAAGTGAGACTCAGGAGACAAGAAAAGAAAAACTGACAGGTAAAAAGAAAACAAGTAAAATGACCCAAGAGACAAAAACGAAACAAAGCGAAGAAAATAAAGAAAAGAAAAAAAAAATAAACCAAAGGGGGCGAAAGAGGAAATACAACCACAGAGATTTCAAAACAAGCACAAGAAAGAATATGAAGAACAGAAGGAAGCGGAGCCCACCTCCTTTCCAACTCCTCGCCTTTACCAAATTTCCGCCTTCAACAGTATTGGGGGAAAAGTGGCAGGGAATGCCCATTCAGCAAATGGATGTTTTGTCCAGTTTCTTGAACATCATTTCGTTGGAGACAGCAGAAAGTGAAGGAGGAACTCCCAGGATAGCTAAACAAAAAAAGAGCCCAAATACATGTTATTTCTTTTAATCCCGAATACATTTTTTTTTCTTTTCATTGCCTCAAACATCTTGACCTTCACGACAAAATACAGACAGAAGATGAAAGGATGAAAGTGGCACAACAAAGAAGGGTGTGGATGGAGAAACGGGAAGAGAATAACGAAATGAGGCGGAGAGAGAGAGAGAGAGAGAGAGAGAGAGAGAGAGAGAGGAGAGAGAGAGGGGGGGGGGGTATGGATGGAGAAACGGGGAAGACAAGAAATAAATAAGAGAGAGAGAGAGAGAGAGAGAGAGAGAGAGAGAGAGAGAGAGAGAGATTAAAAAAAAGTTAAAGAGGTTGGTGTGAGAGGGAAGAGAACGCATTTGATAAAGGAAAATAGATAGAAAAAGTAAACAAAATAAAGAATAGAGAGACATGCATAGGAAGAGATAAAAACAAATATACAAAGACAAGAAACAGACTAGCAGACAGACAGACAGACAGACAGACGGAACAAAGAGAGAAAGACAGAGGTACACCGACAATCCGCCAGCGAGAGATAAAAGGGAAAGAAAGAGCGAAGGAAGGTGACAAGGAAGAGCATGAAGACAGAAAGGAAAACAAAAGAAAACGGTGAAGGCATGTGGAAGGTTAATCCATCAACTGAATTCTCTGTTCACTTCCTTGAACCCCGCAGTCTGAAAGCCGGGTGAGGACGGGGGGAGGGGGAGGGGGGTGGCAAAGGAACCCTCAAGACGACAAGAAAAAAGAAAATGAGAATTTCGCCAAATTGAGTCTTCTCTTTTTCTTCCCAATCTCAAACTTTGAGCTTTTTACCACGGACTACTGCAAGGGCGGAGAGGGCCAGAGAGGGGGGGGGGAGGGGGGCTAATGCTTGACAAAATAGAAACAAGGAAGGGAAAAAGAGAGGAAATGAACGGAAAAAAAAAACCTAGAAGGAAAAGAGAAAAACATTTGCAAAAAATGGACGAAGAAATTTAGGGGGAAAAAAAAGGAAGGAAAAGGCTGAAGAATAGAAAATCTGAAGGAAAGAAAGTAGAAGGAAGAAAGGGAAGAAGGAAAAAATAAGGAAAAAGAACGTGTGGAAAAAAGGATAATAATTTTTTTAAGACAGATAAAAAGAAAAAAGGGGAGGAGAAAGAAGGAAAGAAAAAAGAAAAACGAAGAAATCAGACAGATAGACGTAAAGAACAAATTAACTAAAGAAGACGTAAAGGAGACAAAAAAGTTTTTTTTTTAATTTAAAAAAAAAAAAAAAAAAGAAAGAAAAGAAAAAGAAATCCAGTGATCACAAGGATATGCAGTCTAACAAATTAACTCTGATCAGGACTTTCTTGAAGACAGGGAAAGGGAAAGGGGTAGCGGCGAAGGACTCTACAAAATGTCGTAACAAAGGGGGTGATTTCACTTACTTCAACACTTCTCTTTTTCATGATAGCTCCAACGTTTTGTACCATCATAGCAGAATAAACTTTCAGGAAGGAAGCTGTACAAGAAAAAATAAGGAGCGAACCAGGAGAAAGAAGAATAAAGCACAAAGAGAACACAAAGGACAGAAAGAAAGAAAGGGATGAAGAGAAAGGGGCTCTCCATGGCTATGCCCTTGAGGAGTTCGTATTGAGGTCGCCAGTATTGTCGTCGGACGAACGTGGAGGCGCCCCCTGGAGGGAAACACTCGTTCACACTGGCTTCGTGACGAAGCAATTATTGACGTCAGTAGGGGGCTTAGTAAGTGATACCTAGCGTTTGCTCGATCAGAACAGGCACCACTGAACACCGACCTGACTCAGCAGCCGTGCAGTGTCTCCTCTGGTGGTTTACCTCTTGGCGACTTGATACAGACTGCTCCCTTTGAATTGCCGGTGCTGTAGCTGCAGCAGGACAAGCCGAGGAGCGTCTATAGATGTGGTTTCCGGAATAAATGACATCAGGATAGCATCACTGAAGTGGTACAGAAGATAAGGCAACAACGAAAATGCAAAGAAGGGGATGACCAAGAATGCACAACAAAGAAAGACAAAAGGAAGGAAAGAACGAAGGCAGGAAAAGTAAATACAGTAAGGCAAAAATATAAAGGAAGGAAAGTGGAGAACGAAAGACAAGAAAAGACGAGAGGAAGGAAAGAGGAGAGAAAAAGACCAGTAAGAAAGAAGGAAGGAAGGAAAGATGGACAGGCAGAAGAAAGGAAGAAAAAACAGACAGGATGAAAGAAGGAAGAGTACCACACAAAAAATGAGAAAAAAAGATGAGAAAGGGAACTAAGAAAGAGATAATCTGACAAACAGTCGAACAGAAAACAGTGAAAGTGACAGAAAAAAAAAAAAGAACAGAAAAAGGCAAGGGGGGAAAAAACAGAAAAAGAAAACTAAGAAAAAAAAAGCAAGTAAAAGGCAGAGGGAAAAAAATAAGAAAGAAACAGTCCTACAGACAAACAGTCAGAAATAAGAAGTACAGTGAAACGAAATACATGAGGACCAGTAGGTCACTAGTATGTACTGTACTGACAGTGACCTCTGATTGCATCCTTGAAATCCACTCTCTGCAAAACAAGTCTGGCGGGAAAAATGGAGTGGAGCGAAAAAAAACAAAAAAAAAAAACAGCAGTGATGGCTAGAAGAAAAAAAAAGCGAAATTCGCAAAACTGATTTTTTTTTTTTTTTTTTTAATACTTCACCCCACCTGAAATGTGAGTGCTTCGATTTTTACAAAACAATATATACTGAGGAACGAAGAGTAGAGAGAGAGAGAGAGAGAGAGAGAGAGAGAGAAGAGAGAGAGAGAGAGAGAGAGAGAGAGTGGTTGATTGATTGATTGACTGATTGATTGATAAATGATTGCTTGCTTGCTTGCTTGTTTGACTGATTGATTGATTTCTTGGTTGATTGATTGATAGTCTCTATTCGCAAGGTAACCGATAAGATTTTTTTTTTCATCTGGTCCTCGTCCTTGCATGGACTAAGGATACCAACATGAAAGAGAGAGGGGGAGAAGGAGAACGGGACAGAGGGAAGAGAGAGAGAGAGAGAGAAAGAGACAGACAGACAGAAAGGCAGACAGACAGAGACAGACAGACAGCAGACAGACAGACAGACAGACAGACAGACATTTTTTTTAAAAAAAACAGAAAAGAGAGAAAGAAGAAGAAAGAAGAAAAAAGCAAACTAACCACAGTGCACCCTCACAAGGGATCTACATAACGAGCATGTAGATTACCAGACTGGCAAGATCCAGGACCGAAAGTAAAAGAAAAAAGATAGAATAATTAGTATGAGGAAAACAAAATCAACAACCGTAAAAGGAAAGGAGAAAAAACTTCAACTCTGAAATGTGGTCGTAGGGATGTGTCAGCATGCGTATGCTAGTGTACATGCGTGTATGTGATGTGTTTGTGTGTGTGTGTGTGTGTTGAGGGAGAGGAGGAAGAAACAGCCATGCAGGCGGATACAGAGACAGAGAAAGAATACAATGTTGTAGCTTTTAGGAAGGGGGGAATATTCGATTCGTGAAAAGGTGTACTTGTTGATGGAAATTTCAAAGACGCCCTTCACCGCCAGCTCTTTCAGACGATCGATTTTACTCTTTGTTCTCATATATATTATGATCAGATTGGCAGTTCGCATGTGTTGACTCACATGTGCTGAATGCATACCACCAAATGAAGGGCCATGGATAGTTGGAGGAAATGGAGAGGGTCTATGGAGAGGGCGCATGCAGAATTAGTGTATACTGCAAAATTGTGATGGAATTTATTTTTCATCTTGGTCACAAAAGATTTTTTAAACTCTCTCTTCTCTCCTCTCTCTCTCTCTCTCTTCTCTCTCTCTCTCTCTCTCTCTCTCTCTCTCTCTCTCTCTCTCTCTCCAAAGCACAAGGAATAAATAAAATCGAAAGGAAAAAAGAACACAAATATAGCCACTAGTTATTCAACCAACATAAATATTCATACATACAAATATCACAGCATTAGCCTACATAAAATCATATACTCTGGGTAGGATTACATCGCATTTCATACAAGCTTTATGAAGACAAGTATGCTACAAGCATACTACAAACGTCACACAATTTTTTTTTTTTTTTTTTTTTTTTTTTTGGGGGGGGAGGGGTTGTGGGCGGAGAGGGTAATGTGGGAAATAAGGCAGGAAGGGGAGAATGAGTGATTTGCAGAAAATGGTGGGTAGCGGGAGGGAGAGCGTGGGAGTAGGAGCCGAGGGGGCAGGGGCTGGGGGACGGGGGAGGGGGAGGTCTATCGGCGATGTATTCTCAAACATTGTTCTGGAATGGTAGAGGCACGTGCAGTGCCAGTGACCTAGTTTCAGTAGCGCTCTCTCTCTCTCTCTCTCTCTCTCTCTCTCTCTCTCTCTCTCTCTCTCTCTGACTAAACAGGTTGTGTCTTAGTGCTGTCTGCTTCCAAATGTGCATTGCTGTCTTCCTCTGGCAGCTCAATACTTCAATATGTTATTCCATGTCTCCTTCTTGTTTTACTTTCTCTGTTACTCTTTGTCTTTCTCTCTTTTTTCTGTTTCTTTGACTCCGTTTTCTTTCCTTCTGTCGTTCTTTCTTTTCCTTTTTTCTTGTGTCTTTCAATATTTTTGTCTTTCTTGGGGGGGGGGGGGGGGGGGAGGGGGTTCTGTCCTATATTTTTTTTTTCTTTTTCTCTGCTGTTCTTTTTTCTCTTTCTTTCTTTCTTTTCTTCTTTCTTTTCGTTCATTTAGTTTCTTTGATTTCTGTCATCCCTCTTTCTCTGTTCATTCGATTATTTGTCTTTTCATATGTCTTTATTTTTCTTTCTTTCTTCCAATCTCATCCTATTTCATTTCTCTCTCTCTCTCTCTCTCTCTCTCTCTCTCTCTCTCTCTCTCTCTCTCTCTCTCTCTCTCTTTGCCCCTTTCCATCCCTCCTCCTCCACTCCCCCTTCGCTCTCTTTTCCTCTCTATATTCTCCTTCTTCATTTTCCATGTCAGCTGTCATTTCCTCCACCCTCTTCATCCTAATGTGAAGAGTTATATGGTTGAGGTAGTGAACACAAAAAAAAATCATTTAGCAGATTCTCTCTTTCCCTTCTTCTCATCTCGCCTGTTCCACCTCAACGCCCTTCCTACCCCCCCCTCTCCCCCCTCCCCCCCCCCCCCCCCCCACTATAACACCACCAGCACCACCACTGCCACCCCGATACCCACCTCCCTTCCCACCTTCTTCAAAATCAGCCACGCTTTAGGAATTTTAACAAAGAGTTCCTGTACTAGATTGGCCTCTGGGGTAACTGAATTGCTTCCCTTTCCCTTCTGTCATCCCTGTCTGCTTTGTCCCGTGTTCTGTTTGGCAGTCTCTGTATCCCTGTCTTTCTGTATCTCACACTGTCTCCTCCTTTTTTTCCTTCCCTTGATTTTGATTTTCCTTACTTTCTATTTCATCGTTCTTTCTTTCACTTTGTTTGTTTTTTTTTTTTCTTTATTAGATATTTTAGTCAACTCCCCCCCCCCTCCTCCCGTTCCAATGCACACACGCTTCCTTTTTCTCTCCCTTTTGTTTTTTGTTTGTTTGCTTGGGGGGGGGGGGGGGGTTGTTGGCTAAAATCTCCTTACCAGCATGTATTCTGTGATGAACTGCAGGATGTTTGAGATGGTAATTCTAAAAGAAGAGGGAGGAGGAGAAGGACCCCAATAGATGGATTTCTTACTTCCCTTCTTTTTTTGTCATTCTCCTCTGACCACCTCTCTTTCTTCACCCCCACCCCCACCCCCACCCGCTTCCTCCAGACTCCAGCCTCCTCCTGTCCCATTCCCCCAATGTCCAAGAGAGCGATGTTCAAGGAAGCGAACAAAAGAGTCCATCTGCTGGATTGGTTTTCCCCTGTAACTTTTTCCCCCTTTACTTTTCTTCTTTTTTTTTTTTTGCTTATTTCTTGTCGTCCTCATTTGTCTGCTGTCTGTCTGTCTGTCTGTCTGTCTGTCTGTCTGTCTGTCTGTCTCTTGCTTTGTGTTTCTGTTTGTCTCTGTCTATACGGATGTTGCCTCATCTTTGCAGTCTTCTCTTCAAGTTGGAGAGGTTGTTATGGCTTCCTTGTTCAAAGTTTATAAATGCCCCCCCCCCCCCTCTCAATTCTCTCCCCCCCCCCCCCCCCCGGCGTCTGTCTCTTTCTCCTTCCCCCTCCCCCCTTTCTCTCTCCTTCTCTCTGTCGCTTTCCCCATCCATCCCCTCTCTCTCTCTCTCTCCTCTCTCTCTCTCTCTCTCTCTCTCTCTCTCTGATCACTGATGTTTCTTTCATGTATACTGAGTTATCACTAGTCTTATGATCACGTGTCGGTTTTCATGACGAAAAAGGCCATAATTACTTTTTTTTGTGACAAACATAGTAATCAT
Organism: Conus canariensis; assembly: GCA_033310375.1. Classification (NCBI taxonomy): domain Eukaryota; kingdom Metazoa; phylum Mollusca; class Gastropoda; order Neogastropoda; family Conidae; genus Conus; species Conus canariensis. The sequence continues at coordinate 26,649,687 of CM065734.1, read as the reverse complement.
GACTTTCGAAAGTCAAGAAATGAAAAAAGTAGAGGAAACAGAAAAAAAAATGAAATAAAAAAGAGAAATCCAGTAGGTTACGAGGATAGCCAGACTAGCAAGTCAGCCATGGTCAGGACTTTTCTGGAAGACGGAGAAAGGGAAGAGGGTAGCGGAGATGGAATCTACAAAACGAATTAACGAAGGAGTGTGATTCCACCTAACTCAGTACTCTTCTTTCTGATGACATCTCCAACGTGTTGTGTCTTCAGGACAGAACAAATGTGCAGGAAAGAAAGGGTACAAGTTGAGTGGAAGCAGGAGGGAGAGAGAGAGAGAGAGAGAGAGAGGAGAGAGAGAGAGAGAGAGAGAGAGAGAGACAGAGAGAGAAGAGAGAGAGAGAGAGAGAGACGAATAAAAGAAAAAAGAAAGTAAGTAAGGATTGAAAAAGAAAGGGGTCTCTTCGTGTCTATGCCTTTGGTGAGTTCATGTCGAGGGAGCCATTATCGGCAACTTCATGGGGACTGTCGTCGGATGGACGTGGTGGCACCCTCCCTCCGGAGGGGAACACTCTGAAAGAAAGCGTACAAAAGGAAGGAAGGGAGGAAGCAGAGAAAGAATAAAACAAAAAGAGAATAAAAAGGAAAGAAATGAAGGGATGAAGAGAAAGGGGCTCTCCATGTCTATGCCCTTGGGTTCTTATTGAGGTCACCAGTATCGGCAAATTCATGGAGACCGTCGTCGGACGGACGTGATGGCACCACCCGGAGTCTGGCTCCAAGACTAAGCAATTATCGTCGTCAGTAGGGGGCTCAGTACGTGATACCTTGCGGATGCCGGATCAGAAGTGGCACACTGAACAGCAACGTGACTCAGCAGCAGTGCAGTGACTCCTCTGGTAGATCACTTCATGGCTATACTTGACGCTACTGCTCAAGTACTGCTCCCTGTGGACTGCCAATGACGGGACTGCAGCAGGACGAGCCCGGATGTGGCTATGGATAGGGTGCCGAAATGAGTGGGACTAAGACAGCACTGTTGAAGTGACCCAGGAATGAGACGGCAAAAAAAAAAAAAAGGGGGGGGGGGTAGCGAAAAGAAGAAACGACAAACAAAGAAAAATGGAAAGTCAGAAGCAAGGAAAAGAAAAAAAGACAAAAAGTGAAGGAGGAAAAGGTGGAAGTGTGGAAAAGTAAGACAAGAAAAAAAAAGGGAGAATGAAAGACAGATGAAAAAAGACTGTAAAAGAGAAGAAAGGAAAGAAAAACAGACAGACAAATAGACAAACAACAGACAGAATTTTTTTTTTTGAAAATAAAGAAAGAATGGAAAAGGGACAGAGAAAAGGCAAAAATAGAGCTGAGAAAGAAAACTACATAAGAAATAATCCGACGAACAGTCAGACAGAAAACACTAGATGACACAAAAGTGAAAGGAAATCTATGGAGGCCAGTAGATCACCGAGATAGGCTGTCCTTAAATTGAACTCTGGTCACAGACTTTCTCCAATCCACACACAGCGAAACAAAAGTGGCGGGGAAAGTGGAGTGGATAGGAAACAGGCATGATGAGCAACAACAAAAACGCGAAATTCGCCATATTGGTTGTTTTCTTTTTTTTAGTTCTTCGCCGCTTAAATACAAGAACTCTGCTCTTAATACAATACGTGGGGAGGAAGAAAGGGTGGTTAACGAAGAGCAAGCAAGCGAGCACCGAGAGACAGAGAGACAGAAACAGACAGAGACCCAGAGGGAAAGATAGAGAAAATCTTTACCCCCAAGGGTAACAGATGAGCAAGAAGATGTGTGCGTGCGCGTTTTTCTTTTTTCATTAACCCTTGCCCTTTCAGGACAAAGGATACTAACATAGAGCACCATTATACAACGTAGAACTAACCAGAGAGAGAGAGAGAGAGAGAGAGAGAGAGGTTTAAAAGAAAAAAAAAACAGACAAGAAAGAAAATAAGAAAAAAAGGGAACTCAACGCAGTGCATCCTCACACAGGATCTGCGTGACGAGTGTGTGGATCACCAGATTGGCAAGATAGAGGGCAGGAAGTGAAAGACAAAAACTTAATGACCTACAGGGGAAAAAAGTAAACATAAACAAAACCAAAACTGACTTGAGAAAAAAAAACAGTTGTAACTCTTAAAATGAGATTGTATATACATTCCAGCATGCTAGTGCTAATGTGCATGCGTACGTGTGTGTGTGGACTAAGGAACAGGGATGAACATGGAGGGAGGTACATGGAAGTACTTGTGTGTGTGGGGGGGGGGGGGGGGAGGGTGAAAAACAGACAGGCAGACCAACACACAAAGACGACAGAGAGAGGAGACTGTATTGTATCTTTTAGCAGAGGAAACATGTTCAATTCGTGACAGGAATGTCCTTGCAAACAGCAGATTCAAAGATGATATTTACTCCTGGCACTTCCAGACGATTTGACCGCCTTTTTTTCCAATTTAAAACCAGATTGGCAATTTGCATGTGTTGACTCAATTTTGCTGAATGCGCACTACCAAACGAAGGGCAACAGATTGAAAGAACAAATGGGGAGGGCCGAGCTGAGAGGCATACGGATTTTGTTTGCGTGATGAAAAAAAAAAAGAAAGAAAAAGAAAACATGCATTCAGACAGCTACAGAGGGAGACCTGAGTGTGTGTGTGTGTGTGGTGTGTGTGTGTGTGTGTGTGTGTGTGTGTGTGTGTGTGTGTGTGTGTGTGTGTGCGGGGGAGGGGTGGGGGTGGTCGAAGGCGCATGCAGAGCTATGGCACACTCCAAGACTGAGATCGGATTTTTTTATGGTGGTCTTTGAGGATTCTCTCTCTCTCCTCTCTCTCTCTCTCTCTCTCTCTCTCTTCTCTCTCTCTCTCTCTCTCTTTAATTTTCATCTACAAAGCACAAGGGATAAACATTTTTTTAAAACATACATAGCCAAAGGTTATTTAAGCAAAAATAGATATTCATACATAATACATTACAGCTTGACACTATATCGCGTGTTCTGTGTAGCGTCATATGCGCAGCATTTCATGCAAATTTGATGAAGACAAATATGAGACATGTGTACAACATGTCACATAATGGGAATTGTTTTCTTGGGTTGTGAGAGCGGGTACAAAATGTCGCGAGCAGGGCAGGAAGAAGGGGGGGGGGCGGTGATTAGTGGGGGGAGGTGGATGGCGAGAGAAAGGAGCATGGGAGGAGGTGGGGAGAATCGGAGAGGAGGTGGGGGGGGGTGGCTGGCGGCGGTGTGCTGTCAAGAAGTGTTCTGGAGTGATAGAGGCACGTGCAGTGCCAGTGACCTGATTCCAGTAGATGCTGTGCTCTCTCTCTCTCTCTCTCTCTCTCTCTCTCTCTCTCTCTCTCTCTCTCTCTCTCTCTCTCCTGACTGACAGGTCGTGTCTCGGTGCTGTCCGGTTCTAAATGTGCATACGTTGCGTTCCTCGCCTGGTGGCTCAATACTTCAACATTCCTTTTCATGTCCCTCTGGTTTGCTGTCTCTGTAACTCTGTCTTTCTCTCTTTTTCTCTTTGTTTGCAACTTCATTTTCTTTCTTTTTCTGTTCTGTCTTTTTGTTTGCAACTTCATTTTCTTTTCTTTTTTCTGTTCTGTCTTTTTTCTTTCTTTCTATCTTTCAATATTTCATTCTTACATTGACTTGCTTCTTTCTTTCATTTTCTCCGTCATTCTTTTTTGCTCTTTTTCCCTTCCTTTTCTTCTTTTTTTTTTTTTTTTTTAACTTTCTTTTGCTTTCTTTCATCCTTTTTCTCATTATTCATTCGAACTTTTCTCAGCGTTTCATTCCTTTTTTTTTTTTTTTCTTTTCTTCCTCCCAGTGTCATTCCCCCCTTATTTCAATCTTCTCTCCCCTATTTTTTTTTCTTTCTGCTCCTCTTCCGTCCTCTCACTCACCCTCCCCCCCTCCCCCCACCCTCTCTCTTCTCTCTCTCTCTCTCTCTCTCTCTGTTTCACTTTTTCTCTCTTTTCTCCATCTCAGTTCTCCATGTCAGCTATCCTTTCCTCCGCTCACTTCATTTTGACGTGAAGAGTTACACGATTGAGGAGGCGAACAAGAGAAACCATTTACCAGATCTCTTTCCATTCCCCTCGCCATCTTGTTTGTTCCACCTCCATTCCCTTCCTACCCCCCCCCCCTCCCCATAGCACCGTTATCACCATCACCACCCCGAGGCGTTCCCACCCACCCACGCCCTCCCGCCTACCCCCTCCCGCCTCTCCCTTCCCATTATCTCCAGTCCAGCGGTGCTCTAGGCGTTTAACAAAGAGTAATTGTACTGGATCAGCCTTTGTGGTAACTGGATTGCTTCCCTTGCCCTTCTACTGATTTGTGTCTTGTGTTGTATGTTCTGGTTTTATCTGTATCGCTGTCTTTGTGTCTCCCTTTTCCCTTTTCCTTCCTTTTTCATTTGATTTTCCTGGCTTTCTTTACTCTCGCTAACATCGTCCTTTCTTTCACTTTGCTAACTTTAATTTTTATCTTCGTAAACCTCCCCTTTCCCGTTCCCTTCCCTCCCCCTACACTTCCCTTTTCTTCTCCACCCCCTTTCCCCTCCCCTCCTCCCCCACTTTTTTTTTGTCAGCTGATATCTTACCGACTTGTATTTCGTGGTGAATAGCAGGATGTTTGAGATGGGAAATCAAAAAAAAAATCTTTAAGGAATCCATTTGACGTATTTCTCATTTCCCTCCTTTCTTGCTATCTTATCTGATTCTTCTCTTACCCTTCTTCCCTCCCCTTCCCCATGCCTACCCCTCCTTCTCTCCCTTTCTCCCAGTGACCACAAAAGCGGTGTTAAAGGAGGTGAACAAACATAGTCTACTGGATTGGTTTTTCCCTGTAACCTTTTCACTTTTTCTGTTTCTTTCCATTATTTCTTGTTGCCCTCATTTTTCTGTGTCTGTCTGTCGGTCAGTTTGTCTGTCAGCCTCTCTGGTTTTCTGTCTCTCGCTTTGTGCCTGCATCTGTCTATCTGGATGTTGTGTTATTGTCGTAATTTTCTCTCTAAGTTGCAGAATATTTGTTATTGCTTCGTTGTTTTAACTTTTATGATATACTCTGTCTGTCTGTCTGTCTATCTGTATGTCTCTCTCTCTCTCTCTCTCTCTCTCTCTCTCTCTCTCTCTCTCTCTCTCTCTCTCATTTGCTCGCTTGCTGACTCAGTCATTTGCTTGCTCTCTCGCTCTCTCTTTCTCTCTCTCTCCCTCTCTCTCCCTCTCTCTCTCTCTCTCTCTCTCTCACTCTCGCTCGCTCGTTTGCTCACTCACTCGCTTGCTCACTCGGTCACTTGCTTGCTTCTCTCTCTCTTTTCTCTCTCTCTCTCTCTCTCTCTCTCTCTCTCTCCTCTCTCTCTCTCTCTCTCTCTCTCTCTCTCTCCTCCAAACTTACGTACAAGTTCGTAATGTAAAAGAATGAGCGCCAGCAGGTAGTCTTTAATTACCAACCAAAAAAAAAAAAAAAGATCTGTAAGCAAGCCAGTGCATCAGTGAAAACAAAATTATATTTCTGTGAAAGAAAGTCATATGAATCACAAGAGTTATATCGCATGTACTTTTTTCCTTTTTTCATATGGAAAATATCAAATATCAATGCTTTAAAATCATTTGTAAGTTTGATACTGCATGAAAATATAGTACGTCAGGGATAGTAACAAACTCGTGAATGGCAATTTTACAGTGTTCATTTCCAGTGGAAAATTAAAATGAAATCAAAATTAAATTCAAACTAAATTCAAATTAAATTAGGTCATCGATATGGATCCAAGTAACAAATCTAAAGTTGTTCACTGAGCCACATTTTATTGTCGTTCCCAGTTTTTTTTTTTAATGAATTTTTACAGCTTTGTACGTAATCTTGCCGACAGGTGAACAAACAACATGGAGGCACTTGAACATATAATCTCCTTGCTGTTGAAAGCACTGATTGTGGCTGTGTCCACATCTTTCTGTAAGAGAAGATAATATGCTGAAGGAAAGTAGCTTTCTGAAATATTCTTTGAGCTTCTTTTTTGTCAATAGATTGTCTTCTCTTACAAGATGAATGTAGATACAGCCATAATTTCTTTAATTTAAAAAAAAAATCTTTATTTTCACGGTATGATAACTGATTTTTTTTTCACACCTGATTTGTCGTTCAGACACATTAAATTATCCCTGTTTTCAAATTGAAATGTTTGTTTTATTGATGAAAAAGGCCATGATTACTTTTCTGGAGATGAAAACAGTAATCGTTTATTTTTGAGATGATAATTTCCAGTAACTTCGTCTCTGCTTATGTTTACCATACTTTCCTCTTCCACAGTTTACCATCTTTCTTTTTCTCCCTTTCCTTTTGTGACTCCTTTCCCACTGTTGCCAGCCTACTGTTTAATCAATCCTTTCCCCTTTTCCGTCCTTTTCTTTTCAAATTTATCATTTTCCTTCTATCATTTTTGCTCAAAATTTAGAAAAAAAAATATGTTCGTCATTTCACATTTATATTAATCCTAATTCTCCTTGTATTCTGTCTCTTCTTTATCTACGATAATTTCTCTCTCGCCCTCTCTGTTCTTTGTTTTTTTTTTTCTTCTGCAATTACTGTCCATCCTTTTCCTTCCTCCCTTTCCCCTACATTCGTCAGTCATGGCCCAAGTGAGCTTGTTGTCCTTTGGTTATGGACTGGATCGGTTGAGGCTCTGGGGATAAAGATTTCAATGGACAGATGCACTTAGATTCGCTCTCTCTCTTCTTCTTCTTCTTCTTGACTGACAGGTCGTGTGTTGCTGACTGGTTCCAATGTGCATTTGTGGCGTTTATCTGGAAGTTCAATACTTCAATGTTCATTCTCATGTCTCTTCGTTTGCTGTCTCTGTAACTCTGTCTTTCTCTCTTTTATTTTTTGTTTGCCTCGACTTTTTTTCTCCTTTTTTCCTTTCTTTCTTTTCTTATTTCTTTCCTCTTTCTTTCTTTACATAATTCAATCTTTCTGACTTTTTTTTTCTTCTTCCCATCTTTCCCCATATCTTTCTTTTATTTTCTCCACGTTCTGTTTTCTCTTTCGTTTTCTTCCTTCTTTTCTTTATTTTCTTTGCTTTATTTGTCTTTCTTTTCTTTTCTTCATCCTAAACTCATCCCACCTTATTTCATTCTTCTCTGCCCCGCTCTCTCTCTCTCTCTCCCTCTCTCTTGTGTGTGTGTGTGTGTGTGTGTGTGTGTGTGTGTGTGTGTGTGTGTGTGTGTGTGTGTGTGTGCCACCCCCCACCCCGACTCTCACCCCCCATTTCGTCCTCCCCCCATCCATCCCCCCTCTCTCTCTCTTTCCCTCCCTCTCTTCTCCATCTCAGTTCTTCTTGTCAACACTATCCTCTGCTCCACACTGTTTCACTTTGACGTGAAGAGTAGTCTGGTTGAGATGTGAACAAAACGTGAACATTTTGCTGATGTCCTCTTTCCCTTCTTATCCCTACCTCGCCGGTTCCACCCCTACCCCCTTCCTTCCCTCACGATAACACCACCACCACTCCCACGCGCCCCCTCCCTCTCACCGTCCTCAAACCAGCGATGCTCAAGGAGTTTGACAAAGAGTTCGTGTACTGGATTGGCCTTGGGAGTACTTGGATTGCTTCCCTTTGCCTTCTGTCGATTATTCATAGTATGAAACAGCACAGAAAAAAAGGATCCAGATCTATGTATTCCCATGCCCTGTTACTGTTTTAAGTTGACGTGTCTTCTTTTCTTCTCCGTTTCTTTGCTTCTCTCATGTTTTTCCCTTCTTTCTTTTCTTTTCCTTCCTCCCGTCTTTCTTTGACCTTTTCTTTGTTTCTCGTTCCTTTTTTTCCCCAAGCCTTTTTTTTTTCTTTTGCTTTAAACCCATTTTTCTTTCTTTTTCTTTTATTCTTCCCTTCTCTGTCCTGTTTCGTCCGTCCCTCTTTCTGTTCTGTGGTTATTCCCCTTCCCTCCTGCAAAACTGCAAAGTGTTTTTCCTGAAGTTACAAAGAAAACAGTTGGAGATGTCAAGATCAGAAGAAAAAAATTAAATGTAATGGATTTTTCTTATCCTCTTTCCTTGTTAATCTTGATGGTTCCGTCTTCACTACTACCTC
>CM065734.1:26631604-26636604 GCA_033310375.1 Conus canariensis | reverse complement strand
AAAAATCTGTTTTCACGAGTCATAATTACCTGCTGTCATAAGTCATGATTACCTGTTGTCATAAATCATGATTACCTGTTGTCATGTCATAATTACCTGTTGTCATAAGTCATGATTACCTGTTGTCATGATTACCTGTTGTCATAAGTCATAATTACCTGTTGTCGTAAGTCATGATTACCTGCTGTCATAAGTCATAATTACCTGTCGTCATAAGTCATGATTACCTGTCGTCATAAGTCATGATTACCTGTTGTCATAAAACAATGTTACCTGTTGTCATAAGTCACTATCACCTATTATCATAAGTCATGATTACCTGTTGTCATAAGTCATAATTACCTGTCGTCATAAGTCATGATTACCTGTCGTCATAAAACAATGTTACCTGTTGTCATAAGTCACTATCACCTATTATCATAAGTCATGATTACCTGTTGTCATAAGTCATAATTACCTGTCGTCATAACTCATGATTACCTGTTGTCATAAGTCATGATTACCTTTGTCATAAGTCATAATTATCTGTTGTCATAAGTCAGGATTACCTATTACAATGAGTCATGATTACCTGTTTTCAAAACTCACTCCTGATAATGGCACTCTACGGTCGGCTGGGCTGTAAACAAGGTGAACTGAAGTGTCATGAGTCGTGAATACCTGTTTTCTTAAGTCATACTGACATGTTTTCATTGACAGTCACATTACATCGCCATCCCTTGCCAGAAAAGCGAGAAAACAGACTTAAAACGGAACAGCAAACCGAACTATTTCCCATGAAACACGAATGTTGTTTTCACGAAGAAAGTGATTCTCTTACACGCAGAGGTCGTGAAGAGAGCAGAGGTGGGTGTGGATGCAGAGAGGGAGGGGCGGGGACACCGGGGAGGTGGAAAAGACAGAGACAGACAGACAGGCAGGCCCAGAGAAATTACACTGATGATCTTCAAGATAATGGCCACCAAGGAATCGACTGTCTTCGAAGTGGGCACTTTCGATCAAAAACAAAATGGTCTAGAAAATATGTAAATGACCAAGAACGTAGCCGGTTTTTTGCTGGGCCAGCCTCAAGATATTTATCTTCGACAAAGAGATATACGAATAAATTACACTGAATTTCAAGAAGATTAAGATCAGGTACTTAATTTCAAGATGGTTTAAAGAACTTACATCTGTGTCAAGAGATAAGATCGATTTTCGGTTCACGATTATTTGGACTACTAATGCCGAATGACTATGACAAGATTGCAAGTACACTTGCCTCACTAACAGTATGCCATATCATTTGCCTAATGTATGTAGCGTGTGCAAGGAGAATATCTACCGACAGAGAGACGGGGGGGGGGGGGGGGGTCACATTTTTGCTGTCAATGAGTACATTAGGATAGTTAGTTTAGAGTTTGTCTCTTTCTAAACTTACTTTTTCCGACATCATCACTTTCCAGCACCTTAGTTGCTATCACTTGCCTGTCCACAACTCAGTGACTTTCACCCATGAAAGTGTCAAGCACCTGCAGACTTTTTTCATCCGAGGGTTTTCTTCCACAGTGGGTTTGAGTTGTATCGGCCTTGTTTCTCCTGCCGGGTTCTGTTCCAGTGTTTGGTTTATGCCCTTGGAACCATATCTAGGGTGATTTATCGCTTTCTCCTACACTCTTAGCGTCTGGCACGATCACCAAGCCAAACTGGGTTCTGATTTCTGCAACCAACGGCGAGTTTTTCCTCCCTCTCTTGAAGATGCCAGTCTCTTGCAGATGGAACTGGTACGTGAGGCATCTTGGGGCATTGCACTCACGGTAGCTTGGCTGTCGGCTGTTGGAAGTCTGCTGTGAGGTGGTAGAGAGGGCACAAGCAGACGCAGGTCCTCCGGTCCTCCCAACGGTGGGAATAGAAGGCGTGGCTTTTCTCATCCTCCTGCTTTTGGTAAAATGTCAGTTTCAAGATTTTTGGTAAAATGTCAGTTTCAAGATTTTTGGTAAAATGTCAGTTTCAAGATTTTTGGTAAAATGTCAGTTTCAAGATTTTTGGTAAAATGTCAGTTTCAAGACTTTTGGTAAAATGTCAGTTTCAAGATTTTTGGTAAAATGTCAGTTTCAAGACTTTTGGTAAAATGTCAGTTTCAAGACTTTTGGTAAAATGTCAGTTTCAAGACTTTTGGTAAAATGTCAGCTTCAAGTCTTCTGGTAAAATGTCAGCTTCAAGTCTTCTGGTAAAATGTCAGTTTCAAGTCTTCTGGTAAAATGTCAGTTTCAAGTCTGTCACCCATGTTGCTGTTGGGAGGAAGAGAAGGTGCTTGGGTCACAATAAACGAGACACTCAGACATCTCGTGGGGTTTTGGTGAAATACTCAGACATCTCGTGGGTTTTTGGTGAAATACCAAAGTGCGTTTTCTTCGATAATATTGGTATTGTGGGTGGTTGTGTCTGAGTCTCTTGTTCCTGCCCTTTGTTTTTCTTGAATTCCTCGAATTTATTTTTTCTTATTTATCCTCGCTGGCGCCGACCCCCTTCAGTCAGTGGGTTGGCCATACAAGGTGGCTTTCGGGCACTGGCGGGGGTGGTAGGAATGGAATAGAACCAGCTAGCCTTTACTTAACCAACATACTGCGTTTACACTTTCTTTCTAAAATCTGCAGGCGGTCCCTTATGGATGATACGAGCTGGTTGCAGAATAAGAAAAGGGTAAGAAGCGAAAAGGGAGAAAGCCTGAAGGGAGGATTACAGAGCAGAAAGGAAGGCATTCAAAGGGTAGGAGAGGGGACCTGGAAGGAATGGGGTGTGACAGTATTAGAAAAGGAAGGAAAAGTTTCAGAGTAACAAGGGCAAGTTTCAAGATACGAAGGAAGACAGATTAAAAAAAAAGAAGGAAATGCAGAATGGGAAAATGAAAAAGAACACAAAAAAGCACGAAAATCTGTGAATCCATTTATACCCACAACAGTCTCCGATGGGGACAAGATAAATATTGTCTTCAAAAGCGAGACATCTGGCAGAAACTAAATTCATTTGTAATTCACGTTTTAGTTCGCCCTTAAACTAGATATCCTCCGATTTGTTGAAACAAATATTTGCGACGTATTTATCCAGTGCAAGCGTGTGTGTTCCCAAGCTTAACAGAAATGCGAAAGGATAAAAGCAGACCATCAATAAGGACATGAAAGCACCTTACAAGACACGTGGGGATGAGGAGAGTGAGGAGGAACCTGGGGGGAGAGAGAGAGAGAGAGAGAGAGAGAGAGAGAGAGAGAGAGAGAGAGAGAGAGAGAGAGAGAGAGAACAACATAGAAAAAACACGACACGAGGCGGAAGAGGAATCGTACATAGATATGGAAGACTGAAACGAATTACCAGAGGAGGATGTGGAAGGGGACGCCGAGGAAGGGGGATGGGTTTCCACAATATACTCGCTATAACCGATCGTTTAAGGTTATTACTTATCATCAGAAAATGAACTGTGTGGGGAGTTAATTCCTACCAGTCAGAAGACGCTAGCTTATTTTATGCACGGGAGACTAAAAGGTTGAACATCATTAGAAATTAGTCCCTTTTTGGTTTCTAGTGCCAATAGTCAACTGTTGTCTTGTTTGTATTCGTCGAAGATGAAGTGGACTTTGAATGGAAAAGGCTGAATTCGAAACTTGAATATTTAAACCTTGTCTATGCACTTCATTGACATTAGCTCACCTACGATTGGTAGGGAAAACCGGTGGGATTTACTTGTTGGGTCAGTCATGAAGGGAGACAACTAACAATAGTGTTCCGATCGTTCTTCCTACGGTCAGTCTAATCTTCTGTGAAGGGAGACAAATAACAACAGTCTTCAGATAGTTGAACCCAGGGTCTGTCAAAGCACTTGTAAAGGGAGACAACTGACAACAGTACTCAGATCGTTTTCCTTATGGTTCCACATAAGTCTCGTAAGGGGAGACATTTAACAGCAGTGTTCAGATCGTCCCCCCCCCCCCCCCCCCCCCCCCAAGGTCTGTCACAGCTCTCGTGAAGGGAGACAATTTACAACAGTGTTGATATCGTTCTGCCTACGGTCTGTCACAGCTTCCGTGAAGGGAGACAACTAACGACGTTGTTCAGATCGTGCCTACGTTCTGTCACAGCTCTCATGAAGGGAGACAATCAATAACAGTGTTCAAATCGGATCGTGGTGCCTATGTTCTGTCACGGCTCTCGTGAAGGGAGACAACTAACAATAGTGTTAAAATCGTTCTTACCACTGCCTGTCAACAGCTCTCGTGAAGGGAGACAACTATCAACAGTATTCACACCCCTACGATCTGTCACAGCTCTCGAGTAATGGGAGACAACTAACAAAGGTGTTCAGCTCTTGTGCCAATGTTCAGTCACAGCTATTTCAAACTCATCTATCCTGAAAGAGTAACAGACAATGTTTCAAAATGTTTTTGGATTCTAGGACCAAAAAAAATACTGCTTTTAAATACTGTATGCAACAAGTAAATCCCAGCGGCTCCTTTTACCGAGAAAAGACAGTTAATAGAATTCGGTGAATCGCGTAGCACCGTATTATCTATTTCCATCTATAAATAAACGAGACAAAGTTGAAAAAATAGCAGAGACGAGGTTTAAACAAGGTAGCATCTTATGCGGCTTCATTCCGTTCAGATTCCTTTTTGATCTTCGATACAAACAAGATAAATAAGATAAACCAGATACATATGTTGTCCTCAAAGTCTAGAGGCCAAGATGGCAGTCTTTTCTTATTACGATCAACCATCATTTGTCTCCCATCCACCCAAAATAGTAACGCCCACTGATTTTTTTTTCCTTTTTTTTTTCCAAACTCTCTGGCAGTGTTTCCCATCACTAGTATTCTGGAACACGTTATTTACAACACCCACGTGCAGATTCTGGTAGATAAACAAGGGAGGCTCAGACTAATTGGACATAAATTTCACCACTCACATTGCGAAACAATAACAAATTCAAAATGGCGTGCGTGAAACATACCTATCGACACACGCGTGTGT
>CM065734.1:26619104-26624104 GCA_033310375.1 Conus canariensis | reverse complement strand
TTTTTTTTTTTTTTAGTTTTTTTTTTTTTTTTAATACTTCAGTGTTTCGCTCTTATCCCGACTTTTCCTCTTTTTCCCCGACATTTCACAGCTGTTGCTGAACTTTTTTTTACTTTTTAATTTTTTTTTCCTACCTGTTCCAGACTTTGCATCATGCGTTTTAAATTTTTCCCAATTTTTTTCCCGGCTCAGTGCTACTTTCCCTCACCGTTAATGGATGCGGTGCTACTTTTTCCACCTGCCATCCGGTCTGAGCCGTATCTTTCCCTACCTTTTGTGCACATTGCACTACTTTCTTTCCTATGTTTCTCCAACATTGTCCTACTTTTTTTTTTTACTTCTCCCTCCCTCTCTCCCCGCCACACACGTGCGTTTATACCCATATATATATATATAGGCATACACACATACATGTACGCACACCCGCGCACAAGTGTGCATGCAGGAGCATGCTCACACAAGCCTACAGATAACGCACGTACACTCGCGTGCACACGCACACGTGCGCTCACACCTACTCACATGCACGCACACACCGCATACATTGGCTCACACGCCAGGGCCCATGCACTCACGAACATATATGCGCACGCACACACACACACACACACACACACACACACACACACACACACACACACACACACACACACACACGTTTGCATGCACGCACACACACATATAATTGTGCACGTGCACACACGCACAAACACTCACATACAATGAAAATAGTGGTCCAGGCAAAGTTAGGTAGGTAGGTACCCAAGGTCTGACCAGTGCCTGAGGCTAATGCGCCGATCAGACATCTACTCAATCGTATATCCACGAGACCCCTCGTCTTAAATCCTTTCCTCGCAGTTAATAATTTGATTGTCCATCAGCTTGAAATCCGTGGTCTCGTAGCTTCACAGCTGCGGTGTAGCGTATCATGAACTAGACTACACGCAGTGACGCTGCACCCCCTTTGACGAAGCTGAAACTAAACCTGAATACGCTGCCGCAACTTTGTACTGTCTTCCTCCGTTTCCCGATACTGTACTGTTTTTCACCCTGTCTTTCACCGACTGTGTACCTCTCTTTTTACCGCCTTTTCCAGCTTTATACCACCTATGCCCCTCTCTTTTCCCCTCATTTTACCACTTATTCCCACCATTCCTCGACATTGTACTTTTTCCTTCTTTCCCTGACTTTGTACTACTTCCTTCTCTTCTCTCTCTCTCTCTCTCTCTCTCTCTCTCTCTCTCTCTCTCTCTCTCTCTCTCTCTCATGGGTGCTGCTTTCCCCCTACCTGTTCCCGACATGGTACACTCTTTCTCCTTTTCTAGACTGTGTACTACATGTTCCCTACCTTTCTTCGACATTCGACATTTTTCTTCCTGTCCCCTACTTTGTTCGACTTTTCTCCCGTCGGTACACGGTTTTGTTCCACTTGTTTTTTTCCATACTGTCCCCAAATTTGTATTTTTTTCCTCCTTTGTTCTTCTTTCGTCCACCTGTCCTCGACTTTGTACTACTTTTCCCCTCCTTTTCCCTACTTTATACTACTTCCCATACTTCTTCAAGACTTTGTACTACTTTCAACCTCCTTTCCCCAGCTTTAGACAACCTTTCCATACTTCTCCCAGACTTTTTACTTTTTTTTTTTTTTTTTTTTTTGGGGGGGGGGGGGGGGGGGGCCTTTCCCCAGTTTGTTCTACCCTTTCCCTGCTTGTCGCTTGCATTTTACTATTTTCCCACCCTTCCCTGATTTTATCCTTTTTTTTTTTTTTTAACCCTATTTCCCACTTGTCTCCTCCTTTCTCTGACTTTGCACTACTGTTTTCCTAACTTTTGCTTGACTTTGTATGACTTTTTTCCCTCCCTTTCCTTGGTTTTGTACTACCTTTTCTCACCTGTTCCCAATTTTGTACTACTTTGTTCCACACCTTTACCTGAATTTGTAGCTTTTTTTTGTTTTGTTTTTTTTGTGTTTTTTTTTTTGTTGTTTTTTTTTGCCACTTTTCCCCGATTTTGTCCCACTTGTTTCACCTTTCCCCGGCTTTTTACTCTCTTTTTTTCCCAACCTTTTCCAGTCTTTATACGATTATTTTCCACCTTTTCTTAACTTTGCACGACCTTTTTCATCCACGTTTTCTCGACTTTGTTGTACTTTTTCCAGCCTTTTCTCACTTTTTGTACACTTTTTTTTCCACACATGATCCCAACTTTGTATTAATACTTTTCTTTTCTGACTTTTCTCTGCCGACTGAACAATCCTCTCTCCTAGAAGAGGTTAGAAACGTGCGTCAGCGAACGGGAGTCTGGGAAAGGCAAACGAGGCGAGTTACCGTTCGTTCCCCCCTCCACTTCTTTGCGCTCGCATAGGATAAGTGGTCAAACTTGCCGAGACTTCAAACGCGAACGTGAAAGTGCGCACTTGAGTAAGCGACTCGACTGGAAGGACCGTTGACGTTTAGTTTATGCGACTTTTTTTCCCCCGACGCAGGCCATTAGGTGCTGCCGAGATTGGAGCTCGTCACCATCTGATTGACTGTTCAATCCTCTAATCGTTCGGCCTAGCCATCACATCAGTCAACAGATTTGTGTGCAGAGAAAATCCGTTCATCCGTTCAACTAGAAATAATCGTACTTCTTCTGATAGGGACAGACATTTCAGTTTTTAATAGGATGATTTTTTAAACACTCACATACTAAGTTAAGGGGAAATCCATACAGTAACAATGTTGTATAAACCTGGAAGTGACTTCCTTTAGTGTTGTGAAATACATAAGATACACACTTTAAAACAATCTTCTAGACAGAGATTCAAAATCATTACGCTCTTTTGTAAGTTACTGAATAATGATTACAAGATCAAATATGGAGAAGATCTACAACGCTTTTAAAGCAACAATAAGTCAAAAATGTGAATGATGTTTAAGGCGTACGAAGTCTAGAAGGCACACAGGCAGATCATTACCAATTCCTAGTTCTACCGACGGAACACATTGGCGACCTATTCATTTCTTCTATCACAGCCCATGCTGATCTTGCGTTGTCCTGTAGGTGAGTCACAAACTGTACAGCGCTATGCAGAGGCGCAAGCAGCAGCAGAAGGCCAGGTCGCTGTGGCAAGTGGAGTACCCCAGGGAGCCTTTCAACATGGAGCTCAACGGCGATCTCTTCTACACCGATGACGACCTCCCTTCCAGGCTCTCTTATGATCTTCTGGCCGCGGCTGGTCGCCAGAGGGTTTTCTATTACCAGGTGAGGGCTTGGATCCATAGACTGTTTTTAAAATTTGTAAAAAAAAAAAAAAAAAAAAAAAAAAAAAACCAGTAAACCTCAGATGTTTGCAGGACATGGAGCACCTTTTTTTAATACAGTGGTACACATACTTCTTAATCTAAGAAATTCCTGGAATTAAGTTTGTTCCTTATTTTTTCTTTATTCATTCTTTGCTTTTGTCTTTTTTCTTATTTATTTTATCTGTCATTGACAAATTCATGCAGTAACAAAAAAATACAGAAGTAAATATTTCTTCATTTTATTTTTCCTTCCTTTCTTCCCTTCCTCATTCACTTCGTAAATTATTTTTTATCCCTCTTTTCTTTACTCTTTTCTGGTATTACTGTTGTTGTGTATGCGTGCGCGTGTTTTCTGTTAGAATACACAATCAGTTGTAAATATTTACGAAAAAAAAAAAGTAACCGAATGAAATATTCCTTCCTTTCTCCCTTCCTTCCTTTTTAAGTCCTTTCTTTCCCTCCCACCTTCCTTCCTTCCTTTCCTTCTTCTTTCCTTCATCCACTCATTCATTCATTCATTCATTCATTCATTCATTTTCATTCCTTATCCATGTTCATTTTCTCTTTCCTATTCATCCCCAGGTCAGTCTCCCACACTTGAAGGACTCGCAGTTCCTGTCGACCTGCGAGCTGAGGTACAAACGCTTCTTGTACCTCAAGCAGCAGAACCCTACCCTGGACCTGGTGCCTTCCTACGACATCGACCTCATGTGGCACACCCACATGCTCCACCCCCTGGCCTACAAGATCGACACCGAGACCATCCTGGGCTTCACCTTCGACCACAACAAGTTCCTGGACGGACCTGACCCTGGACTCCACGTGTCCGACAACTTCAACCAGACGATGGATCTCTGGAGGCAGGCCTTCGACGTGAACTTCGAAGTCTGTGGGTCCACGTACCGAGGCGAGCCTACAGCCGGGAAGCTTCACGCCTTGACGCCTCAGCAGAACTTCATGGCTTCCACCAAAACGGCCACGTTCATCATCGAGAAGGTGGACGTGCACGGGCTCCCGGCGTTGAAGGGCAAGCTGGTGTTTAAGCTCTACACGGGGCTCAACGGGAAGATCGGCAAATGCGCGGCCACGTTCAAAGGGGAACCACCCTGGCAGGGCAAAGCCGTGCCGGAAACGGATTTCGAAACGGATACGGTGAACTATCTGAAGATTCGCGTGATCGATCAGATCGGCATGCTGGCCTGCTTCGGGAGTCGGGAGATCGTTGGGGAGAAGGATATCGATCTGAGGCCTACTTTGGACTCTCTGACTCACGAAACTTCGGTGGAGCACACGGTGTCTTTGTCTCAGGTAGGGTGCTTGGGCAATATGCTGGTGTTCGTGGAGGTGATGTGTGTGTGGGGTGGGTGGGTGGGGGGTTAGTGGTTGGGTGTGGGGGGGGAGGGGGTGTGCTTGTGTGTGTGTGTGTTAGTGTGTGTATATGTATGTGTCAGTGTGTGTGTGTGTGTGTGTGTGTGTGTGTGTGTGTGTGTGTGTGTGTGTGTGGTTTATGTGTATGTGTTCGTATGTGTGTGTATGTGAGCATGTATGTGTGTGTGAGCATGTATGTGTGTGTGTGAGTGTGTGTGTGTGTGAGAAAGAGAGAGAGAGAGAGAGAGAGAGAGAGAGAGAAAGTGTGTGTGTTGGGGGGGTGTCCTTGTCATAGGTAGGTTGTTTGGGCAGTGTGCTGGTGAGGTGGTGGTGGTGGTGGTGGTG
>CM065734.1:26596604-26599104 GCA_033310375.1 Conus canariensis | reverse complement strand
CATCTCGGCCCAGATCTTTCCGGACGGAAACTCCAGCTGCTCGCAGATCTTCATCGACAGCAGCGCCTGCCTGGTCCCCGCCAGTCCTCGGGAGGTGCCGGCCGAGGCGAAAGTTGGGGGAGAGGGGGGAGGGGAGGGGAAAGCGGAGTTGCCGGTGGCGTCCATGCTGGCGGTACCGGGGCGGAAATCTCCGGTGATGCCCACGGTAGTTCCGGAAGGGGTGTCCACGTTGTCCGTACCGGAGGAGGTTCTGGGAGGGGACGAGGAGGATGAGCACGACTCGGACGGGAAGGAAGACTCTCCCGTCAAACTGCCCGAGGTGATCAAGTCGTTCACCAAGGTAGGTCCCGACGCCAAGGGAGGGTCCTCCTCCCCCGTCATCAGCAGGCCGGTGCCGGAGATCAAGGAAGCGCCTTCCACCAAAGTCGTCCCCAGCGACAAGTCCCTAGGGATTTCCGCTCTGGCTATGCTTGGAGGGAACTTCACTTCCTTCCACTCCACCAGCCCTCTGCGGCGGAGCTTCCCCTCGCCCATCATCGAAGAACGAGGCAGCTGTGCCTCCAGCCCCTTCATGCCCATCGGGGAACGCACTCCCAGCCTGAAGAGTCGAGAGGTGTTCACCTTCACGCCGGACGTGGTGGTGGAGGTGGCGGCGGTGGACGATGAGTACGAGGATTCCGGCAGCGGGGAGGAGAGCGGGGAGACGACGAGCCCCGAGGATCAGAGTCCCGAGGAGCAGATCTCCTCCTCCAGCTCCTCCTACGGCGGGGCCGCGGAGATCAGCGTGCTGTCCCCCATGCTTGGCCTCCCGGACAGTCTGTCCGACTTCCCCAGCGGCAGCCTCTCTCCGCGGGACATGATCGACATCTGCGAGGAGCGCATCTACAACGATTACAAGATCTCCCTGGAAATGGGCGGCGTGGACGACCTCATCATCCACGACGCTAAACTGGACGACGCCGACGAGGAGATCATCGTGGCGGTGAAGAGTCGCCGAAACAGCTGGCGGAAGAACAAAGAGGGAGACAACACCAACAAAGATGGCGAAGGCAGCAAGGCCGTTGCTGGTGGTGGTGGTGGTGGTGTTGGTGGTGGTGGTGGTGGTGGTGAGAGTGGGAGAGAGGATTTCGCTGCTGCTTTGACGGCCGCGCTGAGCGCGTCTGTGAGCGACAAGAACGTACCGACCATTAACTGCCCGGGGCCGGAGACCCTCAACGGGGACGCGTGCGCGGACCAGGACAGCGCGGGGGGCCTTTCGGAGACGGACACTCACCGCGGAGCTTGCGGCGGTGTCAGTTAACGTCCATGCAACGACACTCTCTTTAGATCCTTTTCTGCGCTCAATACCACGATTTACACAGCAGCAATGTTGCAGTTGATCCCTTTTGCCCCGCGGTAAATAACTGCATGCCTCGCCTGGCTGGCTGTTTATCATCATCACACACCCCTTCTGCTCCATCGTTTTTTCGGACTTAACTGTCCCGCACATTCCATGAATATGAAATGAGATAACGTTAAGCGGGTGGTTCTCTTCAATGGAAGGAACAGACGATCTCGCTGCTCCGAAAGGGAAGGGGACATAACCGAACCCCCTTCTTTTTTTTAACAATGTCAGCAACGCAATGAGACCGTTTTGCATGACAAGAGTATGAGGGAGTGTTTTCCCCTGATGTTCGTATCAGCGATGAATCTTTGCTTTGGAGAACGTAGGCAACAGTCGGGGGAGGGGGGGGGGGGGTTTGGAAAAGCTCGGTATCAATCACAGCTGTGAAGCAGTCGGGAGGAGACGTGTTGGTTTTTACATCGAAGCTTTGTCTTCATTGGTGACCATTTTCGGCGACACTACAGAAAAATAAACACGTTTTAATCCCATGACTCTATCTTCCCTTGCACATTAAGCATCTTCCACTGTTTATGTATACTAATTTGCAACGACATTTTGAGTGTGAATGTGTGCGTGCGTGCGTGCGTGCGTGGTGCGTGTGTGCGTGTATGCACGCGTGATTGGATTGTGTGTGTGTGTGTGTGTGTGTGTGTGTGTGTGTGTGTGTGTGTGTGTGTGTGTTACGTGCGCGCGGGCGCGTGTGTGTGTTTGTAAATATATGCTCTTGAAGGTGTGTCAGCCAACTAATTCATACACCACCTTCCCTCTCACGTGTGCGGTTTTCCTGTATCGGCACTTACTCGCACGCTCTCACTGGGGACACCATTATACTATTGTTTTGGTTTTTTGCCTGTGTTGACCTTCTCCATGACTACTGGGAAATGTTTCACTCACAGTGTAATGTGATATTCCTGTCTTGTTTAACCCTTTCACCGCTACCGATAAGCATGCTGGTCAGTTCGAGACAGTCGCATCCGTCAGAAAGAATTGGGTCACAGACACATAAGGGTGAACGAGTATCACGGTCTGTCTGCCTGTCTAACCGTTTCAGGGGGGAAGAGGGGAACCACATAAGTTCGTTCAGTGAAGCTGCGACACCTTCAACAGTGTTCACTG
>CM065734.1:26589104-26591604 GCA_033310375.1 Conus canariensis | reverse complement strand
TCTGTCTATGTATCTGTTTGCCTGTCTGTCTCTGTTTGTCTGTCTGTTTGTCTTGTCTGATTCCGAGTCCACAATCTCAGTCTGTATGGGTATGCCTTGTATGTCCACTATGGCTGTTTTGCAACCTGTTATTTTTTATTTTCCACAATAAAAAAACAAGAAACGATATTTGCTTGTGTTTTTATGAGCACCGAATGCTGGCGTATTTGTGTGGGTGCGAACGCTTCTGTGTGTGTGCGTGCGTGCGTGCGTGCGTGCGTGCGTGCGTGCGTGCGTGCGTGCGTGTGTGTGTGTGTGTGTGTGTGTGTGTGTGTGTGTGTGTGTGTTTGCGCGCGCGCGCGCGATTCTAACTGTCAGTGTGAGCGTCAGTAACAAATAAAATCTAGAAATACATCACCCCTTTTTATGGTGGAAGGAAGGGAGGGGCCGTGGTTACGGGGTGGAGTTTCTGTGACTCCAGTCCCCCCAGTCTCCCCCCCCCCCCCCCCCCCCCCCCATTCCGCCCACCACCACCACCACCTCGAACACCCACACCTTTTTATATTACATCCCACCATTCTTTCTACCCATCTCCTCCAAAAATAAAGCGCGTACGCTCGCATGAACAATCACGTTGAAAGGAAGCAAGTAACCAGCCGCCGTGACTGAGTGATTAGCGTCGCGGATTCCTGGCAGGAAGGTCGCGGGTTCGATTCCCATTAGAGCCAATTAATTATTCATGGGGGGGGTGGGGGGGGGGGGGGTTCTGCCCGCCCGGCTGCAACCCAGAATTGACTTTGCTACAGGCTCAGCTGAGAAGACTGGGACCATACAGCCGAGTTTCATTCACTTAATGGATGCGTCTCTGAGAGGTTACTCAAATTTCCTGACCACTGTTGCACGTGTCTGTATCTCTTGGGCCTGGTCGACACCGGGATGTATTATGAAAGTAAGAGTAAGAGTACAGCTCTGTCATGCAGTCTCAGACCAGAATAGAAATCCGTAGCACCATCTTCTTCATCCTTATCTTTATCGATCAGCTTTAAAAAAAAAAAAAAAATTAAAAAAGTCTCCAATTCTGAGGTCTTGATGCCCTGCACTCATGCTGACATCAGTTTCGGTTATCTTTCCTTGGTTTAGTTCAGTCAGGGCCATTGGTATAGGCAAACTCATGGGGACTATAGTTGGACGGACGTGGTGGCGCCCTCCGGGAGGAAAGCTCACTCACGCTGGCTTCGCGTGTAAGCTATTATTGTCCTCAATAGGGGGCTTCGTAGTCGGTGTCCTGCAGATGTGGATCAGAACAAGCACCACTGAACACCACCGAAGTGAGTGGGCAGCAGTGCAGCGTCTCCTCAGTCGGGTTTCCTCATGACGACTTGACATCGACTGCTCTCTGTGGATTGCCGGGGCCAGGACTGTGGCGGGATGGGCAGGTACTGGCCGAGGTCGGGGTGGGGTAGGGATGGGGGGGGGGGGGGGGGGGGCGAGGTAGGGGCAGGAAAGAGTGGCGAGAGTGCAGTGTCACTGAGGTGACGCGGGAGATAAGACAGCTAGGAACACTCACACACACGCATGCACGCACGCACGCACGCACGCACGCACGCACGCACGCACGCACGCAAAACACACACACACACCACATATTCTAGAATTACTCCCCTCTGAGTGATACAGGGCCTGGTCCAGAAACTGCCCATGGGGGTGACTATTGGCTATGCCCGTGCCCATTTCCACCCCTTGTCACATTGGGCAGATGAGTTTCGGCGCACGCCTATATTCACTTTACGGATGTTTCTGGGTCATGCTGCAATCATTCACCGAGGAATGGTGTTGTAATAGAGTGGGGAAGAAATCCGTACAAAACAGCCGAACAGGCCTTCTTATACCAAAGTTGAACAATGTGCAAGATGTCACGCAAAGAACCTTGTTTAACAGTCTCATTCAAGGACTTTTCGAGGACGGAATGGGAAGCAAAGTTAACTCCCAAGTGAAAAAGAAAAAAAGAAAATCCCTATGTATCCAAACGGTTCGGCTGAGATTGGAACCCTCAACCTCAAGATCATCATGATCATGAGTCCCAGGCTCTACTAAATACCATCTTTGTCGACTGTGTGTCAAAGCCCCGGTCTCTGCTACTGCTATCACTGCGCATTCTGCAATGTTAATAGGCCATCGGATTTTTCTTTTTCTTTTTGGTTTTTTTTTCTCTTCTTTTTTCTTTTATTAGGGGATGGGGACCAGTAGGTGGGCAGAGTAAGTCTTCCCCATCCTTCTCCATCTCCCAACAGTATCATGAAAGCTTGTTTTAGAACGGCCATCGGATCCTATCATAATGCCATACCATCGTAGTTTTCGTGTCTTAATGATATCATCAGATCTTCATGAGGTCTGAGCCATGTTACTGCTGGAGGACTTTGACGCACTTCTCCACAGGTAATTGATTCGATCAGAATATCCGATGTCAAGTATCTTGCAGAAACACTTCGGTTTCTTGGGCTGATTCTTCTGTCAAGATCTT
>CM065734.1:26517124-26589004 GCA_033310375.1 Conus canariensis | reverse complement strand
GAGATGGGAGGGGGGGGGGGGGGGGGCTCGAGAATCTAAAACCGCTAACTGAGCAAGGAAACTCGACCATGGGGGCGCAAAAGGAGGAAAGGGAAAACGGGTGGGCAAGGTAGCGGAGAGGGGGGGGGGGGGGAGTAGGCAATCAGTCTCTGCACATACCCTATAGCAGCGGGTGGGGGGAAGGGGGGTAGGGATGATCGGAGAGGAGAAGGGGTAACGGGACGGAGGTGGCAACGGGGGAGGAAGGGAAGTATGTGGGGAGGGGGGGGGGGGGGGGGGGGGGGAGGGAACGGGAAATGGAGAAGGGAGTGTAAGTAAAGTCGCGAACCAAACGGAGGACACAGGTAGACGGGCAGTAAATAAAACGTGCGCGCGTGCCGTGCGTGCGTGTGTGTGTGTGTGTGTGTGTGTGTGGTGTGTGTGTGTGTGTGTGTGTGTGTGGTGCGTGCGTGCGTGCGTGTGTTCGTGCTTGCGTGCGTGCGTGATTGTGTGTGTGTGCGTGTGTGTGTGTGTGTGTGTGTATGTGTGTGGTGTGTGTGTGTGTGTGCGTGCGTGCGTGCGTGCGTGCGTGCGTGCGTGCGTGTGTGTGTGTGTGTGTGTGTGTGTGTGTGTGTGTGTGTGTGTGTGTACAGGCAGACAGTTAAACTGCATGTAGAAAGAAAAAAAAAACTGGATGGAGAGAGGGGGGAGAGGGAGGAGGGAGGAGAGAGGAGGATTGGGGACCCCTTAACCCTCCCCCCTCCCCCTCCCTTTTTTTTTTTTTTTTGTTTGTTTGTTCAATATGCCCCTGTCGGTTGAAGCCGATTGACGATGACTTCACTTCGCTCTATCCTTGTCACTCTTCCAGACAGACAGAGCCTTCGGATTGCTCCGAGATGGAGGGGTTGTGGGGGGGGGGGGGGGGGGGGAGTAATTTGTCAAAGTTACAGTTATGAAGACGAGAGACAAGGAGAGAGAGACCAAGACAGACAGACACGAGGAGACACAGAGAGAGAGAGAGAGGGGGGGGGGGGAGGAGGAAGAGGGGGTAGTTCTATGTATAAGATTATAATAGGTATGTGCTTTACGGCTTTTTTTTTTATATGAAAAGCCTGAATAAAATCACTTAACTAAATCATTTTTTTTAAAAACGATGTTTTCGTG
Source organism: Conus canariensis (assembly GCA_033310375.1). Lineage (NCBI taxonomy): Eukaryota > Metazoa > Mollusca > Gastropoda > Neogastropoda > Conidae > Conus > Conus canariensis. The sequence goes on along the minus strand of CM065734.1, from coordinate 26,587,861 downwards.
ATCCTTTCTGTTCTTTCATTTCAGGCAGTAATACGTGAGAAGACGGGGCTGCTTTTGCTTTTGACTTGTTTTTTTTTCTTCGTTTGTTTGTTTGTTTTGTTTTGCCTTATAGTATACCGTATGGCCTACAGACAAGTCTAAGCTTTTAACAAACTGGTAACACACACACACACACACACAAAATAAAAGACCTGAAAGTATGAAAAAATTTGCACATTAGCAATGCTTCTGGTTGAGAGAGGAGGGAGGAAGGGAGGGAGGGAGGAGAGAGAAAACGGTTGGTTGTCAAATGTAGGTCTTTAGTCCCTCATGAACTAGTATGTGAACAGCTGGATCTATACAAAGTTTTATGGTGATAATGAAGAGAGAGAGAGAGAGAGAGAGAGAGAGGAGAGAGAGAGAGAGAGAAGAGAGAGAGAGAGAGAGAGAATGGTTGGTTGTCAAATGTAGGTCTTAGTCCCTCATGAACTAGTATGTGAACAGCTGGGTCTATACAAAGTTTTATGGTGATAATGAACGAGAGAGAGAGAGAGAGAGGAGGAGAGAGAGAGAGTGAGAGAGAGAGAGAGGTCATTTTCATTCACATGTACGGGGACATTTCAAAAATGAGTATAAAGATTAACCTGAACAAATGTCCGAGCTGCACTGGACGTTCTTGACGTTTACATTATCCGAGTTTTTCTCTGTTTGTGTTTGCCTATTTTACGGACCATGTTGTCCCTCTACTAGTAAGAGAATAATACTGAACACTCGTAAACCAAATACTCACCCTCACAAGCACTACTTTTGTATATAATTTCTTTTTTTCTGTATTTTTAATCTTCATTTGTACAAACAGACATGTGAACTGTCTGACTCAGCATAGAATTCAACGCCCAGAACCTGACAAAAAAAAAAGTGAACACACGTCTTCCGACAAAGAATACATTTTTTAGCTGATAATTTTTACAATTTCAGTTTTTACCAAAAGTATCTTAATAAAGCGATTCCTATTTCACAAAGTACCACCATCTGCTCGATAACCGTAAAACTCATTCCTGTATAATCCACAATTTAAAGGAACCCAACAAAAAATTTAAAGGCGATATTTTTTTCGAAATCATACCATGTATTAAATATTCGTTTTTCAAAATTTGTAAAACTGATTCAAAACATGTGCACACTAATTCTGAAGATGCCATATGATAGAATATGTATGGATTCCAAGGCCGTGATTCTTACTAATATTATGTCGTAGATATTGAAAGTTATGAAACAGTATAAACAAAAAAATTCTGTCCACATTGAATAACCAACAAATCCTTCTCGATGCGTATGATACTCTGTCCCAGATTTTTTTCTTAATGTATATTAATTTACAATTATCCACATTTCTTTTCGGAAACTGAACATTCGTTTTCTGAGTTTTGATGTAGTCACTACACTCCATATCAAACTTCAGTGTTCTGTATCCCCCGTTCAGGCATTCAGGAGGTATTCCCCACATGAAAGTATCTTTTGGAAACCAACATTACTTTTTCGCATACCACCTAGTGTGAACTTGTAGTGACCCTGAAATGATGACGGTTTGGAAAATCTGTGTTGGGATGTATCAACACCTCATCGTGCACTGAGACAGACTTCTGACTGACGATTATGTGACACTGCTAAAGTCTGGTGCTTGGCAAGGTCAAAGTCTGTCACTTTCTTTATGTGTCTTGAGTGTGTTCGTGTGCACAGTGACCTGACCCACGAGCGCCCGTTTACCAGCTTCATAATCCCTGCTGTCTAGCTCGTCAACGACGCGTTAGGTGCACGAACCGACACTTCTTGTCCGTCAGTCGATGTGGAACGCCCTTAGGATACGGCTGAGTGTGACAAAGTGTGGCAACTTGGCTCCATGTATGTTTGTTTATTAATTTCATCATGAGTTTTTTTATTTCTTTTTGTCTCTGGATCGTGTAATCAAATATTTAATGTGTCTTTTCCAGCCTTGTTTTGCTCATCAAATAGACTCCCAGAAATGTAATCGTATGGCTGTGAACAAGAGTGTTTTTATCCAATAGAGGAGAGAGAAAGGCAGACAGGCAGATAGACTGATCGACAGATCTGCTGAGCAGTTTCATTTGAGGTCTGTCTGTCTGTCATAGATTCTATAAGACGAACGGACAGACAGGCAGAGAGACAAGAACACAAATAGAAAATAAAACATGAAGTGTGTGTGTGTGTGTGTGTGTGTGTGTGTGTGTTGAGTGTGTGGTGTGTGTGTGTGTGTGTGTGTGTGTGTGAGGTTTAGGCTCAGATCTCTTGTCGAACTGTACTCACGCAACAACCGCACGCACGTACCAGACAGTGGAATCTTGAAAAATGTTTCAGAAATGCATATTTGTCATGAGAGAGAGGAGAGAGGAGAGAGAGACGAGAGAGAGAGAGAGAGAGAGAGAGAGAGAGAGAGAGAGCTTGTCTTACTTAGATCCATTGAAATGTCAATTAATTTCACTTCCTCTTTCAGCTCCTCTTAAATCTATGGCAGCTTTTGGGAGGAGCTGCAGAGGCCGGGGGGGGGGGGGGGGGGGGGGGTCGGGGAGTGTAGAGTTGGGTAATATTGATTCCGTGCAAAATCTTCTGATTTGGCTATGTTCGTCTGTCTGTTTGCCTGCTTGTCCGTCGGTCTATCTGTCTGTTTGTCTGTCTGTCTGTCTGTCTGTCTTTTCTGTCTCGTGGGATATGTCTTTTAGAAGACTGTTTCAAGTTGATGAAAGGCAAGTTTTCTGTCTGTCTATGTATCTGTTTGCCTGTCTGTCTCTGTTTGTCTGTCTGTTTGTCTTGTCTGATTCCGAGTCCACAATCTCAGTCTGTATGGGTATGCCTTGTATGTCCACTATGGCTGTTTTGCAACCTGTTATTTTTTATTTTCCACAATAAAAAAACAAGAAACGATATTTGCTTGTGTTTTTATGAGCACCGAATGCTGGCGTATTTGTGTGGGTGCGAACGCTTCTGTGTGTGTGCGTGCGTGCGTGCGTGCGTGCGTGCGTGCGTGCGTGCGTGCGTGCGTGTGTGTGTGTGTGTGTGTGTGTGTGTGTGTGTGTGTGTGTGTTTGCGCGCGCGCGCGCGATTCTAACTGTCAGTGTGAGCGTCAGTAACAAATAAAATCTAGAAATACATCACCCCTTTTTATGGTGGAAGGAAGGGAGGGGCCGTGGTTACGGGGTGGAGTTTCTGTGACTCCAGTCCCCCCAGTCTCTCCCCCCCCCCCCCCCCCCCCCCATTCCGCCCACCACCACCACCACCTCGAACACCCACACCTTTTTATATTACATCCCACCATTCTTTCTACCCATCTCCTCAAAAATAAAGCGCGTACGCTCGCATGAACAATCACGTTGAAAGGAAGCAAGTAACCAGCCGCCGTGACTGAGTGATTAGCGTCGCGGATTCCTGGCAGGAAGGTCGCGGGTTCGATTCCCATTAGAGCCAATTAATTATTCATGGGGGGGGTGGGGGGGGGGGGGGGGTTCTGCCCGCCCGGCTGCAACCCAGAATTGACTTTGCTACAGGCTCAGCTGAGAAGACTGGGACCATACAGCCGAGTTTCATTCACTTAATGGATGCGTCTCTGAGAGGTTACTCAAATTTCCTGACCACTGTTGCACGTGTCTGTATCTCTTGGGCCTGGTCGACACCGGGATGTATTATGAAAGTAAGAGTAAGAGTACAGCTCTGTCATGCAGTCTCAGACCAGAATAGAAATCCGTAGCACCATCTTCTTCATCCTTATCTTTATCGATCAGCTTTATAAAAAAAAAAAAAAATTAAAAAAAGTCTCCAATTCTGAGGTCTTGATGCCCTGCACTCATGCTGACATCAGTTTCGGTTATCTTTCCTTGGTTTAGTTCAGTCAGGGCCATTGGTATAGGCAAACTCATGGGGACTATAGTTGGACGGACGTGGTGGCGCCCTCCGGGAGGAAAGCTCACTCACGCTGGCTTCGCGTGTAAGCTATTATTGTCCTCAATAGGGGGCTTCGTAGTCGGTGTCCTGCAGATGTTGGATCAGAACAAGCACCACTGAACACCACCGAAGTGAGTGGGCAGCAGTGCAGCGTCTCCTCAGTCGGGTTTCCTCATGACGACTTGACATCGACTGCTCTCTGTGGATTGCCGGGGCCAGGACTGTGGCGGGATGGGCAGGTACTGGCCGAGGTCGGGGTGGGGTAGGGATGGGGGGGGGGGGGGGGGGGGGGGGGGCGAGGTAGGGGCAGGAAAGAGTGGCGAGAGTGCAGTGTCACTGAGGTGACGCGGGAGATAAGACAGCTAGGAACACTCACACACACGCATGCAACGCACGCACGCACGCACGCACGCACGCACGCACGCACGCACACACACACACACACACACACACTATTCTAGAATTACTCCCCCTCTGAGTGATACAGGGCCTGGTCCAGAAACTGCCCATGGGGTGACTATTGGCTATGCCCGTGCCCATTTCCACCCCCTTGTCACATTGGGCAGATGAGTTTCGGCGCACGCCTATATTCACTTTACGGATGTTTCTGGGTCATGCTGCAAATCATTCACCGAGGAATGGTGTTGTAATAGAGTGGGGAAGAAATCCGTACAAAACAGCCGAACAGGCCTTCTTATACCAAAGTTGAACAATGTGCAAGATGTCACGCAAAGAACCTTGTTTAACAGTCTCATTCAAGGACTTTTCGAGGACGGAATGGGAAGCAAAGTTAACTCCCAAGTGAAAAAGAAAAAAGAAAATCCCTATGTATCCAAACGGTTCGGCTGAGATTGGAACCCTCAACCTCAAGATCATCATGATCATGAGTCCCAGGCTCTACTAAATACCATCTTTGTCGACTGTGTGTCAAAGCCCCGGTCTCTGCTACTGCTATCACTGCGCATTCTGCAATGTTAATAGGCCATCGGATTTTTCTTTTTCTTTTTGGTTTCTTTTTTTCTCTTCTTTTTTCTTTTATTAGGGGATGGGGACCAGTAGGTGGGCAGAGTAAGTCTTCCCCATCCTTCTCCATCTCCCAACAGTATCATGAAAGCTTGTTTTAGAACGGCCATCGGATCCTATCATAATGCCATACCATCGTAGTTTTCGTGTCTTAATGATATCATCAGATCTTCATGAGGTCTGAGCCATGTTACTGCTGGAGGACTTTGACGCACTTCTCCACAGGTAATTGATTCGATCAGAATATCCGATGTCAAGTATCTTGCAGAAACACTTCGGTTTCCTTGGGCTTGATTCTTCTGTCAAGATCTTGGTGATGGTCCACGTCTGGCATGGATTGGGAAGATGGAATATACCAGAACATGCTGGAACCTGATCGTCTGTTTCTCTGTTTCATGGGGATGCTCATGAAGTGCTCTGACACGAGGCAAAGGTTTACCGGAAGTTCCAAGAACCATGCATCTTGTAGAAAAACACAATTCAGCGCTTAGAACACTGGAACCCCCCCCCCCCCCCAAGAATCATTTAACAGACAGCATAATTTTCATCGGACACATCCAGAAGCAAACTGGGTGTCTAGTTAGGATTCATTAACTGTGAATGCGATTTCACTTTACATTCCTACCCGAGTCTCGCAACAAAACAAGAAGGCCAGGAGCCAGGAAGCTGTTATGCATCTTGTTTTGATGGATATGTATTTTCAATTCCATATTTAAATCGAATGGGATATGAAGCTGTCAGTGTTTGAATTTACTTGACTTATCTGAACAAAAGCAGTATAAAGTCGGTACGGATTACATCTAATTTGGTATATCTGTCATGGGCATAGAGAGTAAAATATGCACTAAGATGCAAACAGAAATGTGGCCATATATTTAAACACACACACACACACACATACACAAACATATAAACACACGCACACATAAACACACACACCCATATAAACACACACACACACACACACACACACACACACACAAAGACGGTATCTGCATCAGTGTGTACCCGAGAGTGCCTGATTTCACAAAATTTTCATCGTCGTTAAGTGTCATGAAAATTCTCATTCATTATTTAAGGCTCATGCGCCCGATGACGAAGGGCTGTCCCAGGGTGGTCGTAATATGAAAGGGTGTAACTTCAGGTCAGTCTGTTAAATACACAAGGGAAAACACTCTTCTATTCTACAGTATTCCTGGGCTGGTTATCGTTCACTTCAACAACGAACAGCGTGTTCGTCAGGATGAGCAAATGGCCACATGCCACATTTAAGATTTTGCACTGAAGCACTAAATAATCCATGTAAGCGTTTTGAGGCCTACCATAAATTAGAGCCAGTACTTAATGTTAAACTGATAATCGATCAAAAGAACTTCCTAGCAATTATTTCCCTTGTTTGGGGGGATTTTCACCTATGAAATCACAATCTTCAAATACATTACCTTCCCCTTAATTGACGTCACATTTCAGGCCTTTGCACTCACTTGTGAACTAAAATTTGCACCAGCTGTAAGTGTCCAAATAGTCCAATTCCTTTGATTTTAATCTGTCTACTTGGAACAACCTGGCTTGTACCTTGATGGCCATATGAAAGAAAATGACAATCAACTTTCAGACACAATAAAAATTCTCAAAACAATCCAATTGCGCCAGTCTACAAATACTCGAGTCCTTAAGCAAGGCCTTGGTACATTAATCTTTGGTGTGCAGTCTGTGGCTGAAACACATATTCAAGGATAAACAGTTCGTTTTCATCAATTCTCCTTCCGCACTGCCCTGCCAAATGATCATATGAATCCTGGCCTCTTTTGGAGTTCCAGTCTCCTGTGACAACGATGAAGTCTTTCTTCAGAGTTCTGTTTACAACACTTTGTAATAATGGAGTTCTTCAATTGCATAGTTGTCCTAGTTTTGTGTTGGGGAGGTATGCTTGGATGTGCTGTGGTAAGTATGGTAATGATTCTGCTGGATATATCGCCGTTCAGCTGATTTCTTTAGTTGCTAACAATGACGTCTTCATGAAGGCGTTTCGAGACCTCTTCACAAGTACAGGTTTTGTCGTCCTATTTGAGCTGGGCGAGCAACAAAAATCCAACACACACTCTTCTAATGTGGTTTAAACCTGTGACCTCAAAGCTACAGCCTGTGACGCTGCCACTATGACGTGGTGTTGGCTCACTCTGTAATTTTTATCTACCATCGTCACAGTGACTGCTTTTATTTGTAGTTTCTATCTACTTTTGTGACACAGTCTCCGGTCCAGTGTGTAGCAACCACCAGTCAGGGGTGGAAGCTGAAAATCATAGCTATACTGAAAAGGCCAGGGGTCCAGGGGGCTGCTTTAGCCCCCCGGTGGGGCGCAGGGGCACCGCCCTGCTGGGGGGTCTGGGGGGGCAACGGCCTGCTAGGGGGTCTGGGGGGCGCTGCCCCGCAGACGCTGAAGAACATCTGTCTTTCCAAAACACTTTTGTGGCCTCTCCTTGAAAACAAAGTTAACAATTAACTTCTCTACAAAAGACTCCAAATGTGACAAAATATGACTTACGGCTTAAATATCAAACTGAAAATGTTATGCCAAGTACTTAGAATACAACTTAAATTCAGTAAACCATCAAAACGAAATAGGATGCAATGTATAAATATTACTCCCCAGAGATGTTAATAGAAGATAGTGGCCAAATTTCAATCACTTAATTTGTAAGTTCAAGAATGAGGATTCTTAGGGGTTTTTTGGGTTTTTTTAATCTTACATGGCTTACATTCAGCAGAGAGTCAATGTCTACACTCGCACTGGATTGGAACAAACTCTGAGCAAAATCAAAAGCTGCAGTGGGCCAAGTCTTACAATAGACATCAGTGGATGGTTGCACTGGGGCATCTGAAAAATGAAAGTCAATGGTTCGAGTGGATGAACCTGGAAACAATAAATCAGTAACCCCAACTGAACAAATCTTGAGAAGAAAATCAGTGGCTACAATGAGGGAACTTGAAAAAGTCTATCAGCTAAAGCAGCAAGGTGAGTATGGAACTGGACATTAGTGGCTGCAGTGAGGTAAGGTAAGGTAAGGTAAGGTAATGTTGCTTGTAGCCCAGCCGACCGCAAAGGGCCATATCAGGGCTGTGAGGCGAATCATGGTAACAGAAGTCAGTGACAGCAGTGGGATCGATCAGCTTTTCAATAACTACAGTGGGGCGATTCTTGAAAACAGAAATCAGTGGGATCAGTTTTTTTTTTAAACCTACATTGGGGCAAGTATTGGAAACAGAAGTCTGTGATTGCAGCAAGGTCAGTCTTTAAAATGAAAATCAGTGTTAGCCGAGGGGTAAGTCTTGAAAACTAGAAGCTGCAGTGGGTTAAGTCCTGAAAATGGAAATCAATAACAGCAGAGAGACAAGTCTCGGAAATGAAAATCAACTGAATATATCCAATTGTTGTTTGTTTGTTCCTTAGTTGTTGTTTTTTTACTTCTTTGCAAAGAAGCTTCTTATGTCTGTGGGAGTGGCTTTCCGTTTCATTGGCTGACTCTGTTCTGGGAGACAAATCACAAAATGGTTGGGGTATACACCAAGCAGCGCCCACTTCATTTGTTTTCCGCAGCCATTTTCGGAACGCAGGATTGAATTCGTCCATCTCATCCGTTTTTCTTCAGGTCATTGTCGATCTTCCGTGCCCCTGCTTCGTCGTTAATCAGCTCCATTTTTGACAAATATAAAGCTCGATGATATGGTCTTCACGCATTGAAAACAAGAGATTAATGCACATTTTGAGAGAAAAGGGAGAATGTTTACTCTGAAAAAGCATTACCCTCTCTCTCTCTGTCTCTCTCTCACACACACACACACACTTCATTCATTTCCTTTTATTGATCCCTGAAGATACTGTGCATCAATCATTTCCACATTTCCACCATACACAAAAATTTTAATTTCCACAGAAATAATCATTATTTTCATTTCACAAATACAATCATTATTTTCATTTCAACAGAAATACAGTCAGTGTTTTCACTTCAACCATACAATCATCAGACAGATGGAAGGCAGGTGGGGAGGGGTAAATTTCTTTCTCTCCGCATCCATTTAAAACGCTTTCATGTTGAGCACTAAGACACTGACTATAAAAACAGTCATGACAACCTTTATGAGCAAACAACCCTTTTTTATCTACTCAGAATAAATCTAACACTGCAATACTCATATGGCTATGTTCAATGCAATTAACACTCAAAAAAAATATACAGATCTGGTTACTGAGCATGGCATCCACCAAATCATCTGAAAATGTAAATAGCACGCAGCGAAAATTGTCTGGAATTTAGAGAAAAAAAAAGGCAGGAGGGAGAGGACTGGAAAGGGGTGGGGGAGGAAATACTGAGCTGCATGTTGAAACATTTCTATATGCCTGCATACACTGTTTGTTTTCAAGGAGAGTCAAGAATGTTTTAACATATGCCAAACAATGGCAAATAACATTCATTTACATGAATGCCAGTCACCTCTGTTTCAAAGGAATGCTTGTAATGCCTCTTTCAAAGAATGCAAGCAATGTTTGTTTTCAGACAATCTAAGTGATGATGATCACCTGAAAACAATGTCAGTGATGTGTTGTTGTTTTTTAAGTTAATGATTTTTTTTAAGAGAGTGAAAATACGATCATTTCAAAAGAATGCTCATAATGTTTGTTTTAAAAGAATGCTAGTGCTGTCTACTTTAAAAGAAAGCTTCCAATGTCTGTTTTAAAAGAATGCCAGTTATATTTATTTTCAAAGAATGCCAGTGATGTTTGTTTTAAAAGAATGCCAGTAATGTTTGTTCTAACAGAGTACCAGAGACAGTTTCTCAAAGGAATGCAAGTAATGTCTGTTTTCAAACAAAGTCAGTGATGTTTCCTGTCGAAGAGCAACACTGACATTTGTTTCAACAAAATGCAATCTGCAAGCAGTACACTGATATTCGTTTGAACAAAATGCAAGCAATGTTCGGTTGAACAGAACGCCAATCGATGTTTGTAGCATTAAACACTTGTAACTTTTCTTCAAAACAAAGGAATGTTAACAAAAAAAATGTGTCAGTAATATTTGGAATTCTTTTTCATATTGCCATTGACATCTGTCTTTTCAAGATCGCCACTGATGTGCGTTTCAAAAGAATGCAAGAAATGAATCTTGATTCATCGTGAATCTTGTCCACCCTTCACTTTCCAGCTCCAGTCAACCATTGTCTGCCTGCCCAAGGTCTTTCACAGTTTGTCAATACTTGGAGATGGAGAGAAAGGGGCGAATGGACAAGCTTGCCTTTCCTTTTATTTCCAACACTGCTTTCAGTTTCAAGTCCTGACAGCACTGGGGATGCGCTTTAGCATGAACACGAGCGCATGTGTATCAGTTTTGAATGCATATGCATGGAACAGTGTGTGCACGTGTTTGAGCATATTAGCAACAACTTGACACCTGTCTCCTTCTGTCACACAGGCCTGTGTTCCAAGGCTTCATGTCTGCACACTTCCCTCAGAACAGCTACAATCCAAAGGTTATTTGTCCCCCTTCTCCTCTTTTACCAGACATTATTCCACGATACATTTAACCATCGAGTTACAAACATTATCTATGAACCACTGAAAAAACTATATATAGTAACTGCATGCAACTGTTTAAATGTGGAGAGAGCAAAAAAAAAAAAAAAGGACACTTCTCCTAACAGAGCATCACACAAAAGGTATTTAATGTTAAGATTCCCAACACCATGGCAGACACATTCAAGAGAGGGACAGAGTGAAACCTCCCAACAGTGATGTTCAGACTCCCTTAGTAACAGGGTCATGAAAGAGAAACGTGATACTAACAGGAACAAAAGAAATTAAACAGTCACGATTGTCACGACTGGTAGATAATCATCACAGTGAGGTCAATCAAATAAAATCAAGATGATAAAAAAGTTTCCAGAAAATACAGTTTCTAGAGTGTAGAAATTTGATAGCATCTCTCCTGGGAGGTGTCATTCTGTCCCCAACCGTTCCCCTCTACCAAAACACAACTTTGGCACCACGGTGATGATCATAATGCATGTGTCAGTCAAGCCATACAGATCAGTCTCTCACGTCACATACTGAGCAGACACACAGCTGATTAATGATTTCAGGCCGAGGGAAGTCCACGTCACGCCAGTCTTCCCATCATGCCACAGGCATCCTGAAGACCAAAAATAAGTATTTCTTGATCAGAATGTCTGAGGGCTGCATGCACACTCTACTGCTATCCCTGCCCCCAAAGAGATTCATCATAGCATCACATTATTTTTCCCTTCATCATTCCCTTGTTGTCGAACCTCATACAGACCTCAACAACTGAACAGTTCCACCATCACCAGTTTAGTGTTAATTGTTATGAATACAAAAAACAAAATTCAACAATATGTACTCCACAATTACCATTCTCTTATAAACAAAACTTCATTCTCTCCGTTCCGTCCCATCTACCCTTCTCAGCTACTGCCCATTCTTATGTCTATAATCTCACTATAAAAAAAAAAATCACACAATCAAAATACCACAGCTGGTACAGACTGTCACATGAGAAAAAGAAATTAAAACAAAGACTCTCCAAAACAAAGACAGGTGAGAGGGCAACAAAGGTAGAAACATAACAGACAACAGCCAAAGAGGATATAAGGGCAGAGGTAAAAGAAAGCAGCACAAAGGGGAGGACATCTATGAGACAAAATCACCCCAAACTATAATTTGCACAGCAAACCACTACAAATCTCTGCAGGGACAAGACAATTCCCTCAACAGTAGGAAAACTGGCATGCCCGCTTACTGTTCTTAAAGCTGCAACATCCCACCCAATGAATCAGGTGTCTCTAATTAGAATATGTGACCCCACCCTCTAATGAAGGACAGGAGTGTCCACATGCGCAATCAGGCCAAATCTGACATTGCTACTGGGCTGCTCACTTATACGCTCCTACCGTGACTTTAAACCTTGAAGCATGTGAAATGTTAATCTTCAGTAAAAGTAACTATTAAATGTATTTAACAACCTGCTGTGGCTATAGCCACAAACTCCCACACAAGACGATGAATGATAACAATGATTACCTTGGAAAAAAAAAAGACAGCATTAATTCAAGCTGGCTACAGCTTTCTTGGCCGCATCGTCCAAATCTGCGGCAGACACAATGGGCAGCTGACTCTCCCTCAAGATCCTCTTGGCTTCGTCCACATTTGTTCCTGCACAAATACAGCAAGGTTGCTGTAACAGTCTATCTTTGGAAAGCTTGAGACTGAGCAACAAAAAATTTACGTAACTACATGAACCGAACTGTTTTCTTTCAAAACCAAACATGCATACACATAATATGGTCAAACTTTCCTTGACGCTGACTCAAACCAAATGCCACGTACTGCTAAGAGCGAAAAACAATGGTTTGTCCCCCCCTTCCCAAGTTTTTGTTTATTTCCCACCAAATATAATCTGTTCACTTTGGTTTACACATCTATCACAATGATATAGCAAACTTCTGACACAAATTTTAAAAAAATATAAAGATGAAAAAAAAAAAACTTAACAAGCTTCTGATTTGTTTCCTTTAGGATTCTTCAAGTACTGCGAACTCCAGCCATTTATAATCTTTGACATTAAATATAAATGCAGTAAACTGCATTGTCCTTCTTGTTGCCTATACTTCACCATATGTCAGATCTGTATCTATACATGCTCTTGCCTTCTTTTTTCAAAGACACAAATCTAAGAAGAATGTCCCAAACAAGCATGCATATGTGGATTCCGTGCCAGTGTGTGCGCATGTATGTGTCGGTGTGTGCAGGTGTGTGGGCATGTGGTATGTAAGTGTGTGTGCGCATCCCAGACATGTCACTGACCTTCAAGCCGCACCACCAGAGGCAGCTGGAGGTTGATGGACTTGCAGGCATTGGTGATGCCCTTGGCAATGGTGGCACAGTTCACAAACCCTCCAAAGATGTTCACCAGTATTGCTTTTACCTGTGCAACATCACGCATTTCTTTTAATCACAATCATCATACGCAGACATGAAAAAGAGATGCAAATGTGTGGTAGCTTTTTTTTTTTTCAACTGTTATGAAATTGCCAAGTTAAATTATGGCAACAATCACATTTAGACCTTCAGCTTACCTGGAAATACGATCTTCAAAAAAGGTTAAAATCCAAGAGATTAGTGGCCAATCCTATAGTTTTGTTTTTGTACAAGCAGTGAACTGATGAATGTTTACTGTGTCTCGGGTATAGACTTATGGAAGGCAATGCCCGTCTCTCTCCTTCCACCTCTTTCACATTCCCTGACATGAACCAAGCGTCCGTTTATTGCTGGGTGCACTTAAAGGGTTTTTAAAGCTGTAAAGATCTGTCCCCACTGGTGAAATATGATCTTACACCAGTTCAACTCCCTGTAGTTTGTAATGCACATGCCTTAAAAAAAAAAAAAAAAGTATCACACCAATTACACTAAAACCACTGTAGCTTCCAATCAATAATTGAGTGAGTTCAAGCACAAAACTACACAGTATGACGAATAATTAGTTATACTTTCAGCGGAATTACTCTGTGACTTATTGGATATATACTGAAGTTATAAATCTCTGTAATATTTGAAACAACTCTGGCAAACAAGCACAAGAAGCATAACTTTTCCCAGCAACAGGTGATAAGCATTGTTGTAGGTCTACTCTTCATCAAAATCATCTTCTAAGTCATTTAACTACTTCTCCTTCACACTGTCGTTTCTTCGAGCATTTCCAATTATTGAAATGGTCCACAAGGCCTTTACGATCTTGGCACCACAATTCTAGTGGCAACAAATCTCAGGTACTCAGACCGGCAGCACCATTCTGTTCTTTCACCCATTTACAACAGGCAAAAACATGCGACAAAATAAATCCTTTACACATGGATGTAGGAGTCACAGAACACATTAGGAATTCCACTCTGTACCGCATACATTGACAGCAGTCAAAGGCTTCAGCCGACCAGGAATTATCAATGATGCTATTCCCTACGCAAATGAAAACCGCTATTCCCCCTTTCACCCACATCCCCTTTCCATCTTACCTCCCTAATCCCTCCCCCCTTCCCTATCGAACAAACGTCTTTTCCTTCTTCACTCTGTGTGTTCACTATCTACAGACCTCACCATGTAACCCCTTCAGCACACTGACCATGCTAACCAACCAGTCTAATGGGATGAACATCCCAACCTTAATGCTTTTCCAAGTTATCTTGCCGACAGACAGACAGACAGACAAATTGCAACAAAAAGCCAACACCCTAAAAATTAAGGAAATCTTAAATAAAGCAAACAGTAAACACCCTGTTGAATAGACTACGTCTCCTTGGAGGATAATAAATGAGCAAAACTACAGAAGGTACAAACAAAACACAACCAGCAAATTGCCATCTATCTGCACCACAAAAGGTATAATCAAAACAAAACCTGCAAATCACTGTCTACCTGCAACACACAAGGTATAAACAAAACACAAACCAGCAAACCACCGTCTCTACCTGCGAGTCTGAGGTGAGCAGCTTGAAAGCATGGTAGACCTGTTTCTCTGTGACAGTGCCTCCCACATCCAGGAAGTTGGCTGGGGATCCACCGTGCAGCTTGATGATGTCCATCGTGGCCATGGCCAACCCTGCCCCGTTCACTGCCCACACACACACACACACACACAGACCAAGTCACCGTCATGGCAACATCTTGTTGAACCCCCTCTCCCCCATTCACCCAAACCCCTGCCAGCTATTGTTTCTTAGCCGTCACCTAATCCTAGAACAGAATTCTTACAGATCATCCTGAGTATAGAATCGTTTCATCTATCTTTCAGGCACATATTTGACATAGCCATTTTTGTTCTTGTAAGCTCATTGCATGGCACAATCATTCTATTTTGAGTTTGCATTGTATAAGAAGCACTGCATACACAACTGTCTGTGCTCTGAAATGGCAAGAAATAAATGACAAACCTTTCAATTCTACACCCAGTGGGGAAAAAAATTTTGTCGCCTCACGCAATAAACTCTGCTCTTTAAAAATAAATGGGAAAACAAAAGGGGAGAGCGAAAGAGAGTGAGAGAGAAAGGGAGCGCTTGATTTATTTATATCTATATATATTATAAGCATGCATGCATGTGTACAAGTGTATGTGCGTGTGTAGTAGTAATAGTACTTTAATTTTACGTCTTTTCACAAACTATGTGATATTAGACAAGAAAGGAGAGATAGACAGGCAAATTGAGGGAGAAGATAGAGTTTGTTCATGTTGCATACAAGTGTGTGTGTGTGTGTGTGTGTGTGTGTGTGTGTGTGTGTGTGTAGGGAGGGGGTGGGGCTGGGAGTGAGCGGAGGGTGGTGTACATAACATCAGAAAACAATCAGACAGACAAACGAATAAACAAACAAACAAACCTACACACACTAACAATATCAGATTAAAGCAAATACCTGACTGGACTACAAATCAAGCAGAAAGTAACTTTTAAAGCAAAATCAGTATCAGAAAAAATATGTCACAGACAGATATTTTTTCTGATATTGATTTCAGATATATATCTGTGTGCGTGTGTGCGTGCGTGCATGTGTGTGTGTAAAGCAAAATCGTATCAGAAAAAATAGTCACAGACAGATATTTTTCTGATATGATTTCAGATATATATCTGTGTGCGTGTGTGCGTGCTGCATGTGTGTGTGTATGTTATGTGTGTGTGTGTGTGTGTGTGTGTGTGTGTGTGTGTGTGTGTTTAAGTGTGTGTGTTCTAGTATGTGTGTGTGTGTGTATGTATATGTGTTGTGTGGTGTGTGGTGTGTGTGTGTGTGTGTGTGGTGTGTGTGTGTGTGTGTAAGTGTGTGTGTTCTAGTATGTGTGTGTATGTATTTAAGTGTGTGATGTCGTGAGTGTGCAGGTCTTTTCATGTGTATTGACTTGCCTGTTAACGTATTATTGTCTACACGTATCAACCAGTTTCATAACAAAATATAAAAATCCAAAATACACACACAACGCTCCCCTCACCTAAACAAGCTATGTTGCCATCCATGCCAATGTAGTTCAGGTGGTGACGGGAAGCCTCTACTTCACGGGGATCAGACTCGGCCATGTCGTCCATCGCAAATATATCTTTTTGCCGGAATTCTGCATTGTCGTCGAAGTTGATTTTGGCATCAAAGCAGACCACTGTTGGTTGAAAAAAAGAAAATTGTTGTTGTTACTTAAGTCAGTTTTCTGCATTTTCTTTGCTTTTTAAAATTTTTCTTTTTTTTTTTTTTTATTGACTAGATAACGTTAACTGACTCAACATCATCTTTGTACTCTGAGTGTGCTTGCATGCTGGTGTGCATGTGTGCAATGGTGTGAGCTTGCATGCAGATACAGATGTAGCTGTCATAAACTTCTAACTGAACTGGGCAGAGAAATTTCTGGGGAAAGTAAACATGCAAGTCTTGTGATACAAATGCACTATAAAATGGGTCCCATTTTCCATTTTCTTTGTTTTTTAAATGTCCTAACACGTTGAAAACTTAAATCTTTACCCCCTAAAAAATTTCTTTTTGTAAAATCGATGTTTTTAATGTATATTTTTTTCAGTGCGAACAAGTCTGTTCTGCTAAAAATTAGCAAAGTATATTCAACCAGGAAAAACTGTCTAAATATATGTCCATCTGTCATGATTTGTGTGCGGCAGTTGTTTTTTTTTTTTGTATGTTTTTACAATTTACAATCATAGAGCATTTTTTCTATAAGCTGCTTGAACATTCACTTAAAAATAGTTATGCCCTAAACAGGGATTGAAGGAATAAATACTTTGAATTTTGAACAATGTGTGTGCATGGGGGGGCACAGGCATACATACATATATATATACACACATGTAAGTACGTGTGCATGTCTGTATACATGCTTATAAATGCATGCTCTTTCAACCATACCTCTTCCATCGTCTGTCTCTCCAAATGGGTTGATTTCCACCTGCGTAGCATCAACCTTCAAGAACAGGTGGTAAAGCTTTTTTATCTCTTCAGCTGCCTGCAACAAGCACACAGTATTCACTGTCCTCAGAGGAAAATAAAACGTGTATTACAGAGAACGCAAGAACCAAGTTACACAGCCCATTGGACAAAACCAACAACTAAAGCAGGAACAAGGCCAAGCTTACTTTTTACACATGCTGCAGCATCTTTCTTCATTTTTTTGTGAGCCTTTTTTCTCCTTTAACTGATGTTCACTATGAACCCCGGCTGTGTATTATTACTAATGTTACCTAGACGTGTGTGTGTGTGTGTGTGTGTGTGTGTGTGTGTGTGTGTGTGTGTGTGTTGTGTTGTGTTGTGTTGTGTTGTGTTGTGTTTGTGTTGTGTTGTGTGCATGTGTGTGGTGAGGTGTGGTGTACCGTAGTATGGTGTGTGTGTGCGTGTGTGTGTGTGTGTGTGTGTGTGTGTGTGTGTGTGTGTGTGTGTGTGTTCATGTGTGTATGCATGCGCACACTTATGTGCGCATGTGTGCATGCATACATATGCGAGCACCTAAGAGGGAGACAGGACAACAGTTTCCTTTCCCATTTCTGCTCCTGTTCATCTCTTCAAATCACCTTTAACTCAATCATGTCTTCCTCTCATGTCTTCCTCTCTTTTCTTTTCTTCCACACTGTCTACTTCTTTGATTCTCCTAACGTATCTGCCGTCTATCAAAACATGAGACTCAAAGAAAAGAAGAAGTGTCTTACCTGCTTTGCCTTTTCACCAACAAATCCCAAGTTTTCCGCCATGCTTGCTGCCTGGTTTTCCGTCATCCAGCTGCAATGTCGATTGGGTCCTGGGAATGGTGAGATCATTCTTTGAAAAACAACGGTGAGTGCAAAAGCCAGGACCGTATTTAATACAAAACACAGAGGGAGTACCTTGCACAAGAACAATGAAATAATGCTCAAGCAACGATTGCCTATTCATTCTCTTTCACATATGAAAAGACTAGATATGAATGTGTGTTGATTTTACGCTACACAGATCTGTGCACCCAAAATTTGCTGTTAGGGAATTTAGTTTTAAAAAAGCAAAACGGACGGGAAAAAAAAAGAAAAAACAACACACACACACACACACACACACACCACTCACACACACATACAAAACTGTTGATGTGCTGTCTTTAAAAAAACTACTTTTCTGTCAGTCCAAGTTTCACTGCAGCCCAGCAACATCACAGGCATCCTTCAGGGATGTTAAAATGGAAGGATTACAACTGGGGAAAAAAAAAGGTCACTCCTATTATGAGGCAAAATAAGCATTTATTACACAGTGAATACAAAAATTCAAAAACACCGCCATTCCTAGGGCGGATTAAAACGAACAGCTTTGGGTGTTTTAAGTGTGCTTCAAGCCTTGTTGAGTGCGTTTCTTTCAACTTTGTTTATCACAATCAAATATTTAAAGTAACGAAAAAACTGAAAAGCATAAAAGTGCAGCAAAAAAATATACCTAAACTGCCAGCTGGCAGGACAGCTATCCCTCATTCCAGAAGTGAAACTCTCTTTCTCAATTTCAAAAACAAAACAAAAAATACTAACATGTTATCAACTGTAACAAACAAGTAAAAATAACACAAAACAAACACACACCAAAACGTACATGCAAGGGATATGTGCAGGGGACAGAAGGCCATTATGACTGTCCCATTAAAATAATGATAATAAAATAAACAGTGACACAACTCAAAAAAAAAAAAAAACTTTAGCGCACAACAGCTTTCAAAATATCAGAGACAATTCCCATTCTTGTTGTTCAGATTTTGAAACAATGTCTGCTTCTTCATACAAAAAAAAAAAGAAAAAGAAAAGAGCAATCCAGCTAACTACTAAAAATTGCAAAAGAAAAAGACAGTGAACTGGCTTCTACACTAACAGCAAAAACAATACACCACTTTTTTTTTTTTTTTTGATTGGAGTAAAAAGTGCATTTTCTTATTGAAATGGTATGAAAAATACACTCAACCAAAACGGATACAGGTGTGACCACAGCTTTCAAAACATCAACTGATTCAGGCTACCTGGTGTCATCCGAGAAGTAAAGCAGTTGATACACTATGGCTTTACACTGGCTCACAGTAGGCTGGCTCACAGTAGGCCTCATGCTAAGTTCATCATACCAGAAAATGTTCTGTAAAGTTAAGTTCATCCACCATCAATCAGCCGGTGGGGCTTTGCATCCAGTCTATGGGAAGTACAATCAACTGGGTGCTTGCTCAAGCAGTTCACACACACAGACAAGTATGAATGCAGTGCAGAGTTCAGGGTGGTTAAGTTATGATCAGCGATGGCAGCCAGAGCAGACAAGGAATCAGAGAGAATGACTCAAGTCCTGAAGTCTGGACTGATGGTTGTTGGGACTGCACTGGATCACATTTATTCCAATACACTACACCACACACAGTTGTACCACCGCAAGTGTGTAGTTAAAATACACTACATACAGTTGTACCACCGTAATCGTGTAGTTAAAATACACTGAACACGGTAGTACCACTGTAAACCTGAAATTCTATGCATCAGCTGGTACCCACCTTGAAAATGGCACTGGGGTTTTTCTCGGCAACCTCTTCGATGTCCATGCCCCCTTCAGGACTGCCCACCATGACAGGTCCCCCAAAGCCTCGGTCCATCAAGATAGCAAAGTAGGTCTCTCGACTTATGTCCAGGGCTTCAGCTACCATCACCTGCAGGTCACAGATCAAACATAGTTCAATGGAGTTTAAGTTCTGTCGGTCACAAATCAAACATAGTTCGATGAGTTAAAGTTGTGCTGGTCACAAATCAAACATAGTTCAATGAAGCTAAGGTTCTTCTCTCTCTCTCTCTCTCTCTCTCTCTCTCTCTCTCTCTCTCACTTACAAATTCATCCATTCATTCTCTCTCTCTCTCTCTCTCTCTCTCTCTCTCTCCCTCTCTCTCTCTCCCCCTCCCTCCCTCCATCCTTCCCTCTCAGAGTTGCATTCATTCACATACCCATACACACATATATACCAATGCACATTTGCGAGTAAATGTGACATTCAGCGATTCACATACAAACACTAACAAACAGTTTTCAAACAAATGCGCATGTGCATGTTATGTTAATAGAATGTCAGTGCACTGTGCTTAAATGCGAACAAGTATTTAACCTCGTGAATTACAAAGGTGCAGTTCTAATTCACTCTACACTGAGAAATTTCAATAAAGCACAAAGTGATCATCTAACAATACTGTTAACAGTTACACTGTACAAACAGATCTTCAGACTAAAACCACTTTTACCAAATCTTAAATAAATGTTAGCGAACCGCCCAGAGAACGTGGACAAACGAGTCACAAGACGTTTCGTGTTTCGTCTTGTGACTCGTTTGTCCACGTTCTCTGGGCGGTTCGCTAACATTTATTTAAGATTTGTTTAGATTTCCGCCTGCAGTCCTCTCGCTTTGCAACTAGATCACTTTTACCAAAGTTAGTTTCAAAGTGAGGTGAGTGCCGGTGGAAACTGGAACAAACTTAAGAGAAAAATTACTATGCCGCTGAATAAAAGAAACAAATTACAAGACAAAACACGACGCGTTTCAACCTCTTTGGTCTTCGTCAGGCTAGACGAAAAACATTCAAGACAATGAAAACAAAGAACAGTCAGTCATCTCAAACTGGGAGGGGTTGCGCCGAATTTGAGGAGGTGACTGTTCGTTCGTTTTTATTGTCTTGAATGTTTTTTTGTCTAGCCTGACGAAGACCAAAGAGGTTGAAATGCATTGTGTTTGTCTTGTAATTTGTTTCTTACATTCGATTCCACAGCAGAGTAATTTTCTTTTCAGCCCTTTCAGAAAAATTCAACTTGTCAAGAACATTATAACCGCTTATAACTGAAAACTTACTTTGTTGACTTTAACCCCTCCCTGAGGAGTTTGTTTTGTCGACAGTTTGTTCCCAAGCATGCTTTTCACCAAACCTTCCACTTCACTGGGCCTGCAAATTAAGTTAGAAACTAACTAGAAAACTTAAAGAAGAAAAACAAAATAACACTTCTGAAGAGCCTATCATTAACAATCTCACCATTCACCAAAACTGTCTCACACTAACTGACGCAAATCTGTATTATGCAGTTCTGATTAAAAACAATACTTATACAGCGCCTGTCCTCGGTTAGAGACCATGCTCAAAGCAGTTTATGATCCATGTTTTGTTTACACAATGGGCCACCTACCTGGGCAGAGCTGCGGCCTGCTGGAGCTACATTCAGTTGTTTACGCTTGTCATTCAGTCAGTATCAGTCACTCAGTTTTCTTCTTTCTTTCGTCCGATTTTTCACACACACCACATGTTCAAATGACATATCACAACTAAAAGCGAGTTACAACAAATAAGCAAGCAAACAAAACATTAGAAAGGCGCTCACGGGAGGGTATGGATCTCCGCCGTGCACATCTTTAACCCGTTCGCTGCTTGAAAATGTTACAAACAAAGGCTTTCCCAGTGCCAGGGAAATCTAATGATTTGGGGTAATAATTAACAAAAAATTCTAGCTCAGAAACTACAAAAGATATAACAATGAAATATATATGATTTTTGAAGGAAATTGAATGAAGATTTTGAATCTGGGCTTCTTTTGTTTTAATTTTGATAATAAAAAAGTATTTAGACAATTAGATTTGGATAGATTTTTTTGCACGATCAAAAGCATATGTATTTACCACTACATCTTCACATCCAAACAAGAACACAAAGCAAAAAAGTTGAAAATAAAGTTTGTATTGTCACACTACACCTGTAAATGAAAGTAAAACAGTTTAGAAGTCTATCAAGACGCTCACACTCTATGCAGACAGGTCAGTCCACGACCACGCCCCCCTCTCCCCACCACGCCCCCTTGCTGGACTTCAACCCTCTCTTTCACTGCTCCTCTTCCCCTACCTTTCCCTCTGCCCTGTGCCGCGCCGCGAGCAGGCCGCGCTCCCCTCTCACGCTGACTACCACGTCACTGACCACTGGCACGCAGTGCAGAGTACACACTAGGCGAGCTCGTTCGACGCTGGCAAACCAGTCAGCTGAACACACATTGAGGTCACACAGCCCGACACAATAACTGACGAATACGGTTGGCAATTCCATCACTATCATCATCTCACCTTCATGCTCGAGTGAGTCGTTGAATAAAAGATTATTGTCTTTGTCAAAAATCATTAGCAGAGCCTGCTCAGCTGTGTAAATACGTTGATTTGGTCGCTGCGCTTGTCGAAGGTTGCGCCGCCATCTTTGCAAGCGAGATGAAGTGCTGGCTGGTCATCCAGTCAGTGATGAGAATAAATGGGCTTTCCCCTCACGTGTGGTCATTTACATATCATTTTAATACTACAGACATATAAGGCTTACTACGCACACTCTATTTAAGTCCGTTGATAGAAATAGTAACGAATGAAAATTCAAGAAAAATGCATGACGTCAGTGGACGGCCCATAGGCACTGGGAAAGCATTTTTAATGCGGCGTCGGCTGACGGCCTAAAGGCACTCTACGGGTTAAATGTGAAAAAAAAAATTCAAAAAAAAAAAAAAATCCTGCATCCGCCCTTTCGACAGAATCTGCACAAACATTTGATGGATTTGTCCACTAGCCTCACTTTTACTTTCCACCACGTTTCATTCAGACTGGTTCAGGAGTCATCTTGCTGACAGACAAACAAACATACCAACAGACATAGGTCAAAGCTAACCTCTGTGGCGCAAGCAGTGTACTATGATAGTCCCAATATTCATTAAAAAACCTCCGTTCTTTTACCTCTGTCAGTGTGAAAACTCATCTCCATGGCAGAGATAGTGAAAGGCATTTATTAAGAGTACTTATAGAGCACCTTTCCTCAGTTGGAGACCAAACTCTGAGCGTTTGACAATGCTCTTGTTTACACAACAAGCTGCCTCACTGGGTAGAGCCAGCTGAAAAGCCGCCTGTTGGTGCACATTCAGTTATATCCCCTGTCATTCAGTCGAATATCAGTCACTCTAGTTTTTCACTCATTATTTTTATTTTTCATTAGCGGACGCATACTTGTATACGTTTTCATCCATTTTAACAGCAAAAATGGCCTTCTCTCCTCCGAAAGCTGCTGATGGGATTTTACATGCATGCAAGATGTCATGCGCACATTCACACACAGATCTTCAGTTTATCATCTCATTTGAGTTGCTTTTCAGAAAATGGAGTCTGAACCAATGTTAACACTGAGGTAAGATCCCCTTGTACCGAAACAGCCCTGCAGAAATTCGAATCTGCAACCTCATGATAACCAAGAATACGAGTCCAATACTCTACCAACTGAGCTTTCAACCCCCTCATTCATAAAAAAACTGCGCTCTTTCAGTTGTACTCTGTGAAATCTAACCTCTGTCGTGGAGGCAACGAACATAATGGTACTGATATACATAATATTCATTAAAACTTCAGCTTTTTTTACTCCTATCGCTCATAAAACACAAGTCAGCATCAATTCTGAATCAGTCTATCCTGTCAATGCTGTAAACATAAACTTTTTAACCTGACTTCAACCAGTCCAAAACCCCAACACTACATCCCCACCATACACACTGCACTGTAAGCGATGACTGCTAGACTGGCCGGTGTGGAAAGCGTGCGTTAGTGGTGATGATTAATGCAAGCAGACCTACCGGCCAATGAAACTGTTCGGCTGAGAGATGGAAAGTTATGTTATCTGTTCAACATGCGGCTAAAAAAAGATGTTTTCCTGATGATTTGCCAACAATAATTACTTGAATCTGAAGACTTTCACACTTGGAAAGTTTAAGATTGACCTAAGCTGGGTTGCCATGAGCATGCGTATTTACTTATGCATCGATCTGTGAAGCAGGCTTACCATGATGTTGGCACTCACTTTCCCTCCATGTAAACCCCACTAAAATGGATGGTGTTTATGGATTATAGACATACGCAATGAAATCAACATAAGTTAAATCAAAGCTCTACATGTTGTGAATTTATGCATAATACATGCAATAAAATCAATGAAAACAAAGTGAAACATAAAATATGCCAGCCAAGATGATGAGAAATCAAAAAGCAAGAAGGATAACACACCAATATTCTTTATAACACCTTCAAAAACATGGTAATGTCTTCAGCTCAATATGAACACACTTTAATGATGATCTTCAAGGCAAGTGAGGGTTACACTGTAACATTATGACTTCAATCAGTCTTTCAGTGACTAGTACACCACAGACTGATAGATGGATCAGTCAGTCAATAATTCCGCTCATCATCCATCAAAGTATCAGCACCATAATTTCTATAACTTTAATAACAGAGGGAGACAGAGACAGACAGACAGACAGCCAACCACACAGACAAAAAACACAATTTCAAGAGACCCACTTTTTAGTTAAATGAACACCGCCCTTGAAACCAGAGTCAAACGTGCCCTTCCCTCGGCCTCCCGCAAGAATCTGTGCTTTGATCACATACTCTGGCACAGCTGTTTAGAAAAAGGAAAACAAAGTCACAACAATATACTCTACAACACAGTGAAAAGTTACACCAATACTGAATATGCACACTCTGAATGAGTAGAAGGCTTACGATTTGACTGGAAAATATGCTGACAAATTTTTGTTCCTAATAGAAATCTCTTTCTATTTGATGTCATTTATGTCTATAGGTTCACCCCCAAAAAAAATTCATTTCAAATACAAGTAGATCACAATGACACAAAATAATATTCATTCATAAAACAAGTGAAAACAATGCACTGGAAGTCAAGATAGATGATGTGAATAAAAACAAATCCTAACGATGTTGCTTGAAGTATGTTTGGCCATACAGCAGGCGAAACTTACTCAGCTGACTAGCGACGGTAGAAGCCTCTTGGGGAGTGGAGACCACTCTGAATTGCTGCACAGCAATTCCGCTGTCTGCCATCAACTTTTTGCTCTGGTATTCTTGTAGATTCAGCCATCTTATCTGGCTGGCTGTGGGTAGTGAAGGCTGCACACATAAAACATCATCATTGTGCATGCTGCCATTTCTTTTATTCCCCTCCCCCTCTACTCCACCCCCTGTATGTGTCAGAGTGCATTAACTATGTATGTGTGGCTGTGTTCATGTTTACACATATGCACATGTGTGTGCTTGCATGCATGTGTGCGTGCATGTGCGTGCGTGCATGTGCATGCGTGCATATATGTGCCCGTGCATGCATACATGTATGTGTGTGTGTGTGTGTGTGTGTGTGTGTGTGTGTGTGTGTGTGTGTGTCCAGACAACTAGAATTTTTGTAGTTAAAGGCATCACTGAAGCCATGCAACAATCTAATCGGTGGCTGAGAATCCCCAAAGCAAATCGCAGCCTGTATCTGAAAACAAAGGTGTGTCACGATCTCAAGTATTAATAGCTGAACCATCTGGTTAGGACGTGCAGCGCATGAAAAGAGAGAAAACAGACAATTGTCAGGAATCGCATGCCCGATGTATGGCTCTCTCTGCACCTCATATTTTGGGATGAGATCACACATTCCAAGGTACTGGTGTACTAGTCGCCTGCGATTGTCTTCCATGATGCGCATGTATGTCTGCATGCGTGTTCAGGTTTGGTCAGTGGTTTCATTTAACAACTCTCCAACATTGATTATGTAAGATGCAGAACAAATTTTAAAGCACACAATCATTTAATCAGAAATTTTCATGTACATCAGTACAGTAAGTTATGCAGTTCCATGACATCAATCATTGAAAACTTTCTGATAAAATAGCAACTTCAGTTTGTGCAGTACAGTAACAGCTGCAATATCAATAATGCATGGATCATACAAATATAGCTTACATTTCTATTTTACCAATGTTCAGATCTTTCTTCTTACAACTCCAAAATTGGACAGTCAAAAAAAAAGCTGTGATGTACTCAAATAAGTTCTTTACAAATATACATCACATCAGAAAATGTTGTGACTCTATGTGTTTAACCTCAGCCTGTATGTATCTCCGCAAAGTGTCTTAGGTATGTGGGTAATATAATGTATTAAACTTTTTACGTGAATACCTGTTCTTCATTTTAGCTTTGAATTCTCAAAGTATTTCTGATAGGGAAAATTCTCACGTACAGTTCAGAACATTTCATTATTCCTTGTCACTCTATGTTTTGCAGGGCAATCAGCTACTTCAGTGCGTGCACACGTGTGTGTGTGTGTGTGTGTGTGTGTGTGTGTGTGTGTGTGTGTGTGTGTGTGTAAGTGTGTGTGTGTGTGTGTGTGTGTGTGTGTGTGTGTGTGTGTGTGTGCGCGCGTTTGTGGTTGTGTGTGTGTGTGTGTGTGTGTGTGTGTGTGTGTGTGTGTGTGTGTATGCATGTGTGCACATGTGTTTTTGTGTGTGCAACAAGTTCTACAACAGGTTGCAGGTGAGAATGGGAGATAACCTGATCAAATCCCGATAAAAACAGAAGGATTTTTTATCCAGTTTTAGTCTGATTACTTCCAATTCCTTGTCCTAGTTTCTTTGTCTTTTGTGTCTTGCTTATCTCACTGAGATATTCTTTTTTGATTTCCTCTATACTTATATATATAACCATGGTGAATTAATGTCCAAACAGCAAATCTTCAAAGGTGGCGAGTTCAGGGAGACTCCTGTCAAAGAGATTTGAAAGCAGTCTTCTAATGAGGGCCACACTGACCCACTGTCACTGGCTCTGTAATTATTGTCATCAGAAGGGGGTTGGCACTTTGGATGTTGGATCAGATCAGATGCACTCAACATGAGCAAACCCATTCAATCAAGACTGCAATGTCCCAAAACTTTCTCCTTTGACTGGTTGCCTCATCATCAAATGATACTTCCTGTTCTTGTCAGAATCAGCTTATGTCGTTGTGCAAATGGGAACAGCATAGGGAAAGAAGCAATGCTATTTAAAGGTCACAGGAAATGTGACTGCTTAAAAGTATGTAAATGTAACGTGTGTGTGTGTGTGTGTGTGTGTGTGTGTGTGTGTTTCTTTTTTTTCCCTACGTGCTATTAACAGATCAATAACTTATTGGAGCAAACTCTAACCTCATTTCCTGCTTGAAAACTATAACTACATACAATATTTTTTAATGACAAATAAAAAATGTTTCACAATTGTGATTTGTTAAACACACACACACACACACACACAATG
The DNA here is from genome assembly GCA_033310375.1 of Conus canariensis. Taxonomy (NCBI): domain Eukaryota; kingdom Metazoa; phylum Mollusca; class Gastropoda; order Neogastropoda; family Conidae; genus Conus; species Conus canariensis. The sequence goes on along the minus strand of CM065734.1, from coordinate 26,560,709 downwards.
TCTATATCGACTCATACAGCTGACAAAAGAGGGTCACATTCTATCAGGCTTATTACTTAATTCTATGTCATCAACACGGTCAAGATCTGAGCAGCACAGCAAAACTGCATAGCCCATAGAAGAACCCTTTTTTTCTTTCAAATAAATCAGCTCCACAATATCTACATTTGCCATCAGTTCATGTCATTTGCAACACTAATAATAACAACCTCTAAATCACCTACGTGACCTTCTCCATGATCTCGAAATTGTTTGATCTTTGCGGGTCACTCTCACTCATCCCCCCCAAACCTTCAATTATTTTCCCCCAATCATGGCACCTGTCCAAATTTCATCCCGCGTCTCATTCTCTCAAACACATTCTCCTTCTTTTTCAGTTTTACGCACTATTCATCTCCCCATTGAAAAAAAGTGACCGGGCGTGATTCAATTACAAAAGCTATTTGAGTACACATGTCACACTGCCACTGTGTCGGTCAGTCAACATCGAACAAATTAGATGGTGGGTGGACATGATCGTGTCGTCAATCGTGTTTTACTGCAAATACAGCTGTGAAATCAACTAAAACAACACATGCAATAGCGCTTCTTTTATTTGTACTTTCCAAACGGTAGGTGGTGCTTTATATGCTGCAAATTTCATGATGACAAGGCGCAAACTTACTCCTTTCGCCCGCAGCTGACGGAGAGCACACCTGCAGAGAGCAGACGCCATGATCACGAGTCACAGTAGTAACGAGATTTTACGAGATCAATCGTAATACTTTTCTAACAACGCGATCAAAAGTAGTTTTAAAGTATTCCACGAGCTTCAGGTAAACAAAAACAAAGAAGGCACTAGTGTTATGTTGCTATCACAATTTGTAATCTTTTGTAAATACGCAATTGATGCAAGCAGCCACTGATGGTGTTTTTGTATTCATATCCAGTACAGACATCATTCCGCCTTGTCAGGAGAACCTCCATCCTGGTCCCCAGTCATCCTGGTTCTTCAAGAAACACCCGGACGAAAACATTGCTTGGATGTTTCAACACGTGGGTTTGTAAGATGATAGATAATTGATGTTGACTGTTAATACGTGTTCCCTAATGGAGCTGCGTTTCGAGAATTTTGCTGACATTTAGAATCATTTTGTGACAATATGGCCGTTTGCCCTTAGTTGCAATGTGTTCTACTGACTTCTGTCAATCTGTGCGATTCTTTATGCGCATGTATTTGGTGAAGCGAAGTAAAATTGATAGTCGGTTTCTTCGGAGATGGCGACATGTTACGACGACCATATTAACTATCCGCTATGCTTTTTCAGATGAGTCAGTATCATTGTTATTTCATGGTGTTACAAGTTCGAAAATGCAATTGACACTTAAAAATAGTAGTCACTGTGAGGAACAAAAAACAGTTACTCCCCTTTTTAGTGGCTTTTGTTTTCCGATCAACCACAAGTCCATGACCGTGACGACGTTAAGAGTGAAAGTAGACGGGGGGGGGGGGGGGGGGGGGGGGGGCTTGAAACAGGAACTATCAACTTTTTTTTTTTTTTTTTTCTCAATTCTTTTCAGCTTGTATTTCTGCATAGAAGGAAACACAACTTCATTTTTTGTTCTCATCAATTAAGTTAAATCTGGATTCACTTTTGTGTATTTTTTGTTTTATTTAGAGGGGGGGAGGGAGTTGGGGATATATAATGTGTGTATGTGTTCATGTGCATATGCTTGTTAGTAATGAATACAGGGTCACCTATGGTGACATGTTAAAAGGGAAGTGAATTCGTTTTCCCCAATGTAACAATTATCACAATATTTGCAAATGATTCAGCTGGAAGAATTTGAATTCAGCCATGGACAAGTAGGGTGGGGGTTTTTTTTAAGTTGTGCATGCTTTTTTTTTTTTTTTTTTTTTTTTTTTTGCTTTTTTTTTTTTTAATAGGAAATTGACCTCTCAGCATTAGAAGATGGATAAGAAATTTGAGGGTTTTGTTTGTTTGTTTGCTTGTTTTTCCCAGTGGACTACTATTACTATATAAGCATTTAGCTGCACGACATTTTTGACTACACATAGATGACAAGAGTTCTTCAAAACCCATGTTAATGACATTTTTCACGGAGCAGTTCATACCCAGATGATCAAGTTACAAGCACATGTATTTTTTAGAAAAAAGCATTTGTGACAGGAAGCTTCCCAGATCAATCATTGATTAACCATGATGGAAGCATGCAGTGCACAGATGAATATTTGTGCATGAAGCAGTTGTGTGTATGTGTGAGGGGGAGGGGGGTTATGAGAAATACTGAAATAGACAAAATAACAGAAGAGTGTTGGTGTAGGTGTGTATGTGCATGTGTGCTTTCTCACTTATGTGTATCAGTGTGTGTGCTGGCATGTGTGTGTGTGTGTGTGCATGCATGTGTCTGTGTGTGTGACTTTGTGTGTCTACGTGTGTGACATGAAGTGACATGAACCCCTGAAGTCCTGCAAAGTCTGCAAATGAAAATGATCTGAACAAATGAGTAAATAATGCAAGAATGGTTTGGATGAGATGTGCATGTTTTTAAATCCTTTGTGTGTGTTTATCCTTGTATGCATGGCTGAACATTTTTAAGAGATATATAACCAATTTCTGCAAGATAAACAAGAAAGAAAGAAATGAGAAGGAAAAAAAAAAGACTTGCGGGTGAGGAGTTGAAACTTCACGCAAACATGGACAGACACTACAATCTCAGGTTCATATTACTGGTACTGTTGTCATTAGTTTTTGACTTGTGTCAGTTTCCGTAAAAGCAGGAAACAAGATTTCTTTTTTATAAGTATTTGGCACATGAATGTTTGTTATTTCTTACGTTGTTGCTGTTTTCGGTTCAACTTTTCTGTGAGCAGAGGAGCAGTGTTGCCTTTTACATGCTTTGCTCATGTCTGTATCTTGCCTGGCTTGATGTTGCAGCTCCAGACCCACATTGGTTGTTCCTAGTAGTCTGTATAGTCTGCAGAATGGTGGCTGTGGCACCAGACATTCCTTCAGTATTTTCCACTGCCTGTTTGGCAACAAAGGACATATTTACTGACATGGAGAATGTTCATTTCCATGAAGTGATGCTGCATCTGAGGTAGCATCAGTGGTTCACTATCCTTCGGATTAACACATTTCTTGAAAGACTGAGACAGTGAGAGAAAGAGAGAATATGATTCTTTAGAAAATTGGGTGGGAAGAGGGGACAGTAAACATGAGATTGAGAAATCGGGGAAAACAGAAAGGGAGAGGCAGAGAGAGAGTGAGACAGAGGCATGCATACTCTTAAAGAGATAAACAGGGTAAGACAGGGAGAGAGAGAAGGAGACAGAAAAGAAAGAGTGGGGTAAACAAACACTCTACACACACACAGACACAACATCACACACACATACGCGTGCACACACGCACGCACACACGTGTGCACAAATGCACAGGCACGCGCACAAATACACACACACACACACACACACACACACACACACACACACACACACACACACACACAGCCAGAGAGACACGGGCATGTGAAGACACATACATGCACGCACACATATACACACAGTATCTCTCTCTCTCTCTCTCTCTCTCTCTCTCTCTCTCTCTCTCTCTCTCTCTCTCTCATATATGCATGTTTGTGCAAACCCAGAAAAATTTTATGCATTTCATTGGAGCTGATTTTTGTTTTAAGATTGCATGTTATTCCAGAACAAAGATTTTTTGTTCACAATACATTACATGTTCTTACAGAACAAAAATGGATGAGGACAATGCTGCCACCATTATCAGTGAGGGGGAGATCCCAGAGGGCATTCAGCTGGAAGCCGTGGACAACCCTGCAGAATGTGTGATGGCTGAAGTCAAGGCGGAGGTGATCGACCCAGAGGCTCTGCAGATAGCTCCGCAGCAGTACATCATTGTCGCACCTCAGGAAACTGGTACACTGCAGACAACATCATACACATTAGGATAGTTGATTGGAACCACACGTACACACACATGCATACACACAAGCACATACACACACACATACATTCATACTCACACTCAAACACACATGCACACATACAATGCATGCACCCATACACACAACTCTGAAATCACAAGAACTATGTTGCTGTCAGGGAAATCCTCTTCTCGTCCCCTCAGCCCCACCCCTCCTTTTCCATCCACTTCCTCTTTCCTCCCCTTTTTAATTTCTCCCATTCCTCCATCTCCTATTTTATGGTGCTGCAGTCAGTCCTATGATTGTATGAGTGTGTAGATTTTTAAGTGTATATATTGGTATTTATTTAATGCTTTAAGCAAAATCACACCAGTGATCCAGGCCGATTCTTCTAGTGAATAGAAATTAAGTCTACCTTCCATCAGTTCTCATGGATTTTTTTTTTTTTAATTCATGCAGGTTTTAAAGAAAGTGAATGTTTCCTGACTTCTTTTTGATAAAGTTCCTGTTGATCAAGGTTATGCCAGTCAGTTCAGTGTTGTGTTTCAGGAGATGGGACAACTCTAGAGCCAGCTTCCAAGTTTATTCGTCTGGAAGGAGAAGATGGGCAGTCATATCTGTTAGCTGTCACAGGTGGGTGGTTCCTTGATTAACCTGCCGTCTGAAAAGTGTGTCTAATCGCTACACTTTTTGTTTCGTTTCTGCGTCATAGCGTGTGTGTGAGTGTGTGTGTGTGTGTTATGTTTTTATATACATTTTTGTTGCTTTTTGGGAGAGAGGCCTGTAATCAAAAGAAGGAACCCTAGATAAATGGTTAAAGTCTTGCCCATGGTGCTGACGGTCATGAGTTCAAACCGTGCATGGGGTTGGATTTCTTTTTTTACAGCTTGAAAACCCTCTCTATCCACCCAACAGTAATTGGCACCAGATTTAATTCAGTGAAGGTTTAGAAGCGGCAGCAGGACAGGGATAGGCTTTACCTTTCTTCATGCTATGCTTTTGACGCGGTGAACCTCTTGACAGTTCATTGCCACTATGGCCGATAGGCTATGAGAACGTTGAACTTTGCCAATATAGTGAGGGGAATGGATCAGTAGATGTTTTGAGTAAATCTGTTAAATTTTTGTATAACATGGCTGGGTCAGGATGTTTCATCTTGAGATGAAGACAGTTCTGTCTATAGCGTATTACTATGTCTTGCATATGTATGAATTTCTGAGAAGATTGTTTTGTCAATTGCTGCAACATGTGGTTGCTTTTATAGCAAACTGAACACTATAAACTCTTTCTTTCTCTGTGTGTGTGTGTGTGCATTTATGCAGGGGACACAAGTGCTCTGGCGCAGGCGCAGATCGAAACTGGCAAAGAAAATGTCACCATAGCGGCTGTGGAACTTGATGTAAGATGTTTACTAATGCTTTATATTCAGGGAAAAAAAACAGAAAAAAACAGACTGAATCAGTAACGAAAGTGAAGTATAATGCTCTTTTATACATGACACAAAACATTTGACTTCATTTTCAGCACATTTCATTCTACAGACGTACATGATAAGCAGGAGTAAACAAAAACTATGATTTACTTCAGATACTTGTCAGGCAGCTGTTCTTTATTTCTCTTCTGCTCTCCTTCTCTCTCTCTCTCTCTCTCTCTCTCTCTCTCTCTCTCTCTCTCTCTCTCTCTCTCTCTCTATTCCCCCCCCCCCCTTCCTTTATTTGTTGCTCCCTCACCCTTAGTGCACCCATTCTGGTTCTCGTATACACAGCAACATCCAGGCTTGTGCCATCCTAGCTCAGGCATTCCAGAGTCGTAGGTGAGCAGCTGTCGGTAAGAAGTCGTGATGAGGCTATCTTCCCATTGGAGCTCTAGGTGATGTTTAATTACACTGAAGTATGACAGGACTAGTTGAAGTGCTGTAGAAGCATTCCAAAGCTTTATAATCAACTTATTGCCTTGGAAATAATGCCCCAAAGTACAGTCGCTTCGTGCGATTATGATAACAAAATGAAATTAATGAAACTGGGCTGCCCAGTGATGATTGATTGGATGTAAAGTTACTGTTGTTTGAAAATTAAGAGAGAAGTTTATAGCATTTCTTTTTTTGCTTTTAATTTCAAGTGGAGCTGTTGTCGGTGTTTTGTTTCATTAAAACTGAGAAACAACAGCTCGGCTTTAATTTCACTGTCGAGTACTGTTTGAGAGGTCTTAAGGTAAAATCAAGTGTTGAATACCAGGTAACTGTAGGGAAGATTGGTGTGGTTTGACTGTGGTGGTCTGTGAAAATGTTTGCTGTGTGACCAGTCTGCCAAAGAGACAGCCGGTGCAGGGCGTTCCACAGCCTCTACCTCAGGGACAGGAGGCAAACGGTCGTCCAATCCGCCATCAGCATCTGATGGGGTCAATCAGACGTGGTTCACGACTCGTGATGACAAGCACGCCTACCAAAAGGGAGGTAGGTTGTAGGTTGTACACAGCATTGTCACTGTCATTCCGGAGTTAATGAAATGGATTTGTTTTTGGGTGACTGTGTGTGTCGGTAGTGTTATTGTTAGTTTCTTGATTTTGCTGTTGTTGCTTTAGAATGTTATTATAGCTCTATTTTCAACAGATTCTCAGCCAAAAAGGAAACAAACATGGAAGTGTAATTTCTGTCTTTTCTGTCAGATTTGCTCAACACACAGTAAATAGAAAGAGTTAGCAGGTTAAAGAGTGAAGAGGGAACATTGATTAATACAATAGTACTGTTCACTTGGAACCGTCGATCGTTTGAAAATTGAGAAGAAACAAACACAGAAAAACTGCAAGACAAAACAGATGAACAGAGAAAAACAGAGAGTGCCCAGCACAAAACCAGAGACTATACAGAGAATGCCTTCTAATTGAGAAAATATTGTAATGCTTTTGCAGAAGAGTTTGAAAACGGGAAACAATTTGAAATGTGTGTATAATGTTTTTGTTTTTTTTCAAACAGGTTTTCTAAACAGTGTTGGTGTGCATTGTTTGTTTAGGACACAGCTGGAAGCAAGGGCAGTGGACTAAAGACGAAATAGAGATATTGCAGAACAACATCAATCAGTACTGTGCAGTGAGTTGTCTTTGACTTCATTTCTGTCTGTCTGTCGCTTTCTTTCTCCTGTAGCGCCTGTCACCCTGTACACCTTTTTAAGAAAAAAGAATTTGTGTTGAAATTATTATAAAATCGAGATTGATGCTATTTTTTTCTGTTCCACTCCATGCATGCATTGCCTCCATATATTTAATGAATTAAAACAAAGTACAGTAGAAGAAAAGAGGTTCTTCAAGCTTTGAAATGGAATGGGGTGAGGGGAGACCAGACCTTCCAAATATCATGCATGATCTAACTAACTATTAATTTTGTGTGTCAGTCAGGCTTGAATTTCAGCATTTCGCCTTGGGCAGTTTTTCTGTGACTTGCTTAAACAAAATGGTTTCAAAATACTCATTCCTCTCAACATAAGCTACACACAAAAAGTTAAGGATCACTTTCACAAACATTCATAACTGTCAAAATAAGAAAGTCAATGCGTTGAAGTTTGGCCAACATTTAATTCCATTCTTTAGTGATAACGATACACAATTGCCTTCAATCTCGAGCAATCGTTTGGTGTGTACATTTGATTAAAGTGGGTACGTATCCAAATTTGATTTCCCAAAGTCATTGAAATCACAAGACAGGGCATACTGATGCTCCCAAAAGCTCAGTAATGCGTGTAACCACCATGGCTGTTCTGGCACTCGACGTAGTGAGTCCTCATCGAGTTGACCAGGTTGGTGAAGATCCTCTGTGGAAGCGCCTGCTACTCAGCCTGCAGCATCTGGTAGAGGTGTTGGGCATCCCTGGGAGGGGGGTGGCTCCTCACTTTGCGATCCAGCTCATCCCAGAGGTTCTCAATCGGGTTGAGATCGGGACTGCATGCTGGCCACTCCATTCTGTTGACTCCAGACTACTTCAGGAAGTTGTTGACCACCCTTGCCCTGTGGGGGCGAGCATTGTCATCCTGGTAGACAGCCCTCGGTCCCATCTGCTGCAGTGTAGGCACAGCCAGCGGTCGAAGGATCTCATCCCGGTATCGGATGCCAGTCAGGTGACCCTGTACATGATACAAGGGTGTTCTGTGGTGAAGGCTGAAGGCCCCCAGACCATTACAGAACCTCCACCAAAGGCCACCTTTTCTTGGACAGTGGCGTCAGTAAAGCGTTGCCCTGGGCGCCTCCAGACCCTCAGTCGGCCGTCGTTGTGGTGAAGGGTGAAGCGTGATTCATCACTGAACAGGACCTGGGACCATTGCTGACGTGTCCACCTCACGTGACGTGCGCAGAAGGCGCAGCGTGCTGCCCTATGGGCTGGAGTTAAGCGTGGCCGTACTGCTGGGCGACGAGAACGGAGATTAAACCCATGTAGGCGGTTCCGTATGGTCTGCTGGCTGATGTTGATGTTAGTAGCCACCCTGAAATGCCTTTGAATTATGCTGGAAGAGGCTGTTCTTGTCTGCAGGGCTTGCCGTTCAATGAGACGATCGTCACGTGGGGTTGTCTTCTTCGGTCGACCAGATCTGCGTCTTTCATGGACAATCCCAGTGGCTGTGAAGCGTTGAATCAGTCGGACAATGACCGAGATGGACACATGAAGTGGCCTGGCCACTTCTCGCTTGGGAACACCATCTTGGAACCATGCAACAGCTCGTCCCCTATCCAACTCGCTTAATTTTCGTCGTGGAGGCATTGTCAGATCAGGCCTACTACTGGTGGAATGTCTTCTTATATAGCCAAGCGAGCGACAGCATCTCACACATAAACAGCAGTGCTTGCACGTGCATAATCGTTTTTCCATCTGGCAAGTGCAATGTGTTCAGGCAGAACGGTCCAAAACAAGGTCATTTTTCGCAAGTTTCCGCTTTTCCGTTTGCGGCCCAGCTCAGTAGTAGAGAATCCCGTGCAATTTTCGCACTAACACAACATCGCCCACTTACAGCTGAACAAGAATTCATGACAATTTGGCTGGACTAAGAAATAAATAACAGTAGCGAACTGAGTTTATTACGCACCTGTTTTCACATACCGATCCTTAACTTTTTGTGCGTAGTATATTTTCCAGTTTGGAAATCATGGAAATGGTGTTGAGTTTGAAAAAGAAAAAGAAAAAAATGGTATGAAATGACCCTTTTTTTTTTCCTTTCACTAACTTAGCTCAGTGCTGTGTTTGTGCTTTTTATCAGGAAAAATGAAGTACAGAAGAAAAGAGGACTGTAAGCAAACAAAGGCATAGTGGTGGAAGGAAAGAAATTTCATTGCTTGCAGCATTCATTTGCATGTTTACCATCATACATCATGTTCAGACACATGAACTGCCAGTTCTTTTTTTTGTGTGTGTTAAAAAGAGAGTAGTTTGTGTGTTTGTTTTCTAAGCCAACCAGAAACAGTGAAATATAATATGTGCAAGAATGTGGTTCTAAATAAAAGAGTTTTTTGATAAATGGCCCATTTTCTTTTGCATTGAGAAGAGTTTTTACAGATTTTCTTTTAACTGTTATGTATACAAAAATTTTACTTATGCCATTAGTTGGACAGTAATGTCAACTGTTCCAGAACAGCCATGTTTGTTACGGAGAAATGTAAGAATCAGTGACCGTTCTGGATGTTGCAGATCACATGATACTGAAAAACAAAAGGCTTACCCTGAAAACAAATAGAAGCACCTTTTTTTCACAGATGAACAAACCATATAGCTGACAGAAAGTTGTAACTCACCGTGCGTATATGCATTACTCTATAACTGGTTATGGTAGAGACTGAACTGAACTGAAGTAAAAAGACAGCACTGAACAAACGGCTAGCTGTAGCAAGTAAATTAGAATGTGTAAGACTTATGAAGAAGTTTGGTGGTAGACCCCATCTCTAAGCGAAAAAAGAAGAAATCAGCATCTTGAGACCCTCAGGAAATGATACAATATATATATATATATATATATATATATATATATATATATATATATATATATATATAAAAAAGAATAATATGTGCAGTTGAAAAATTCTTGAAAATTTAGTTTGTTCCTGATTTTCACAGTATCTGTCCCTGATGAAAAGATTTTCGAGTAAGCATGTCTGGTTGAATGAAAATTCTATTTAGACGGCAAACTGAAGTTTTACTTATACTATGCATTTAGGTCATCCTGTCAGTTGCATTGAAGTCTTACTGAGCTATATGCACTGTCATCTTGCAGGAACAGAATGTGGCTGATCCCAAGGAGATTATTTTCGACATGTCAAAAGATGAAAGGAAGGACTTCTATCGCACCATTGCGAGAGGCCTTCAGAGACCTCTCTTCTCAGTGTACCGCCGTGTGACACGTATGTACGACCAGAAGAACCACAGGGGCAAGTACTCTCCAGAAGAGATCAACAAACTACGAGAGTAAGTTGATTATAGAAGATTTATTGTTTTACCGTCCTGTGCAGCAAACATGGATGTGGATTTAAAATTGATTCAAAATTTGAAAGAGAGAAGAGACACAATTTAGAAAATATATTTTCTGTATGCTTACATTCACACTGATATTAAGACACTTAACATTGATATTAAGACACTTAACATTTTGTATAGAATGACGGCTGAGGTGATTGTGTTGGTGACTTGAGGAATGGAAACACTTCAATTCATGATAGGCTAGAATGCGTGGAGAATGCTCTTGAATACTACATTGACAACATTTAAGGATAGGCGTGAAGGTTGTGGGTAGGGTGGAGATGAGTCTTCACAACCTTGCACAAGCCATCAAAAATTGAACTGCAGATCTAGTTGGACTATTGCTACTCACAGTTGATGTGTGTGTGTTTGTTTCATTCTCTCATACTAAGAAGAAATTTGTGTTTGCACTCCCTGATGCCGTGTCTCCCTGATGAGTCCGATCCAGCGGACGAAAGGCCTAGGAGCAGGCAATATAAATAGATCTGCCTTCAGAAGGGATCACAATGGTTCCCTCAGGCAGCTAATGAAGGGTTTCTCATATTTATAATATATTTCCCCCATTTCCTTCATTTTTTTTTTTCTTTCTCAAAAAGTTCAAATCTTTGCGAAGTCATTATTATAATGACCAAAGAATTGTTAGCCTGCACTTGTTTTCCCCCACTACTTAATTGTTCAGCATTATATTGTTTGGTCAATCAGTGGGAGATTGCATCTCTTAGGAGATCCAAGTAAAGGTTGTCCTGCACAATTCTTAGCCACTGACATTGCTTGAGTTATTGAACAGCAGAGCTGACCACTCAGACTGTTCCATATCTTTTGATCTCCCTTGTATCCTTGAATGGATCCTCAGGCATAGGCTCAAAGATTGTCCCCTACATTTTATACTGTTTGCATAATGCTTTTAGTTTTTCAGCAACTTTTTTCCTCTCCACACTTTCGTTTTATTCCATTTTACTATCCTTCGCTGGCTGCTTTGGGGTGCTGTTGGATTCTTTTTTTAACCCTTGGTGGTGAGAACACCACAGAATTATGGACTGTGGTGTGTCTCTATTTGACACCAGGAGTGCAAACACAATCAGCCGTGTCTCCTTGATGAGTCCGATCCAGCAGACGAAAGGCCTAGGAGCAGGCAATATAAATAGATCTGCCTTCAGAAGGGATCACAATGGTTCCCTCAGGCAGCTAATGAAGGGTTTCTCATATTTATAATATATTTCCCCCATTTCCTTCATTTTTTTTTTTCTTTCTCAAAAAGTTCAAATCTTTGCGAAGTCATTATTATAATGACCGAAGAATTGTTAGCCTGCACTTGTTTTCCCCCACTACTTAATTGTTCAGCACTAAGAAGAAATTTCTTCTTTTAATATTTCTGAAAGGGGGGGGGGGGGGGAGCAAAATCCATTCACTAGGAAAATAAATGAATAAACATACAGTAATTTTAATCTTACATGCTGGACTGAGATTGGATGATCCTAGGCATAGCTGAGGATGGGAGACTCTGAATTAGCTTTGTTGGGGGTCATGCTTCTGAGAAAGAGCAATGAAGTTTGGATAATCTTTAAAGTAACACTTAACAACAACAAAAAAAGAAGGAAAAAAACAGAAGAAAAGAGCAGCTGTCTGTGTACTCAGCCTGCACATTTTGTTGAAATTTTGCGATGAAAATGTGCGTTCATTGCGCAGACTGAGAGCAAAGCATGGCAGTGACTGGGCAGCTATTGGCACAGAGCTGGGACGTAGCGCATCCTCAGTGAAGGACAAGTGTCGCCTCATGAAAGACAACTGTAATTCAGGTACCTATGACCGTTACTGTGGGTCTGCATGGTCTTGTTATGTGAATGTGCTTGTGTGTTTCCGGTGTATATTGTAATCACCAAAGGAAGAAAAAGCAGGAGAAAGAACTGTATCATAAAAGAGCTAGCACCTGCAGCCTTTGTAAATTTCTGAAAGTTTTAAGCCGTTTGATATTTGGATGAGAAAGTTTGGTTGTTGTTTTTTTTGCAAGAAACTCCATGCTCAGCACTGTAGAGCTCCAGTGATCTAATTCAGAATTGATTTTCACATCTGTATGTTTGGATAATGACCTCAGTGACATATTTTCACAGTTCTGGATATTCTGAATACAGAAAGTTACTTTAATTTTATGAATAAAAGATAAACTTGATGGAAGATCACAAAGTCTGTCCATTTTGATACAGGATTATGATTTAAACTTGGAGAGAAAGGGGCAGGAGGGGGGAGGGAGGGAGGACAAGGGGAGTAGCAGGGTCATATGCCTGGTGCTACAGTAATGTGCCAAAGTCAGGAACTTGTAGTCAGTAACTGCTAGATGGACTTCCAGTCATGATGAAAAAGATACCTGTGGAACTGCAGTGTATGCACAGAGGGCTTACAATGCTTTCAATTAAAACAATATGGTACGTCATATGTGAATCTGCTGCTTTGTCATGAAAGGAAAGCAGAAACGCATCACAATCTTTCTATCAAAATGGCACAGCTTCGTAGCATGCTAAAAATTCTCAACAGTCACAGCACTGGGCTTGCCTTCGGTCTGTTTGTGCTGTTCACCTACTCACTCGCTGTGATTGGCCAGTAGTGCCATGATTGGTAAATCGCACCTACTGAACTACATGAAACTTCCGATCTGTGATGGGTGAAAATCTGTTGTCACTGAAACTTTTCAAGCCATCTGTTTCGTTACCAGGTTAAAAGTGAAAATCAGGGGAACCCTTTAGGTTCAGGTTAATAAACTCCAAGAGTGTCTGTTTGTTAGATACTGCTGTGGCAGAGAGGGGGTGCATATCTGAAGATGTAGTGTCGGCTGTTTGAGACAAAAAGAAAGAAATGAAGCTAAAAAAATCTTCTTTTTTGTAGGCTCTTTCATTACCACTTTACATTGTTTGTGCCAGAATAAGCTTTATTGATAATTTAGTTGTTTGTTTTCTATTGTATGTTAAGAAGGGTTGCTTTATTTGCTTGTTTGCTGAGCTTTCATGAAACTAGATTTTTTTTTTTCATGTACCCAGAGTTACTGTCAGCTAGAACTTGGTTCAAGGACAGTTGCCTAGAAAGAGAGATTGCAAAACAGCCATTTTGGGTCACCAAAGCTGTGTTCTGGTGATCTGAGCACCTTGGTGGTGTGTCACTGAACACATGACAATTGACCTTTTTTTTTTTTCTTTTTTTTTCCCCGACAGACTCCACTTAACAAATTCTCTCCCTTGCCAGTGCACAATTTTTATTTCATTGCACGCCTCTAATGCAAACGAAATGGCCTGTTGCTATTGTCAACGGAAAGAGCAAAACAAGAACCGTGCACTCAGTATGTTTTTAAGCTGACACGAAAACACTTGTAAGTGGGGTAAAAACCACCATGTCATTTTGACAAAAAATATCTGACATTCCTTGTTGCAAGCTGTCTATGTCAAAGTACCATCACTGTTGTTTAAAAAAAAAGGCTTGTTTTTTCTATTCGCTAGAACTTTGAACAAAGTCAAAAACATGATTACATCCATAAAATGATGGAAGGAAAACTGGGAGATTTTTTTTTTTTTCACATTACAGAAACTATATGCTGGCACGACGATGGAAACAGCTGCCATTTGTCATATTTGCATGGCAGGTAAAAAAAAAAAAGGTTAAACCTTCTCTTTAGGTGTTGCTGGCACACCTTATCTGTGAAGGAGGACAACACTTTTGTCAAGTGCTACTTAATCTAGATGCTTCTCTTTGCTTCTCACCTAAACATGACCAAGTTCAGTTGTTTTCGCCTCAGTCATTTTCAAACACAAAAGTTATTTCACTTTATTGTCTGCTGATTCTTCTTTTCACAATTTCTTCTGTATGTAGATACAAGAAAGCAAATCAGACTTCTTTGTATACTTGTTTGAAAGTAAGTTTGAAGTTAATTTCCGAGAGATATATTTCTTTGAAATATTATTTTGAATGGTTTGTTTTGTCCTGAATCCTGTTCTGAAGGATGTATTTGAAATAACATTTCAGATGGTTTGTTTTCTCCCTGAATTATGTTCTGAAGGATACAATTGTCAGAAAAATGGTGATAATGTGTGATAATGATGATAATGATAATTCGTGTATGTATCCTTCAGCCCTTCTGTTGCAGGAAAGTGGTACCCTGAAGAGGAAAGACGTCTTGCACAAGCTATCTATGACTTGACTGGACTAAAGCCAAGTATGTGAAGTTACATTATTTTCCATACTCCGAAGCATGCAAAGTATGAGTGTTATTTTCCATACTAAGAAGAAGTGTTTTTGCTCTCGTCAGGATCTTTTCAGTATTGGTTGAAATCTGCACTTGGCCAGGTAGGTTCCCTGATGAACCAAACAGTGTTTCATACCAGAATGAACATGCACGACAGAGTTTCTTGCATTTTCTGTCTGATGTACTTTGTAGAAAATATGTTTTTAAGCTATTTCTTCCCAAGAGGCTGTAATCTGGTGACATATGTTTCTTGGAATTAACATTGGATCAATGAACAGTGCTGCTGTTAGACAAGAGGTTTTGCCTCACTGGAAAATTCCATGTAACTGGACAGGCTGGCTTTCAGTTCTAAGCGTGGTAAACGTTTCTCTTTTGATCACTTTTATTCAAAGGCCAATTGATCTGATGCAAGATGAAAGGTCAGAGGAAACAGAAACCAAAAACCAAGCAGTTGAATTTTACAGACAGTTTATTTTGTGAACTAGTCAGAGGGTGGTAAAGTGCAGCTGCTTGAACAGGGCATCTTGCCTTAAACATTTTATCCTATGACTTGCCTTCACGATAATTATTGCTTGGGTAATGGTTGTACCTGTAGAAAGTACGTTTTCCAGGCACACATTGTCTTGTGGCATAGGCCTCACAATGCCATTTTTGTGACATTAGCTGTACATGGCTATTTGTTGTTGTGACCTCCTTCAGTTAGCAGTCATCAAACCGTATAACTACCATGGCTTTTTATACAGCATACTGCAGCTTTTTTTTTTTTTTTTAAGACCATGAGACAAATACAAATCTATTCTTTTAAGCTCAGGTACTCTTTAGAATTGCCGGATAAAGAATGCAAGTCTAAATCACTCCAAATTTTGTGCAAAAATCTTATCAGTGGATGAATGCGATGCATGACTGTGTTTCTGTGTTCCTGATGCTAATGACTGACCATTGTGGTAAGTGATGTGGTAACAGAATATCTTAAGTCCGTCTATACACTCCATGCCAGATCTTCACGTCTTGGTTATCTTGCACACTGACACTGTAGTTTAATGCAACTACACGTACACCAGTGTGGTCTAAATGGCTCTCTGTGTGGTCTGTATTGATTCAGCAGTGCCTAGGCTGCTAAATTGTTCACACATATGTTAAACTGATATTCATGTCCTCAAATGAAAATAGTTTTAATTTGTGTGTGTGTGTGTGTGTGGCTTGATGGGAAGCACTTTGGAAACAGCAGCTGCTTCCACAACAACAGCTCTCCTCAAGTGACATATCATAGCACTGAAAGCTTCCTAAGTAACGTATATGGGAACGAAACAGAGAGTTACCCTGACTTGGGCAGAATAGGGCCGAGGGGTAGATAAGTGATAGTGGATGTATGGAACATGGGAGATTGGAAGTTAACAAATTAATGTTTTTAAATTGTTGTGTTGTGTCATCTGTCATGTGAAGAATACTTGAAGCATTGTTCAATTTTTTTTTCTTTTTCCCCTCTGCAAAGGTGACAGCATCACCCAGGGGTTGTCATGGTCGGCTGTGGCGGAAGAAGTTGGAACACGGTCGGAGAAACAGTGTCGAACCAAGTGGCTGAATTACCTGAACTGGAAGCAGCAGGGAGGGGCTGACTGGACGCGGCAAGATGACCTTTCCCTGGTGGAGAAGTAGGTGTAAGACTATTGTGGATGGTGCCATGTATATGATGTCTCAGTCACTCTTGTCTGTGTTGGCAAAATTTGTGGAGTTCATTTCTTAAAAAGAAAAATCATATTGCAAGGCTCCTCTTTGTGCATTAGCAGTTTACACATTTTTTTGCGGTACATTTGGATAGTAGGGGTGGTAGGTCAGCACTTTCTTAGACGTAGAGTGGAGAGCTGTGCAGAGTATGTGGATATGTTTTTAATCAAGTTTTTGTGTATACAAGTGCCTCTGTGCGTACCTGTCCACAAGACAGCTTAAAAACAGTTGGCAGAATTTACAGAATTTCACCAAGTTAGCAGCTTCCCTGGGGCAGTGTTTGGCATCGTGGACATGCAGGTTAGGAGGTTTTGGGTTTGAGTCTCGTCATAGGCATTTGTAACTGGGAGATTTGGGGCCCCAGCCAGCTCTCGTCATAGGCATTTGTAACTGGGAGATTTGGGCCCCAGCCAGCTGTCACCCAGAATTGGGGGCATTGTGGGCTCAAACAGAAAGACTGGAACCACACAGCTGAGTGTCATCGATCTGATAGATTTATCTTTGAGCATGTTTCACAAATTTCTTGACCAGTTCTGCAGGTGTCTGTATCCCAAGCCTGGCTGACATTGGGTTATGTTGTGGGAAGTTTCGGATGCCAGTTAAAGAAATTTTTTTTTTCCCAGAATATTCCCACAGACACTGTTGTTGGTTTCTTTTCCATGTGCCAAATGCATTCTGCATGCACAATCTCATCTCATTCAAAAGGCTAGTTCTTACATCGCCATGCAAGGCCTAGTTTGGAAATTGTTGAAGGAATCTATCAGTCAAGACATAGACCATCAGTCAGAGTTGTTCACATGTCCAAAGTACTCAAGTTCACTAAGTCCCACTCCATGTTTTCGACTTTACAGCATCCTTGTCATATTTGTACAGTCTTGCCTGCTTGATCCTTTTTTTTGTCTGAGCTAAGTTCTCAGAAATTAATGCTTGCTTTTTTTGTTTTTGTTTTTTTTCCTCCATACTTACAGAATCCACAAGCTGGAAGTGCAGAATGATCAAGACATTGACTGGAATGAGTTGTCAAAGGACTGGCCAAGGTAATACAGTTGTATGACTCCCCCCCCCCCCCTCCCTCTGACTCCCTTTTCTCTCCTCTCATTAAGGTGTAGCTTGTGTCTCTCGTTCAACCATTTTCTGTTACATACACTCTTTTCGTCTGTCTGTCACTCTCTGTCACAGCTTTATTTTTCCGTCCTGAATGAGACACTTAGTGAAAGGGCAAACAAACAAGGCTTTACACATTTCTAATCCAATATTTGTGTTGCTGTAGTCTGAGCAGAGGCATGTATCAAACTTGTGTACTACTTAACTATGGAAAATTAACTTCCCAGAAGGTGATGACGTCATTTTTGCACAATATTGTGTGTTTTGTCATTGTTCTAATATTGCCTGACCACTTGCCTACAAGCTTTCATGCCGCATCTACGTTATCTACAAGAAAATAAACCTGGTCGAGTTTGGTATTAAAAGAATTGTTGGGAATTCGCCAATTGAGTCATCTCAAAAGCGCAGATATATTACATTTTTCATGACAATAACTAATTATCAAACCTATAGCCCCATTTGTAATGGCCGCTCAACCTTGCCAAACACATTGCTGCCAGACCAGCTATTCACAGATGACATTCAGTTGGCCGAATACAGTGCGGTTAGCTGGCTGGTGGGGAGCGGCCTGCAGAAAACACCCCTTTCCCTGACCTGCATTCACAGCTTGGCGTCAGCAGCTGTAAACTTCCCTGCAACTCAAAACTAAGTAACTTGCTCTGAACAGCCGTGCTGTCTCTCTCTCTTCTTCACATCCTCCACTTCCTTGACCCCACCCCCTCTTTCTCCTCTCTCCCTCCCTCTTCATGTTGCTCAAAAAGAAGAAGAAAAAAAGGAATTGTTTTTTATACAGTGTACGATCCCCCCAATGGTTACGAGGCAAGTGGTGGTCATTAAAACGCCACGTACCCAACTACCAAGAAATGGACTTTCGAGGTAACGTGGCCATTTGATGTTTGCTTTGTGTCAGTTTCAGGAAGAAATCATCTTTTGCTGCTTTAGTAGTTACAGGGAAGTTTACCTTCTTCGTGGCTTGTTCTTCAGATCTCATACAGATCCTCTGATGTGAAATTTATTGCAGAATGATTCAAATGAAAGAAATGAACCCCTTGTTTCCCATCGTATGATTATGAAATGGTGGATGTAAATCTGGAGGTATTCCAAGTCAGAGATTTACCATTTTTAGTTCATGGATAAACAGATTTCCGAGTTGGAGTCACAGTGGATTGGTTCCACATCTGTAACAGTGAAGATTATAAAATGAAAATTTTTCACTGATGAATTTTAAATTGTTTAATCTTTTTAATTACATTCTGTCTGTCTGCTGTATCACTGACTGGAAATTCACCTGTTTCTCAATCTCAGTTCTTCCTTGTGAATGATGCCCCGTATGTGTTGTATCTATTGTTTGCTTAAAATGGCGGTTGTTTGAGTAAAATGCATAACCTATGTATTGTTAAGTTTGTAATTTGAAGTATCTGCCCTCTCAAATCAGTAAACATGTATGTAGTTTAACATCTTTTGCAGAATTAATTATTCATATGTAACAAGCTGTTCACTCACTGGCATATCAGTTAATGTTATCTTTTCGTACAGTGCTTGTGGACCATCTCCTCGGTCTCCTGTACCAAAATGCCAAAACCAAAAACGGGATGCGCGTCACGAGGGTGGAGCTTCCCGCAGGCGCCGGTTCTGGAGAAATGGCCTTACAGATCCCTGTGTCTTTACAACCTGCAGGTCTGGCCTTAGTGTCTGTTCCGTAGTTGTTTGGATTAATACCAGTTCTGTCAAGAAAGTTATGGTTTGATCCATCTTTGTTGCTTTCTTTTTTTGTTGTTTGCTGTCTCACCTTCCATACCAATGTATTGGCATTAAAGCCAAAGATAGAATCAGGCCAAAGAAGTAATCCCTTTACTTTTGGTGCAGATCTGGATCTGAGATGGGGATTTGAGTTTTGGGGGGCGGGATCCAGGAAGCTTCCAGAAACTATACAGTGGATTTAAACAAAACTTGATTGGTGGATGGACAGAGGCCAGAAGACAAGCCCATTGAAATCTTGTGCATATCTATGGTGCGGATTGGCATCAAAAGGTGGATTCAGAATTCATTCCCCTGTGGTGGAAGTCTGTGCTCTCTCTAATACCATTCCAGTTAAACATGTATTTATTTACGAATGTAACCGAGCGTTTGAGTGTTCCGTTAATGTTTGGAGTGATTCTCCATTGATGTTTCTTACTGCTGCTTTCAACGTAATTTTGTATCTAAATGGTCTGCAAGGGCATTGTAAGCAATGGTGCTGTAATTATATCTAATGGTGTTACTGATTCACATGTGTAACAAGTGAGTCTATGTAATCACACTGTTTCGGATGCCAGTGTGTGGGTGTGTGGCCGTGGTGAACCTTTAACATTGGCATTTTCTCAGCCAGTGCATGCTTCATTTTAATCAAAGTTGGTAGAATGATAGATATTGTTAAGACTTTCCATTCATCCCATGCATGATGTCGCTTAATCATAATAGTTATAATTCTGACATTAACACTTTTGGCAATAAATTAGTGTTACAGAATTGCCATTTTTTATGAATTATGATCACTTACAACTATTGCTTTATACACCAATAAAAACATAGTGAACGATAGATGCTAAAGCTTCACAATGATCAAAATGCATTTTGTTAAGATAAGACTGTTGGGTTAATAGCGCTTAAGGCACTGATGAAGTAAATGGTTAACATGTACAGAAGTGAGAACCTGCTGAGTTTGCATTTGATATTTATTTGTGTGGTGTGTGTTTTCAATTGAATTGTCATGCCTCTCTCCTTTCCCGCTTGTCCCAACCACTCTTAGCGCTTCAGCCTTATTGATTGTGTGATGAGTAGTCATCACATGCGTCACATGGGCATCGCTTTTCTTGTTTAACATTTGTTCATTACAGATAAATATTATCATCAGGAACTCTGTAAAGTTACATACTTACATGAACACATTCTCACACTTGAGCAATTTGTCCTGCAGAACCATCAAATTTCAAGTGTTGCTGTTTCATCTGTAGGTGTAATAACTGCAGTACTGACCTTGTTTGGATCATGTGAAAAGATGTTGTTTACATGTCAGTATTTTTTCAAGTGAATAACTTTTAAAGTTTATTTGATTACAGAGGCAGTTTATGAATGCATACAGGGCAAAAAGAGCAACACAGAAACATAAAAGTACACCACAGCATGAACACTTTTTACCTTTTCATCGAACAGAACGCAGCTTGCTTGTTGTGCACCTGAGAAAACAAACTTTTATAATGCTTGTAGTGATCAACTTTGAAGTAGCAGCTGTGGACTGTAGCCTTCAGTGACATCACAGGTGTGGACGGTGCGGAGGACATTGACAGTTTCCAGGCCTTCGAGGTGCTGCAGCAGTGGACACCCAACAACTCCACGGCCTTCTTCATCACGCAGCCCCAGCTGGCCACCAACTCCACCGCTGCCGTGTCTGTAGGGGGCGCAACCACCACCAGTGGTCTGTCGACGGATCACATCATCGTCCAAGCCATGCCTATGGCGCAGGTGGGCGTTTCTGAATGCTCGGCATCTGATGTATTGAGAGTGTTTGGATTGGGGGGAGGGGGGGGGGGGTGAGGAGAAGAATGAGGGATGTGCGTTTAGGGCTGTTTCATTTTAAGTTGTTTTTATAGTTATCTCTGTCGAGAGTCTATGTTCCATGTCTCCCCCTGCCTTTGTTGTTGTCGTTGTTGTTTTCATTTAATGTCGGCCACAACATTATGCAAAAAAACTACTGAACTAATATATGCAAAACATGGTGGACAGATGGATTTTAGCTGGAACAAGAATCTTTTGAATTTTGGTATGGAATCAGATCGTAAGATGGATCCATTATTTTTTTTCTCACTCTCTCTAACATTTTCGTAGTTTTTTCAAAATGTAGTGCATGGATCATGATTTTAAAAGAATGTCAAGCTTATTTGATGTATGTATGTATTCGAAATTGTAAAATTTGAAGCAGATCTGCCTTACAGGCTGGATCCAGGGAGCAAAAGAACTGAGGGGAGGGAGAGGGTATGGGAGTTGGCTGTTGGAGCTTCACGGAGGCCAGCGCTGTCCCAAGAGCCCTTCTAGTTTTGCATTGTAATATACATCCTGCAAGAAGGGTATTTTTTTGTTTGTCTGTTTTATTGTTTGTTTGTTGCTGTCCCATCTTCTGTGCCACCTCAGTGGCATTGCACCCACGCCGCTCATTCCGATCCCCTGTCCACAACCGCAGGCCAGTCTGGCCCACTGCAGCCCCAGCACCAGCAATCCATAGGGAGCAGTCAGTATCAAGTCATCAAGAGGCAACCCATCAGAGGAGACACTGCACTGCTGCCGAGTCACTTCCGTGGTGCTTAGTGGTGCCTGTTTTGATCTAGCATATGCAGGACACCACCTACTAAGCCCCCTACTGACGACAGTCATTGCTTAGTTGCGGAGCCAGTGTGAGTGAGCTCTCCCTCCGAAGGGCACCACCTGGTCTGTCCAACAACAGTCCCCATGAATTTGCCAATATTGGTGGACCCAGATGGATTCAAAATCCCTCAAGTTCACTGGGTTTCCAGTCTGTGTGCAAGCATGTTCATATGGTTTCTGGGAGTAATTGGGGCTTTCATTAAGCGTTCCTTAAGTCATTCTTGGGAATTTGGGGCTGGGTTGGTGCAGTATATGCATATGTAAGGTGAATGTGTTCAGTTCAGTGATTATATAAATCATGTCTGTTCATCATCGATGACATTGGACAGTATCAAAAGACAACAGAGATCACTTAGAATGTCAGACCTACTGACTCTGGAATGCGTGTGTGACTTCGAGTGGGCATGAGTGTGAGACATGTGATCAGACTGGCCATGGACAGGCTTACTGTGTGCAGAATGAAGGGGTGAAGGTGGAGAACGTCCAGGTTCAGCTGAACCCCCAGGTGATCATCAGGGCAGGTGAGCATGAAGGGGTGACAGGGCTGGATCAGGGACTGACTATTCAGCTGCCAGAGGGTCTTCGCACTGAGCAAGGTACACAGCGTGTATCTGTGTGTGTGTGTATTGAATATTTTGTGTTTGTAATTGAAATATTCCAGTTATTCAGCTTTTTTTTTTTTTTCCAGCTTGTAAACATTTCTTGTCTAGAAAACTCTTCAGCTGTCCCCTCTTTCCTGCTTTATGTGTGTGATTCTTTAAGTAAATATTTTGTCTTTCGTTTTCATTTTGGTCTTCCTCCCTCCCTCCCTCTCTCTCTCTCCTCTCTCTCTCTCTCTCTCTCTCTGACTCTCTCCTAGTATATTGAGTTGTTTTTTTTCTTTCCAGTCTCACTTCCTTTCTTATTCCACCTGTCTTTTTCTCCTTTCCACTTCCTTTTTTTCTTTCTTTTTAATCTCCAATATTAAGGTGATGATGTGTGGGCAGATTTGCATTTGCTGACTGGGGATGAGACAATAGCTGGAGGGCCCGGGACAGACGATGAAGAACTGACATCAACGGAACACATCAGAGATCAGGGCATCATTGACCAGGAGTCCGCCTTTGAAGTGCAGGCTAGAGGATTTTTGAATGAGGAAGCATGTGTTTGGTTTGTGTGTGTGAGCATGTGTGTGTGTGTGTGTGTGTGTGTGTGTGTGAGAGAGCATGTGTGTGTGTCCTTGATAAACTTCAATATTGAGAGTTTCTCCGCAATCACCAGCATTGCCATAGTAAGCTTCCACGCTGGCAGTGTCTCTGCAGTTAACAAGCACTTCAGTGGTAAACTTCAAAGTTGGCAATTTTTCTGCAATTACCAACGCTACCATGACAAACTTCAAAGTTGGCAGTTTCTCTGCAGTTAGAAGCGCTTCCATGACAAACTTTAATATTGGCAGTTTCTCTGCAAATGCGAGCGCTACCATGGTAAATTTCAAGGTTGGCAGTTTCTTTTTTCTCTGCAATTACAAACATTACCACAGTAAACTTTAATGTTGGCAGGGGTGTTTTTTAGGTATAAGTACTGCCGTGTCAATATTAACATTGGTAGTTCCTCTGCAGTTACAAGCACTATCAACATAAACTTCAATCTTGGCAGTCTCTGTACAGTTACTGGCATTACCAGGGTAAGCTTCAATCTTGGCAGTTTTTCTGCAGTTACAGGCGCCACCATAGTAAACTTCAATGTTGGCAGTTTCTCTGCTGTTACAAACACTACCAATGTAAACTTCAATGTTGAACTTTTCTCTGCAGTTACAGGCATTACTATGGTAAACTTCACTGTTGGCAGTTTCTCTGCTGTTACAAACACCACCAATGTAAACTTCAGTGTTGGCAGTTTCTCTACAGTTACAGGCATTACTATGGTTAACTTCACTGTTGGCAGTTTTTCTGCTGTTACAGGCATTAGCATGGTAAACTTTAACATTTGCATTTCTCTGTAGTTACAAGCACTACCGTGGTTAAACTTCAAAGCAGGCACTTTTCAACAGTTACAAGTCCAATTCAGAAGAAATTTTCCAGGAAACACACTTACATATAGCAAACTAGCACACATATATCTGTGCACACATACACAAACACTCACTCATTCATAAACACACACACACACACATACACACACACACACACACACACACACACGTTGATTTTTCTCTTTTATTCGCATTCATAAGTCATGTGCATTGCCTAGCTGATCATGGGCAAATCAAAGATGTACACACACACACAAACACGCACGCACGCACGCACACACAACACACACACACACACACACACACACACACACACACACACACACACAGAGTTGTAATAGAAAGAGTTTGTGATATTCAGGTGGTGAGCGAGGCGGGATCACTGGAGGGTGGAGATGGAAGCGGTGGTGTCAGGGGGTGATCTGGTGATGGGATGTGGCGGAGTGTCCTCCCCTCCACAGTTCACACAGTCCTCATCAAATGATGCTGAAATCATCGATCCACTCTCAGGTGAGTCTTCAGCCTTCCTGTTTCTGTGTCTGAAGAGTGATGCATCGTACATACTTCCTTGTTTCATCTCGGCTAAATATTTGGTCACTTGTTTTTTAATCTGTAATTTTTTTTAGTTTTATTATTAATTTTTTTTTAATTGCTTAAGATAAATATTGACCAGTAAGTTTTAAGATGCATTATGTTACAAATTGTTGGGATCCATCAGTAAGGTCATGGTAACCAAAATTTCAGCATGTCCATTTCAGATGCCAGGTGTTGCAAGTGTTGCTCGTGATCTTAATGAATAAAGAGTGTTTTAATATCCTTTACTTGCTTTAGTGGTGTACATTGACTCGGAGCTGTTTTTATTTTTGTTTTTTCCAGATCCTATCTTGATATCAAATGAGACCGACTTAATGGGAAGCTCTTCAGATCTGGAGTCTGAAAAAGTCCACCATCATGGGCTGGGCGACGATCTTCACTGACTGACAGAGTGATTTTTTTCATTGCATTAGGCAGTCATCAAATGGAATACATTCACGACTGCCATCACAGCTGCAGAACTGTTTCTTTCTGTAGCAGATCTCATGTTTGTGCAGTAAACTAGCCGGCAGTTCATTATTTGTTTTGTTATATGTTGTGACCGGTGACTTTTCAGCAAAACAAACAAAGAATTTTTGATGGAATGGCATGATCTGTCAGCTAATTTGTCTACAGCAGTCACATCTTCCTGTTGTAGTATGTATGCAGTTCGTTCTCTCCCACAGAAAACTATTGGCCAAAGGAAACAAATTTACAAAATGGTGCCTACAAATGGTTAGATTGTGCGGGAAAACAGAAACAAAGGTTTCAGTGTTTTTCTCACCTCAAGTCTTGGCAGATCACCGAAGCTGAATTGTTTGATTCCATCAAGAGGGCGTTATTCTTTGTTTCCTGCTTGACTCCTGTTTGATGATATTGTACCTTCAAGATTTATGTGGGTTTTGTTGGGGAGGGGAGAGAAGGGGTGGGGGGTGGCAGGTAATTTTGGAATTGAAGTTGGAAAGTAGGATGAGGGTTTTGTATCAATTATCTGTCTTGGATGTTCATAAAACTTTGACCAGAAAAATAGCCTAGTACGAGACAAAAGGTCTCATTTTCTGGGCTCTGTTTTGCAGCATTATCTTTATGTTATAGTTTCCAACCAGTTTATTGTGTCTTTGAAGTGTTTTCTTTCGTTTAGTTTGACTTGGTTTGTTGCTGGGGTGAGCCATCTTCCCCTAAATTGCCTTGTCACCATTTCCTAGAAATGAAATGTTCCCATTTCCCTTTCCCCACACATCTTATGTGCCCTATTTGGTGGTTTTGCTCGGAACGAATGTGAGAGGACAGCATCATTTGCCAACGTAACATGTCACTCGTGTTCCCCATAATTACTAACTTGATGGTGTTTGTTGTTCGGTAGGGATTTTGTGTTTTCCCTTGCATGAGTTCACTAAAACGAGTGCCAGAACAGAATGCCAAGAACTGATGAAGGAAAGTCAGTGACTACATTGTAGAGATCTACAGGACAAAGCATCAGGATGAATAGGGAAAAAATGTTTGATTTTCATTCTTAGGTATTCTCATTTGCAAACTTTAAACAAATAAATAAGACAAAACAACAACATGGAGTGTTACAGGCTAGTTATATAGAGCTGAAATAAATCAAAATATTTTCTAAGTGATAAAAGAAGCTCGTTTTACTTGCTTGATCAGTTGATATGGAGTGGACTTAAAAGTGCCCATTCGATTACAAATGTTTTGCTCATTTTTAAGAGCAATTGATCTGGCATCTTACGTCCAATGCTCAGATGAAACCCTGTTTATGTATGAGAAATGAACTGACCAGTAGCTGTTGGTACAGTGGCATTGTCACAGACTGTGAGGTCATAGGTTTAAGTCCCTTCAGAAACATCTGTTTTTGTGGATTTGGGGGGCTCCAGCTGTCTGGTACCTAATGTCGAGTACACTGAGGGCCCAAATGGGAAGACTTGAACCTCATAGAAAAGTTGGTTTCAACGTGAGGTGACCACAGGCGGAAATTGAAACAAATTGAAAGAAAATTATTGTACCGCCAAACGAAGAAGTTGATTACAAAACAAACGCTACACCTTTCAACCTCTTTGGTCTTCTTCAGGCAAGATGAACAACCTTCAAGACGGGGTGAATTCCAGATCCATTTTGTGCCCAATTGCAGGAGATAAGTGACTGCTCGTGCTTCGTTTTCATTATCTTGAATGTTGTTCGTCTGGCCTGAAGAAGACCAATGAGGTCAAAATCTGCATTGTTTTGTAATTTGTTCGTTCTTTCCTTTGGCGATACAGTAATTTTTCTTTTGAATTTGCCCCATAGAAAAGCTTTGTCAGTTCAGTGGATGAGTCTTAATGATTCGCTCAAGTTTCCTTACCAGTAAGGGTGTCTGTGCCGTTCAAGCCTGGTTTACACCAGGAAATGTGATAAAAAGGAGCTTAGAATTCAGCTCCGACAGGTTGAGCTTCATGGTGTCATCTTAATAAGCCTTGTGATCATCATGAAGCAAAGCATCTCGGATCCTGCTGCTGCAGTCCTTCGTGTCCTGCCATCATGGTGACCTCAGCGTCAATTTTCTGTCCACATCCATTGCTCATGGTAGGTTGCTGACAAAGTCGTCAGCATTGCTATGGGGATCGTCACTAAATGGATGGAGTGGCACCCTCTGGAAGGGGGGAGGGGGGGGTGCTTACTCATGCTGGCCCTGCAACTAAGCAATTTTCGTGGTCAGTAGTGAGCATAGCGTGAGGTGTCCTGTGTACGACGGATCAGAACAGGCATCGCTATTGACCCCCCAGTGTCACTTAGCAGCAGTGCAGGGTCTCCTCTGATAGGTTGCCTCACAACAACCTGATACTGCTGATTTCCAGTGGAGAGTGGTGGTAGCACTGCTGTGTATGGGGAAGCCAGAATGGCCAGAGTAGGAGTGGTGTCACTGTGGGGACATGCATAATGAGAAGGGAAAACAAACAAAATCATTAATGAACATTGTATTTTATGAATTTTTTTTTTTAGAAACAAATTGATTACAATTCAAGAAGACACAATACATATTACCTTTACCACAAAAAAAGATAGGCATTGATGTCAACTGTTTCAGTCCTGTTTGATATGTGATCGTACATATCTGTGTAATGTTCTGTTTGACATCATTTTGAGTTTTACACCCTCTATTGCATTGCGTCCTTCTCATGAGAGACTGAAAGCTTAACGTTTTTGCCACTAATGGGCATTGTGAACTGTATGCTGACCAAGTTTACAGAAAAATTCAACAGCAAAATTCAGTGTTTCTGTTTCTAGTCACCTCATTGCTAATGAAAATAACCGAAGTACAAATCAGTGAAAAGAAACTGTCCTTTGAGGCTATATGGTTGTGTGAAGGCTGAACAAAAGAGATAAAAGTTACTGCCAAGCCTGAAAGAAAAGGTTAGAGGTCAGCGGTCTACAAGTCTATATAAACTGTATGGAAGAACAAAAGAGGGCATGAAACATGAAAAAAGAAATAATGAAATTAACAAATAAATAACAAACGGATTTTTATGCAACAGGTGGATGCTGGCGTGTAGGTCAAACTGTATTCTGAAGTCAAGGTAAGAAAAAATTGACTGCTTCAACTTCTGTTACCCACTTGAGTCACAGAAAAAGACAACAACAAAACAAAACAAACAAAAAAGACAGGTTCAAGAAATAATTTGAATTACCTTTGTTGGTCCAGAAACCACTTCTGTGAAATTCAGAGTGAGCATGAAACTGTGTGTGTTTACAAGTACAGTGTACGTGCTCAGAGCATTGTACTTGATTGAAGTACAGTGTACATCCGATGTACTGGAAAGGCATTAAGGTCCCACTTGTCACAGCTTTTGGTCAGACTATTTCTCATCAGTATAGTGAAATATAGTTTAGAACTTCATTTCATAATAAGTGTGTTTCTTGTCAGTGTATCATAGTACAGATCAGAACCTCAGTTGATGACATGATCTGTGTATGGTAATAGGACATCTCATGATGTTAAACAATTTCTTAAAAACATTGTAGTGAAATTTGGGAATTCTCATCCTACATAGCCAGACTCCATTGATCATGTCCACTCTACTTCATACCTCATTTAATGTAAACCCCTAAGTGTTGAAGGTTATTTGTGGTGTGTGTTTTTTCCCACCATAACATTTAAGATTTTTAGCTTAATCATCAGTTGAGATCAACATTATTTATCTTCAGTAACAATTGAAGGGTTTTGATGTTGGTGGTTTTCTTTTTTTTTTTTTATATCCAAAATGTAGAAGCCCTGTGATTTAGGCAGAAGTCAGGTTTATTTTCAGCTGTAAATTTCATCAGTTGTTGAACTTGGTGTAAATGTAGTGCCCCCCCCCCCCCCCCCCCCCCTTTTTTTTTTTTTTTGTTGCTTTTTTAAAATCCAGTCCAAGACATTTGAAACTGTCGTTTAGCTGGCGTCTTCAATCAGTGAACATTACACCTTGAAACAATAGTTGTATGCTGGAGTGTTTGTGTAATTGGTTAAGTACATTACACTCTCCGCAACAGTTGAAAATGTTGTGTGTGTGCGTTGTGTGTGTGTGTGTGTGTGTGTGTGCGCAAACAGAAGTTTGGAATTTTTTGAATCACTCCTGTCATAAGACTTCAGTGTTTGGTTAAAAAGAAACCGGAGGTCTTTTTGTCAAAGACACCAAAAGACAGACCAGCCTGGTGCCAAGAACTTGCTGAGCATTCATTTTCTCTGTGTCCAGTTACCGATGAGGCATTCTCTCAGGATTGTGCATAGTGTTCTGTTGGTCATGTTCTCTCAGGCCCAGTATTGTTGGACTCTCCAAGAATATTAAAAGTGTTTACCAAATGGCTGTATTGTGTTCCGGTTGGTTTGTGCAGTATGGCAACTGTGTTGATTCCTTTCAACACCGTTATGATATGTATTCTTGTTATTTTGTGGAAGAGATAGGCACAGCAAGGCCCACTGCAAGTCACTGTGAAAAGACAGCCAGCAACACCAGACATTTTCGTGGCACTTCAGTTGGTCATGGGTTAATTTGGTTTAGCATTCATACTTGTGGGGGGAGAACCCTCTCTCTCTCTCCCTCTTTCTCTCAATCTCTCTCTCTCTCTCTATATATATAAAATATGTGTGTGTATGAAAAGAAGTTGCTAGAAAAGTGTCAGATTCCTGTGGCTCATCGTGATCTGGTGGAATGGATGGGATGGCCACAACCTAAATGTCAAGACTGATGGGATGGTCCCAGTTTAAGGATTGGAAGCCCAACTCCCACTTCCACCCAAAATGAGACTATACCAGTGGTACCATATAATCTATATCAAATTGCTAAGACTTGTACAAACTGACACAAGAAACAGACAGCAGACTGGAATACAATGCATTTATTTTGACTTCAACTGAAGTTTGGTATCTCCAAGCGTTTCATGACCTCCTGATCCCTAATTTTTAAAAGATGAAATGGCTTGGTGATTACGAAGACAAAATATTGACAGTAAAAAGGGGTCGGGTGGAAAAGTTTACTGCCCTACATGAATCATAAGATCCATACAAAAAGAAAAAAGCATAATCCAGCCAGGCCAGTCAAACTTATGGTGCAAACTAAAACAATTTCTTCAAATTTTTATCATTTGTGTGCTATAAAATCCTTGTGATGAATTGCATTCCTTGCGGGTGACAAAATGTAAAGCAACTGGACCGGTCAAGACTGGTCAACTGAAAGGGAGTATCCCAAAACCAGCCAAGGAAATGCACTGCATGTGAACTGCCATTCCTTCATACTCGAGGAAAAAAAACCACTTTTCAGCGTAGTTTTACCATCTCCATACTCGGCAAAACGCATGCATATGAAAAAGAATACACTCACTAATGCATACACTCATTAGGACTAACACTGAACAACGTAAACACACAAGAATGCACACACATACAAAGTGAGAAATCACATCTAGTTTTAGTCACTGCGGAATAGGTGAGTATTAGATGCAGCCTTGAATAATGATGGAGACCGGGCATGATGATAGACAAAAAAAGGACTTTGTTCCTGATGACAGGGCCAATACAGATAGGCAAAAAAAGGATTTTGTTCCCGATGACAGGGCCAATACAGAAGAAGGCTCATTTCCCCTGGAAATTCTCTCTTTTTTTGTGCAAGATTCAACTGTCGCTAAAGGAAATGTAGAGATGAAGTTCATGAATGTACTTGTTGACCCAGATATAATGTTTAATCACCCCAAAATAATGCTTAACCAACTAGAGGCAATGCTGCACTGTACTCCCGGAGATACAGGTAGCCAGTGCAGTTCAGCTTGGGAGAGAAGTGATATGACCTGTTAAGGCATGTGCTGCCCATTTCATCATCTGTTGTCAGTGTTAATAAAATTATGTCGTCTACCAGGGATTTGCTATAGTCTAGTTTGGAGGTCACAAGGGAATGTAACAAAGGAGTCAGTTGATTGGTATGAAAAAAGTCTGATGGCTCTCCTGATTTTCAGGGCTGGCATTCAAGCAGATCTGTGACATCTGCTCTTTCTAAGAAAGCTTGCTATCAACAATGACCACCAAATGACAAGCTGTCTTAGAAAAAAAAGGATGATGGTCTGTTGTTTCTAAGAAGCAATGATAATGCTGTGTTTCCATTTGTTATCATAGTTCCAGATTAGTTCATTTACTTTTGATTTGAGTGTGTTGAAAATGCTCTGAGAATCAGCTAGTTAAACTATTCTATCAGACTGCAGAACATGTTTTTTACTTGTATTTACACACACATTTAAACATTTTCTCTAAAATCCTTTTCTCTGTGTGTGTTGGGGGGGGGGGGAGGGGGGGGGGGGCAAAGAAATGTGGTGCAAACTTACACAGAGGTAATTCAGCAATTACTAGTTAAAGGCATATTTCCCCATGTACACACATTGACACACATACTCGTACACAGTCACGTGTTCTGATAATTTGAACAATGTAGTATTTCTCGCACTCAAACTGGACTTGTACCACATGCGTCTATCTGAATTAAATTCAGAGAAATAAGTGACAAGAATTGATCATGAAAGCCAATCAAAGACATCACTTGTCATAAATTTTCTCTTTATTTGACAAGGTATAATACACAAGAAAACTTTAAGTTTATACAATGGAATTCGGATTTCTGAGTTTCACCTGCATTCTTCGCTCAGTATCACATCTTTTCACATACTCAAAATGGTACATCTTCATGTCACAAAGTAGTAAATACATTCAAATAAATATGTGACAGGGGTCCAAGGGAAAAAACAGCTTACTGTTACCAGCATTCAGAAGTTGCTAAAGACAAAACAGTGCAGCCAGACTGGTTGAAGCTGGACAACCAAAACGAAGCTTAAGAAACCCTGCCATGGCAACACACAGTGTGAACTGGTATCCCTTCTAACATGGTCACCAACAGTTGATGTCTGTGCGAAACAAATGTGCCATTTTTTATGAAAAAGCGCTCTTAAGCATTTCCCTGTGTATTGTGGAAAGGCCTGAGATAAGCAACTAAAGTTTCAGTTTACAATTGGTTTATTGTCCGTCAACTTTTTTTTTTGATGTTGTTAATAAGCACACGAAAGTTACAGAGGTCACTGGTACTTACAGTCGCTGGTATACTTATCATGGCAAGAAACTGGACTGGGAAAGGATGACCAAGAAAAAATAATGCCAAGAACCACTGACCACTGAGGAGGATAGAGGAAGCACAATTCGCCACAAAAATGGCTTTTCCATACCTTTAGAGGTCAAGTTCATAAAATATTTGCATAAGAAAGGTTGTTTTTTTTTAATCGAAAAGCTATAAATATTAACTGTTTAGAAACTTTAGCATCCCGATGACCAGGATCAACGGAGATGGTATAAGAGTGTCGGTTACAACAGCTGTTCTCCGACAAAAGAAAAATACAAACTTCAAGGCATTCCTGTTTTTTTCTTTTCTTTTCTTTCAGCCCATGTCCTGCAGACTTTACACACAAAAAGTCTTTGGTGTTTACAGATTCACAGGGACTGTTGCTGGAGGGGTGTGGTAGCAGTCCCCAGTCCAGAGGGGCAAAGCTTGCCGAGTCTCATTCAATGACCAAACGATCATACTCTCATGAGAGGAGGCTTACCAGGTGGTGTCCTGCATGCCCCTGCGAGTCTCATTCCACAAGTAGTGTCCTGCATGCCCCAGCGAGTCTCGTTCCACGAGTAGTGTCCTGCATGCCCCAGCGAGTCTCATTCCACGAGTAGTGTCCTGCATGCCCCAGCGAGCCTCACTCCACAAGTAGTGTCCTGCATGCCCCAGTGAGTCTCGTTCCACGAGTAGTGTCCTGCACGCCCCAGCGAGTCTCATTCCACGAGTAGTGTCCTGCATGCCCCAGCGAGCCTCACTCCACAAGTAGTGTCCTGCATGCCCCAGCGAGTCTCGTTCCACGAGTAGTGTCCTGCACGCCCCAGCGAGTCTCATTCCACGAGTAGTGTCCTGCATGCCCCAGCGAGTCTCGTTCCACGAGTAGTGTCCTGCATGCCCCAGCGAGTCTCGTTCCACGAGTAGTGTCCTGCATGCCCCAGTGAGTCTCATTCCACGAGTAGTGTCCTGCATGCCCCAGCGAGCCTCATTCCATGACCAAACGATCGTGATCTCATGACAGGAGGCTTACCAGGTGGTGTCCTGCATGCCCCTGCGAGTCTCGTTCCACGAGTAGTGTCCTGCATGCCCCAGCGAGCCTCATTCCACGAGTAGTGTCCTGCATGCCCCAGCGAGCCTCATTCCATGACCAAACAATCGTGATTTCATGACAGGAGGCTTACCAGGTGGTGTACTGCATGCCTCAGAATGAACAGTGTTGAACACCATGATGGAAGCGATATAGTGGCACTTCCACCTGAGAAGGGTGTGCTCACTCAATGGTGGGGGAGGATGGTTTTACGACAACCTGTTCCTGAAGCACCTTACAGACTGCTGACACAAGGACTGTCCTTGGGTGGACCTGGTGTCAGTCTCCTTCAAGAGAAGGAAGTTCGCTCTCTGACTGAGCAACCACTGTTGTCACCAGGGACTCGGTATGTGCTCTGTGTATGTCCGATCAGAACAGGAAATAAATGAACTCCACTAACGTGACATGACAGTAGCATAGTGTCTCTGGTGGGTTAGCTCATTATGATCTACTACTGGTAGCTTTCTGTGGATCCTGAGTATAGAGGAGTCAGAAGGAGTGCCATGAGCCAGAACATTGCAGATACTGAAAAGCCAGTGCAGAAGACACAGCTGCTAAAAAATGAAAATAATCACATATTGCAGTATCATAACAAGTCTTTGGTCTTTCGCATGTCTGCACACGCAAGAGTAACTTACACATTTCAAGTGCTCAGTTATAATTGAAGCTGAACTATACACTAGTACACTTACATTTGACTTACTACACTAAAGGAAATAT
The DNA here is from genome assembly GCA_033310375.1 of Conus canariensis. NCBI lineage: Eukaryota > Metazoa > Mollusca > Gastropoda > Neogastropoda > Conidae > Conus > Conus canariensis. The sequence goes on along the minus strand of CM065734.1, from coordinate 26,526,833 downwards.
TACGCGCATATCACTGCTTATTTTAACTTTGAGTAGAAATGAGACTACAAAATCCCAATCAAGTCAAAGAAATTGCTTTGCTTATATAAAAATACCTCAAATGACTGAAAACACACACACACACGCACGCACGCACGCACACACACACACACACACACACACGCACGAAAGAATCATTCTATGTAGCTTGCTGTCATGTTTGTGTAATGCGTACCTACAAAATCAAGCACATTACATTTACATCTCAAACCTCTCAATCAATTCTCTGAGTAGTTTCACACACGAATGAGGCTGAAGGATGACAGCACTTAACACATGGACAGAACGAAGGCACCGGTAGACCTGCACATGCTGATCCGAGACAATGAAAATACATGCTGCTCTTTGTCCAACGACCACAATGCCCCTGCTGGGGTTTGAACTCTAATCTTCGTTGTGGAAGACCAATACAGTGGCACCCATCACTATCTCAATCCAGAAAATGCAGTTACATCAGCAACTAAGTTGATTAACTGAAAACCTATCGCACAAAAAACATCTTTTCCATGTCACAAGTGTGTTTTCCATGTCATGAGTTCTGATTGTAACCAAAGCCGTTACAGTGCAGATAATATTACCAATTTCATTACTGCTGTACTGAATAGGTCTGTACACAGGTATCAGTGTAATGGGAAAGACAGATGACAGAAGATCATGAAGAGAAGAGAAGATGATCTGATCTGGGAAAAATCCATCCACAGTATAGCGATATTTTACAGAACGACCTTTCTCAGACCTTGCTTTCCAGACTACATGCATGTGTATTTTGTTGCTCAAGTTGTCAGCTCTACATCCTATGTTCACAAACACCCTATACAAGTTTGAAAAATTATTGATAAAGCTCCGCCCAAAAAATGTTGACAAACGACTTTGTCCTGAGTGTTAAGCATCTTGCCTGAAGAAGACCCAAGAGGTTGAACGCATCATGTTTTGTCTTGTGATTTGTTTGTCAGCGTTTTTGGGGCACAGCTTTATCAATAACTTTTCAAATTTGTTTCAATTTCCGCCTGCAGTCACCTCAATATGCAACTATATCTAAGCCTACATAAGGCTCATTAAGTTCTGACATTCAGATGTGCTGACCAGACTGTACACATGAACTGTCTGTGTCTACACAAGTCAAAGCATTGATCATCCATTCTGTGCACCTCAATCCAACACACACGCCTACCACATCAATTTTTAGCTCCGTGTATCTTACATTCCACAGCATTTCATTTATGGATGAATAAATTTTGCCGAAAAATCAAAGCCCCTAGTGGTCCAAAAATTACAACTCTAAAGACAGGAACATCTCACTCAAAACTGATGAACACAACAGGTTTTTTCTTTCTTTTTTTTTTCTTTTTTTTTTTTTTTTTTTTTGGGGGGGGGGAGGTGGTAGCCAAATAATCTAATGACAATTCACCTTCTGGTGTTGGCTGCAATTTTGGCTTGTCCATTCTGGACACGATCAAATGTCAATATACAAAAAATGTCAAGGACCAGTAGCCTTATTTTTGTAGATTTTGTCTGGGGGAAATGTTGAAAATATGGCCAAAAGTTACCAAGCAACATATTTTAAAGGCAAGTGACTGACTACAATTCATAGCCACTAAATAAAGCTTTGCTAGGCAAGCACACCATGCAATGGCACAGATAAATCCTACTGACAAATGGCAATAAATGTAGCATGCTGGGTTTTGTCAAATGAATTTGAAAAATTATTGATAAAGCTCCGCCCCAAAAATATTGACAAACGATTCACCAGACAAAACACAACACATTTCAACCTCTTAGTAGTTCTTCAGACAAGATACACAACACTCAGGACAATGAAAATGAACAAGCAGTCACTTATCTTCATCCAATTCGGCGCAAGAGGAGCATTGACTGGGTGGAGCTTTATCAATAATTTTTCAAATTTGTTCAAATTTCTGCCTTAAGTCGCCTCACTTTGCAGCTAAATCTAACTTTGTCAAATGAAGTCTGAGCAAATGAAAAGGCTGTAATCACACAGGCTACTACCCATTATCTTATGTTAAATATGTAATACATGCAAGAAAATTAGAAAAACAGTCTGCACAAAAGTACAAAAATGACATCAGATTTTTTTTAATCGGTCCTTAACTTTCCTTGAAATACGCGTATGGAACAAGCATGTGCTGGATGAAAACAAGAGCAAGTAGACCATTCTTCTGTCACAAAAAAAAGACAAAGCAAAGACTTGTTTTAAGACCAAAAACGTAGGCAGGAAGAAGGTACTGAAGTAAAAAAATTTCAAACCCAATTTCAAGGTCGAAGGTCACATTCTGAAAAGACTGGATTTTGAAAAAGATGATGTTCTGAGAAACAGACAAATAACAAAAACAATTCATGACATGGCAGCCAAACTGTTGGCATCATAACAGCAGACACGTCTTGGCCATACTTGGAGTGCCAGCTGTTCCATCTAATTTCTCAAAGCCAGGCTTTTTTTTTAATTAAAAGAAAAACAAAAACATCTAAATGTAAAAAAAAAAAAAAACCATTGGAAAAAGCCGTACATACAGACACTGCAGAAGGGACAGCTGATGTTCACTGTGGACAATGTGCACAAGTTTCACTACCTAGTGCCCATATCAGAACAACGAGAAAACCTGGCATGTGTCACATATTGTGACCAGATGTATGTAACAACAAGTTTCAAGAACAAAGACAGATGGCACAAAAGCAGTAGAGTAAGTCTGAACTTTTTCTTTTCTAAAAGGGCTGTCCAAAACAGTCACAGAAAAGACAACGTTACTAGCACAGAACTTTCAAAAGGCGGGGTACTTGTGCGTACTGAAAGACAACCCCCCCCCCCCCCCCCCCCCCCAAGGTATCCCATGAGGATTTGCTGAGACTGTCAGACACACTACTTTGGTAGTGACAGTCCACTCATAGTACATAACAACGACATACCACTTACACTTCAGTGGTATTCATACCATAATGGGGGAAGGGGAGGGGGGGGGGGGAATCACTATCCCAGGGCTCTTCCATGGATACATGTAGCGACAAACACAGAACAGTGACATTTCATGGTATGTGACCCAGAACAGATCAATTTTTCATATTGACTGTCCATACACATACACTCACTCTCCCCCCCCCCCCCCCCCCCCACCCCCCCTCCCCCGCAAGTGGTGAAAGCTCAAACGTGAATGAAGAAACGAATGCTTCTAGTTACTGCTATGTGCTCACTTTCATTTACCCCTCCCCTGTTTGAGCTGTCCACCGGGATGAATGGCTTTGCACTATTGTGCTGATAACATCTAAGGATTTTGTGTGCGGGTAGTGTTGGTGGTGGCGGGTGGAGTTAGTAAAGAACAGGGAGGTTATGCAGGAGAAAGGGGTTGGGGAACAACTCTGGTTGCTGGCAGATCTGGTAACTTACAACAAACATTCACAATTAAGTGTACATGACTAATCAAACACAACTGATCAGTCTGATGCAATAACTAATACAGCCATGGCACCTATTGAGATTAGCTGGTTTCCGAGATCAATACATACACACGAACCACATCCTCCATTATGCACAATCAATGAGAAATGGACGGTCTGTGATTGTTAAACCCCAGGGCAACCTCTATGAAACACTCAAAATCTGTTCTCTCTCTCATCAACTATGCTGTTTTACTGATGCCTGTTCAGTTGTCCTGCCTCCAGCATATAAAACCATAGACCTTACAGTCATTTTTCCCTCAATCAAAGCTTTGGTTGTTCATACACAGCAATCAGTGAGCACAGGGACTTACTACAACTTCTGGTTCAAGCAGTTCACTACAGACTCTATTAAAACCTCTTCTTAATTCTTTAAATTAATCATGGAACGACATAAATATTTTTCTTTAATCTGAAACAAAGGCTGTGATTAGGAGTAAAACATTCTTAAGGTTGGTCTTCTGCTAAATGTTGGGCTTCTGCTATTAAAAAAATAAAGCGGTTTCAGGTTGATCTTCTATTTCTAAAATTGGTTCAGGTTGTACTAACCAAAGGAAGTATCTGACTTCTAACCTGATTTTTTTGTTCTGTTTTGTTTGTTTTTTTCTTTATTGTTTTTGTTTTTTTTCATTTGAATACAGTTCTGACTTCCACTTCCTTTCAGCCCCTGTATGGTTTCCCTGAATGTCTAGGCTATAAACATGACCACTCAGGAATGAAGAAAAAGCTTACACTATCACCTTTCGCAAAATGGTTTTTGCTTTGGCAACACTGGTTGAAAAATTCAAAGGATACCAACTACAGTTCAATTACCAGCCGCCGTGGCAAAGTGGTTAGCGTCGCGGACTCCTAGCTGGGAGGTCATGGGTTCGAATCCCATCAGTCATGTGGGTTTTTCTGCCCCGACCGGCTCCTACCCAGAGTTGAGTTTGCTGCGGACTCAGTTGGGAAGACGGACCACAGTCGAGTTTCATCCACTTAATGGATGCATTTCTGAAAGAGTTGCTCAAATTTCCTGACCAACACTGCAGGTGTCTGTATCTCTCGGGCCTGGTTGACGCCGGGTTATATTATGAAAGGAAGTGTAGAGTACAGCCCTGTCATGTAGTCTCAGACCGAAATGGAAATCCGTAGCATCATCTTAATCATCCTCATTCTCATCGATCAGCAAAAAAAAAAAAAAAAATTTAAAAAAAAAAAAAAACTACAGTTCAATTTTTTGTTTTCAGTTGTTGTTGTTGTTTTTTTTCACTGCTCTCTATATTTTTCTTTCTCCCATTTCTTTCGTTTCCAAAAAAGAGTCTTGTTTTGTCCTCTGCTATAAGGAAAATCAAAGGAAGAGGTCTGAAGGAAATCAGTTTAGTTTTTATCGGTTGTTTTTTTAATGTCATCACAGGTAAGTTTTCAGTCAAGTGTTTCATAGTTATCTGCAGATTCCTTTCTTCAAGCAGCCCTTCCCTGGATCCCTGATATTAAAAGAGCATAAACAAAGACCAAGGGAGGTGATTCTGAACAGAGGAGGCAAAACTATCCTATGTGTGAAACTGGAGGAATAAATGAGATAAATGAAACTGAGTGACTGATATTTGAATGGTACGGGAAACGACTGAATGAGTGCCAGTAGGCTGCTCTTCGGCCGGCTCTACCTGGGTAGGCAGCCCGTTGAGTGAGTGAGGTAGTGTGTTTATTGTAAAGCGCTTAGAGCTTGGTCTTGACCGAGGATAGGTGCTATATAAATACCCAATATAATAAAACCAAAGGAAAATTGCTGCATTTGGGGGAAGCTACCAAAGGCAGCACAAGGCATGCAGCAGTGACCCCTGGTGACAGTCCCATGAGTCACTGTGCAGAACGAGGATTAAGTAACAACCTCTTCGTGAAAACTTTTCTACAAATTCTATAGAGCCGACACAATGCTCAGAAATTTTGATACATATGCAGAGCCACTGCCCAGGTGAACAATTTTATGGAAAACCTGTTAAAGATAGTTTCTATTTTCAGTTTCACGTCTTTTCGCCAAAAGCGATACTGGACAAATCTTAATGTCCCGAAAACTTCGAGCAAGGGGCAAACAAACAAGCTTGTCTTGATGTTTGTATGGAGACAAAAGGTACTAGTATGAAAACTCGGCATGTGCACATGCGGCCATGTCTGTTGCTGTGAAAAGCCAAGTAAAACACGACCACAGGTCACTTAAGTTGTTGGAGTTAAAAGTTCAAAGGTTTCGTTCCAAAGCCCACTGGCAGGAGTTCACCGAGTCTGGGACATGCCATGATGGAAGACTGGGGTCCATCCCTCTCCTGGCGCCACCTTTAACATGGGTTTTCAGGCCAACAAATCCACCCCCAGCAGTGGTTGGAACTCATGACCATCAGCTCTAAAATCAAATGCTCTAACCATCTGATGACAGTTGTTGGGTGGGGGGTGGAAGAGTGGACACGAGGGAGGGATGGGGTGGGGGTTCTGTCTCATCTTCCCTGCTCGTTCAGAGGCAAAACTGCTGTGACGCCCATCCAAGCCTTCCATAGACACCCACACTTCTAGTTTCTGCCTCAGCATTGGTAGTGCACATGCAGCACTCAACATCAGGTCAGCCTGAGGCAACCCACGGGAGAGGACACTGCACTACCGTTAAGTCACTTCAGTTGCGGTCAGCTACAAAGCTCTCTAATGTAGACAATAATGACTGATTCACTGAACTAACATGTGTGGTCCCCTGCAGGAGATGGCATCAAGTCTAATTCACGACAGTTACCGTGGCATTGTAAATACTAAAATAGCAAAGATTTTGTCACAAACTCACCACAGGCATTCACATGAGAAGAAATAAAAAGCAAAGTCACCATAACAGCATGGCACAAGAGGCCACAGAAACTGATGTTTTGTTTTAATCAATGATCAATGGGGATGATTTAAATGATGCTGTGAAGTTCTGATTTGGTCAAAGACTATATGGCAGGGCTATATCCTACCTTTCCCCTCATAATATATTGCACCACCAACCAAGCCCAGGAGATACAGACACCTGTAAAGGCGTACTGCAGCATCATCCAAGCCCAGAAGACATAGACACCTATAGTGGTGCTCTGGAATTTGGAGACACGATCGCAGAGACCCATGCACTAAATCAATTCATTTGATTTCATTCAATTTCGGTTTTTCCATTTGGGTCCATATTCGTTGGGTAAAGCCTGTCAATATAAAGTCAGTTTGTCTCACAGTCCAAAGCCTTTCCAAACATATCTATCTCTCTAAGTGCAACTCAGAATCCAGCCCTTTCTTGCCGAAATAAAGTCTTATCGCATGACTAGAAAATAACCCTTTCCCGCCATTTCAAAAACTCAAACAAGTCAAGAGACAGCCAGCAACATCCTCAATGCCCATAAATCACTGGTAAAATTCAAAGAACTTTCAAAGACATATCAAGCAGAAGACAGACAATGCTACATGCACTCAATATATCTCACACAATGCAATGTAATCACATGTTAACACGTAATGCTCCAGCAAAGTATGTCATCCAAGATACTAAAATTAATCCAGGACAAACATGCACCATAAGCACACACCTACTCACACACACAATTAGTCTCTTATTTCTAACCGCCCACTCCATTGCAGACTACACATGCATCAGTTTTATAATTGCACACAAAATGCATGATAACTGAAACATCAACTGGTCAATTCTGCCCATACTCCTGAGCAGAAAAACCATAAAGATATACAGCTGAATTCTCACCTATTCACTAACATTTTTCACGGCAATCACTCATAGAGGCAAAAATAAACACACGATCATTCTGTCATCAACATCATCACAGTGTCACTGAAAAATGCACAGTACAATTTTGCAAAATCAGAAAAATAAATGGAGCATAGCACATGTCTACTACTGGTACCCCTCCATTCTATTAAGCAACATCATGTATGTACAGATTCCCGCATACACACAACAAAATGATGGCAAAGGCATTGAAGAAAATCATGCTTCGAAACTTTGGTTCTAGATCCCCCAGTCTGTACCAATAGATCTGGAACAAAAACAGACATAAACATCAGCATCCCAACAACAAATCACTTTAGAGAAGAAAGTACACACAAGAGAATCTTTCAATACCGATGTAATAAAAAAATCTTTAAAATTAGGTCTTAATCCAGAGGTAAAATGCGAGCACAGACAGACAGCAAATAGGCATTTCACAGAAAAGCTCTCTACTTTTTCACATTGATAAACATACATATGCACGGAGCAACATTGTGCGCATGTCTGTGCATTAGCTCCACTGTCTGTTTGTCACACTGCCCACAAAGCTGCACACCAAGTCTTGGATCAAAACAAAAACTTTCCACTACAGGACAAAACTGCTGTAGTATGATTCAGCAGTCTATTTCTAGACTGGTTTTCCTTGATTCAAAATGTTACTGACTAGTTGAAAAGTCTTGTTTGAAACAAGGCACCAAACATATTCTTTGATTATTGAATGAAATCCTTTCAAACAATGAAACTGCTTGGTCATGTCATTTTGTGTGATAGGTACACAGGGAGGCAGAGTAGGGAATGATGACCAACCCTGGAAAAGAGGTGGAGTGTCTGGTAACCTGGAGACAAATGAAAGATCATATTTACCAGCACAAGATGTGAGCCACATATCAACACGATAATCAAGGCAAAGAAGACGTTGATCCCATTAGGTGGCCAGTGAGGGAACACAAAGGCACTGATCAGTGTGATCTGCAAAAAAAAAAGTGATAAACAAAACGTTACCATGAAGAAAAGCGTTACAAATTAATAAAAAGAAACAAACAAGGTTGAGTACACAAACTTACACTTGGGGCAAATCAGTTTGAAAGAAAAGAAGGGGTGAAAACTGGGGCAAGGTTTGATCATTCAAAAGAAGAGTGGAAATACATATCTCTTCCAGACATAAAAGAGAGGAGGGTAGGTGAAGTGATGGCAGAAGTTTACTGAAAGAGAGAAGGGGGATAAAGTGTGTGTGTGTGTGGGGGGGGTGAGGGGTGGGCAGGGGACGGAACAGGAAAGGCCTAGGTCTCTCTCATCTCTCCCCTTCTCTGATTCATCCTCTAAAATCTGATGCAAGAACTGAAGAACGCAAATCTAAGTGAGATTGAAAATGTGGAAGGGAGGTATAGGTCTTGCATTGCACACAACCAACAGTGAAATAAATATTCTGGATGAAACAGTTCTCTCTCTCTCTCTCTCTCTCTCTCACACACACACACACACACACACACACACACACACACACACACACACACACACACACATGCACACACGCACGCACGCATGCATATGCCAAACATCAAATCATCTTAACATTTGAAGGAAATGAAAAACATATTTATAAACTGCATGTTATCATTACAATGTACAGCATTGTATCCTATAACTTTCCTGTCACAACAAATAAATCACAAAAATTCTATTGTGAAAACTGAGCTGTTCATTTTTGGAGAGAGCATGTCACAACAGTACTGTTTTCTTTCTCTCTGTGAAGTTCATGCTGATCACCCTGGGGGAAATGCACCACCAAATCAGGGCACCACCCACTTCTTCTTCATTCATTTTGGAGAGAACATGTCACTACAGTACTGGATTATTTCCCTCTGTGACATCCAGGGTGCTCTCCCTAGAGATGCATCTCACCGGTCGGGGCACAAGCCACTTTTTTTCATTCATTCTATGTTCATGTGTTCACTATCAACAGGAATTCATCCACATAATTTGCAAAGGACAATCTGTCATTGGGTGGGTTCCTCTAAACACCTATGCACTGACCTCAGTCTTTCATCTTACCCAAAATTTGACTGCTACTCAGACCACCTCTAAAAATTATGTGAGATGATGGAATGTTAAAAAAAAAAAAAAGAATATATATATATATATATATATAGTAATAAAATAAATGAATAAATAAATTGTCCCAAGCTAGACTCAGTCCAACAACATAGTATCTTCTTGCCTCCTGGGAACATGTATTACCCATGGACCCATTGCACCATAGTTCCATTCTTTGCCTTACAACAAGTGCATGCTGCCCATGACCTAACTCTCATCTGATAAAGTGATAGGCCTGTGCTCTAACCACCACTTAAAGTCTGATGCAGATGGGAGCACCAAAAAAAAAAGATAGAAAAGAAAGAAACAACAACACATGATTCATCTAGAGACCTATTCACATAGAAGGTGAAGTGCTGCTCT
>CM065734.1:26427124-26514624 GCA_033310375.1 Conus canariensis | reverse complement strand
ATAGCCTTTGCAAAGTAATAAGCCTTCCTTTCCTTGTGGGCCATATCGGTTTATGTTGTAACTAGGTTTGATATTGAGCAGTCTCGAACAACTGTTGGACTTTCATGCTGGATCCTAAAATAACTTACGAAAGTCAACAGTTTAACACATTGATAATCAAAGCATTAGCACTGACTCTGACAAACGCTTACATTGGATACTAGATAATGTAATTCTAAATACTAACCTTTTAAAAAGCTCTATCGATGATAGTGTATTATTAAAGACTATTTATTTTGACTATGATAAATAAAGACGAGCGAGTTAAAGACCTGACCGTACAAAGACGAGATAACACATAGAAGGGACATGTAAAGCCAATTCTGGCTAAAATTGCAAAAGCAATTGTCCCTATGAACCTGAACCTGAACCTAATTCACCACGAAAGTCGGAAATGAACAAGTCCGTTCAAATACGCCTCTAATTCAGCGACACGTTTCGGAAAGGTGCGATACCTCAGGATTGAAAGAAAGCAACAGTAACAGCCATCCTGAGAGAGAAAATGAATCAGCATTAGGATTTTAAAAGACCAGTTAGTGTAACATGTTGGGTGAACACAATGGCTACCTGACTAAACAGGTCACTCAGTTAAAGAAGGCTACTCACTGTGTGCGTAGCTTTCGTCGGCAATCCGGCCGACTTCTTAAGCGCAACTACTGGGTTGAGAACTGGATTCAGTGCGCACCGCCGTGAGCGAACTCACGACAATGCCACTGAATGAGTGAGGAGTACACCGATGCCAGGTTGTGTCGGCCCTGGTCGCGGTTAAGGGTGGGGCATGGGGTTCCTGGCGGCGATGTGGACTGCCCCCTTTACTCCCCTCTGGAACCATCTTGCTTCTCTGTCGAGCACTTGCACGTTGTCCTTTTCAAATTGATGTTGGGTGTGGGTCAGATGTTCACCCACTGGAGAGGACTCACGTTTGTGTTCCTTAGTCTCTTGTGCAGGTTGTGCTCAGTTTCAGCAATGTAACTATGGTCACAGTCCTGGCAGTCTATCTTGTATATCACCCCTGATTTGTCCAATTTGTCTGTTTTGTCCTTGGGGTGGACTAACTGGCTTCTGATGGTGTTGGTGGGCTTGGCGTGGACACTGGCTCCCAACTTTCGGATCTTCCTGCTGAGAGCTTCAGTGACGCCGCTGACGTACGGCATGGAGATGTGCCCTCTCGAAGGGGTTTGACGTTCAGTGGAGGGGTGGTATGATTTTCTTGCCCCCCGGGATATCCCAGGCCCACTTCTGGTATCCCGATATACTTAACACTTTCTTGATGTGCTCCACCTCTTCTTCCCTAGCAGTGTCGGTGGAGCAGATGGTCTTCGCTAGGTGGGTGAGGGTGCAAATAGCTCCCAGCTTGTGTTCAGTGGCTGGTGACTGTCAAATTGCAAATACTGGTCTGTGTGGGTCGGCTTTCTGTAGACGGAGAAGGCGAGGCCTGTCTCTGTCCGGGTGATGCAGGTGTCCAACATCGCGATACTGCCGTTCTCTTCTACCTCGTAAGTGAACTTGATGGCAGGGTGTTGGTTATTGAGATGGGTCGTGAAGTCTTCGACCGCCGATCTTTGTAGTACAGCCATGGTGTCGTCCATGTAGCGGCCCCAGTAGCGAGGAGGGGTGTGGACCAATGCCAAGGCTTTCTCCTCAAAGTCTTCCATAAAGAGGTTAGCTACAATAGGACTCACAGGGGACCCCATCGCTGCACCCTCGGTCTGTTGGTGAAGTTTAGTAGTCTTTTTTGGGTGAAGTTTAGTAGTCTTTTGTAAGAGAGGCAACTGTTGACAATATGTCCAACGCTTGGTTATTCTTTACGTGCCAGCACAATTTTATACCTGTAAGTTCTAGTTTGATACAGGTTTTAAAGGTGATAGAGGACTTTACACAAATGTTTAATGTGCGATAATTATTTCATGATATTTACATTGACTTTCAAGATGCGTCGATTTAACTCTACCCGTGACACACTGACCGTCTTCTGCTGAAGGTTAAATCATAATTATGGGGTAACAGGCAGCGTTTGTAGAACTTTCAGATCTCAAATTCCTCAAGAACAAAACACAGTGTCACAGTTGGGATGCATCTTCCTCAGAAACCGATGCTTGGTCTGCGCTAACCCAGGGACGTGCATATGGAGACTCAACCAAGAGCTTAAGGAGATCGCACACATCCAGTCAGCACTGCCAGAGGATACACTACGCCACCAAACGGTCCAGCATCGACATTCTGCGAGGCAAAAGGCCACAAATCATGGTCTGGAATAGTCGTGATATCAAGAGGACGAAAGCAGGGTTTAGTGAATGCAGTGGATTGCTGGGAATGCACACTCGGCAGACCTTCCAAATTTGTTATAACCATCCAGAGATCATCAGGAAGAGTGGCAATGAGACCGGATATCGTTCTCCGTTCAGGCTCATCAGAACAAGTGATTCTGATCGAAATCACTTCGCCATGAGAACCTAGTAATCTCATATAGGCCAATACAACTATGGTAGATTAGCAAGCAGCTTCCAGGCAAAAGTCCTTGCCATAGACGTTTGGGCTAGAGAGATTTATACGCACATCTGCCTATGATCTCATGAAACACTTACGGATTTTTCGTAAGACGGGGGCCCCATCTGAACCTTGAAGGCAACTGTTTGAGGCAGCTGAAAAGAGTTCCAGCTGGATCTGGTTAAGAAGAAATTACTGAACTTCCTAAGATTAAAATTTCCCAACATAGAACAGGTGTCTGATAGTAGAAGACATCCCTCTTAAAGAAAAAAGAAAACGAATTTAAGAAAAAGAAAGGCAAGAAAAGAAAGGCGGATCTTGAGACACGGACCCATCCAACAGTTGTGTGTTAGAATCTCTGCAGCAGCAGAACTAAATTAATTTGATTAATTAATACAACAACAAATTTGGAAAGTCGGAAATGAAATGAGGCAGGGAACAGTAAACGATAAACAGTAAACAAGTGGGGTATGTTTTGCTCCCATAAGAAAACCTAACACAGAGTAACTTTATATCAAGACTGGCACAGCCTTTTAAACTTGAATAAAGTCAGACAAATACATAGACAAACAATCTAATAGTGGGGGAAAAAAAAACAAGCGCAGGCCAACAACTGAACTGTCTTCACAGTAATGACTGGGCAAAGATTTGGACTTAAGGAGGGGGGGGGGGTGTTGAAAATGAAGAAACTGGGAACATGAAATTAAAAAAATATGTTACAGATATGAAAACTCTACACTAGCTGCATAAGGGAACTATCGCAATCCCTTTTGAAAGCAGATATATTTGTATTGCCTGCTCCGAGGCCTTTCGTCCGCTGGGTCGGACTCATCAGGGAGACACGGCTGGTTGTGTCTGCGCTCCTGGCGTCAAATAGAGACACACCACAGTCCATAATACTGTGGTGTTCTCACCACCAAGGGTGCAAAAAAGAATCCAATAGCACCCCCAAAGCAGCCAGCGAAGAGTAGTAAATGAAACCAAACGAAAGTGTGGGGAGGAAAAAAGTTGCTGAAAAACTAAAGACATTATGCAAATAGTATAAAATGTAGGGGACAATCTTTGAGCCTACGCTTGAGGATCCACCCAAAGATGCAAGGGAGATCAAAAGACAAACACACAGACGGACAGAAACAAATACAAATAACCTCAATTTAATCAAAACAAAATCGGAAATGAAATGAGGCAGGGAACAGTAAACGATAAACAGTAAACAAGTGGGGTATGTTTTGCTCCCATAAGAAAACCTAACACAGAGTAACTTTTATTCAAGACTGGCACAGCCTTTTAAACTTGAATAAAGTCAGACAAATACATAGACGAACAATCTAATAGTGGGGGAAAAAAAAACAAGCGCAGGCCAACAACTGAACTGTCTTCACAGTAATGACTGGGCAAAGATTTGGACTTAAGGAGGGGGGGGGGGGGGGGGGGGGGGTTGAAAATGAAGAAACTGGGAACATGAAATTAAAAAAATATGTTACAGATATGAAAACTCTACACTAGCTGCATAAGGGAACTATCGCAATCCCTTTTGAAAGCAGATATATTTGTATTGCCTGCTCCGAGGCCTTTCGTCCGCTGGGTCGGACTCATCAGGGAGACACGGCTGGTTGTGTCTGCGCTCCTGGCGTCAAATAGAGACACACCACAGTCCATAATACTGTGGTGTTCTCACCACCAAGGGTGCAAAAAAGAATCCAATAGCACCCCCAAAGCAGCCAGCGAAGAGTAGTAAATGAAACCAAACGAAAGTGTGGGGAGGAAAAAAGTTGCTGAAAAACTAAAGACATTATGCAAGGGAAAGAGCAAGGGAGCTAACTATGCCTTCAGTCCTTCCTAAGACTACAAAAGTAGTTGCCCTTGATACAAGCATTACTTCCATAAATTTATGAGTTGTCAAATCAGTTTCCGCACAGTTCCCGGCAGTAAAAAGGACGCGGGAGGGCGTTCAAGTGTTTGGACATGCAAGTGTTTTGTGAAACTATTTCTAGTAGGAAAGATCCTTTTCTTCTCAGATATACATGTCCAAACAATTGCCTGAAGAACGAAAAGGTGGGATGAACATGCTCACCTGTTGGATGGATTATGTGAATCCACACAGGCAAGTCTCAAATGCCCAGGGCTAAATGGGCCAAAATTAGCCCTAACCTAAGATTATCTCCCTCGCCAAGCCTGAAGATGAGTGAATTTGTTCCCATTTCACCTAAAAACATGCAAAAGGTGCAGTGAAGCTGTACTGAAATGTAATCAAATTAATGTATCCAGACAAAAAAAAAAAAAAAAAAAAAAAGAGAAAGAAAGGAAGGAAAGAAAAGAAAGAAAAAAAAATTGTATGTACACCAAGATCAGTAACGGGAGGAGTCTTCTGTGGAATAATTATTTAATGAGGGTGTGTTGCTGACTGAGCAGTGACAATCGCCCTCCAGTTTAGAATTATCCAATGAGAATTGTAACTTACTTAGTGATTACAGTCCCCTTACAACATAAAATCAGTCAATGTACAATCACTCAATGAGGCTGTGTTGCTAACTGAAAAAATTACAAAAGTGAAAAGACCCTTTGATAATCTGAATCAGATTGAAGAGGAAGATGTGGAGATATGGAAGTATCATGCTTTGTTTGTTTACCTGACTTTTGGTCTCAGGTATCAAAAACAAACAAAACCAAGTCTGTTTCATCCCCACTGTTTTGGGTGACTGTCTGTTTATGGCAATGCAGGCGGACTATGAAAATTTCAGAATTTTGTTTTGGTGTACCAATATGGCAAGCAAAATCATTAATATTTTACACACACAAGAATATAAAAATTGTGAAATCAAAAGCTACTTTTTGTTCTTTTTTTTTTCTTTCTGTCTGTCTTTTTTTTTCCTTTCATCAGTCTCAACTGCTTCCCAAAAATGGGGTATGCAGTTGATAGGAAATAATGGCTTTCAATACTCTCCTTCAGTGTGATTGACAGGGTTCACACATGCAATAATCCCTCATCATCTGTCTGTCCCTCTCTCTCATTTTTTTTCTCTCTCTTCTTTTCTTTATTTGATGTTGTTACATTGCTTTTCCTTTCCCCTTCTTTGTGGGCGAGTCAGCCTGCACTTTGAGGGTGATCTTTCTTTTTCGGTTGACCACCATGATGCTCAAATTTTCTTCCCTCAGCGGCATGTGGCGCACTTGGCACTGCATTGTGTCTTGTTGCTTGCTTGGATTGCTGTGTCGCTGGGCTAAGCTGTTTGAGGTGTTGCGTCTGTCCCTGACTGTATTCTGTCCTGTTTATGTCACTTTCAGCCCAAGATGACAGAGCTGCTGGGCTAGGAAAAGCATGACAAATACGCTGCAAAGATCTGGATTGCAAGTTCTGTCAGGAAACGTTCATGAGGCCCTGAAGGTCCTCACAGCCCAACTGTTTAAGTTGAACTTTTCAGTTGGCATGGTTATACAAATGGGGTATGAGATGATACAATCCCAAGGTCATGTTTCTAGTCACACGGCACTTTCCTCCCATCTGCTCTGTGACAAGTGGGCTGAGCTATCACACACACACACACACACACACACACCATAAAGAAACATTCTTAACAGTTTATTTTATTGTCATACCCCCTTCCTCCCCACTCCCTTTTTGTTTGTTTGTTTGTTTTATGCTGATTTTTTTTTCTCCCATCATTCAAGTGATTTTTTTCAGTTTCATAATCGGTCATGCATTGTCCATGCAATATTACACATGACGTGGGCACATGAAACAAGCGCTCTATTCTGAACTTGTGATTGTTCTTGCTTCCACTGGCACGGCACATGATTATCAGCTACTATCTTTAAAATCAGAAGTCATGAACCTAAAATGAATGCTGCCTGGCTGGCGGAAGGTGTTCATCCATGTTGAAAATGTCCTGCTGCTTGTGGAACAGAGGGATCAGAACATGCATCCTCAGGTGTGTCTTATGTGGTTATGGACTCCGGGGCTTGATCAGCCTAGTGGACAGAACACCACTCTCATGGCCCCTGGGCTCCTGGATTTGATCCCCGCTCCAGGCAACCAAGGCAACACATTCAGAGGCATGGTTAACCACTCTATGATCTGTCTTTGTTTTATGCCAACAACGAAGGTAAAAAGGCAAAAATATACTCGCTAGCTTAAATGCTAAAAAGAATTGTGTAGGTTGGTGTGAGAGCAAGATAGGATATGGATGACATTCGTTGTCCTTCCTTTTGCTTCTGTTTTGTAGAGAATCACCACACACACACACACACACACACACACACACACACCACACACACAAACGCACATGCACACACACACACACACAAACATGTGCATGTGCAAGTAATTATTGGTGTGACAGGTCTAAATTCAGTTCAGTCTTCTTTTTTTTTTTCCATTTCAATTATTTTTCAAAATCCCCATTGCAACAGCTACCACATCACACAACTCTTTCTGACATTTATTTGTTTCTTTTTCTTTATCTTGCTTTTATAATTTTACACACACACACACACACACACACACACACACACACACACACTGAACATAATGTGCACACACACACACACACACACACACACACACACACACACACACACACACGTGTACACACATAACCACAAGATACAGGTACCCATCATGTTTGATTCCAGCACAAGCACATGAAAAGTGTAGACATATGTATAAATTTGAACCGCGTTTTATTCAATTTTCCATTGAGCATAAACCAGCAGTTCAAGCAGACGTGCACCACAAAACACAGCTTGCACCACAAAACACAGCTTCCAATTCACACAATCAAAAATGAAAAAAAAAATTCAACGTGAAACATCTCCATAAAAAAAACATCATCAAGTAAAAGGAGTTGAAAATCTAAATATGAAATCTATAATAAAAAAGAAAAAAAAGTTTTTAAAAAAAATTGTTTTCCTCAAGATACTGTTCAACCCCAGTACTTGTGTGCGGAGAGTCCAAAAATCAAGTCTCAAAGCATTACAATATTCATATTATGCATTTGCAATCACTGTGGCTAGAATGTTTCACACGCTGATGTTAAGCTTTGATCTCCTGCAATGCACAACCAGTATTTTCACACGTTTCTCACAGTTTCAGCATCATCAAAGAGACGACAGAGCGTATATATATGGACTACACTATATGAGGGATATTCATGTTTTACAATGCAATGAATCACTATTTTATACTATTGCAGACCAATATCTTAACACTTATGAAAAAAAAAAAAAAAAAATTCATTTGATTCCACAAAAACGAGTCTCTACCATGCAGCAAAATGTCTGGTAAAGGTGAGGGATCTCCTTCTGGAAATGTTGACCTTTCATGAAGGTATTTCCAGGTCATGATTTATAGTTGCTACTGTTCGGAGGAAATCTTTCCAGAGAGTGCTTTCAGAGTTCTGGAGATCTGTCCCTATCAAAATCCTTTGTTTTCAGGTGGTTCACACAACTCAGGTCCAGCCAAACAATGATGGAAGTATGGTGGAAGACGATGATTCTTGTGGTCAAGTGTCAACCCACCAACAGCTGCAACTCTAGACTTTCTTGTCCCCCTCATCCCAATTGTTCAGCCATTGACACACCCACCATATTCACCAGAGTTAGCTCCCTGTGACTGGTTTTGCTCCCTTTCAGCAGTCAAAGGCAAAGCAGTTTCAAGTCTCAAAGATGCTTGAGGGCTATTACGGGCTACACGGAAAAAACTGGAATAGTCAGTTTAAGTGTTTGTGTTTCTAGAAAGCCAGGCTGCAAACCTCAATGACAGCCTCATGTGCATACTATTCAGGATTACTCACAAATTATTCACTTTATCAGTTGTAACCTCTTAGCGTTGCAACTTGTTGACTTGGCAGATGCAATGTACACTGTGGGGACATTTGCATCATAACTGTTAAGGCATGATACCCAGTTGGTGTACTTTATTGAAAGGGGGTGAGATGGGGGATAGAAAGCAAAAAGCTGGGGTAAGGGCTCCACTTTCCCAGCACACTAGTTAGGCCACACATACAGACACACATGCACACACGCATGTACACACATACATGAACATGCCCGCACAGTTCTGTGTGCATCCACACACAAAGCTACCGCATGCACGCATATACACACACTTCACGTTTTTGACAGTTCCTCTGAAATTTCAGACAAACCATTCGGCTGGAAATGTCGGGCTAGAATTACATTTACTCTCCATGTGACTGCCACCCCCATCCCCTTCTCTCACTTTTCTTTTTGTTTCCTAACACATTTTCATTCCCAACCCCACCGCCTCATTTTATCAAAGTAGATATAGATTGTGTGTGTGTGCGCACGTGCGTGAGTGTATGTGGTGTGTGTGTGCGTGTGTGTGTGTGTGCTGTCTCCTTTTCCCTGTCCCTCTAAGAGGTATAATCCCACACTGCTCATCCCATGTCCCTGTTCCAACACACAGCCACAACACACCCTGGTCTATCAAACTCCAACCACTGACAGTCCAATAATTTTGTTCACCCTTTTCTTTGAAGTGATCTCTCGAGTGCTGTCTCGTATGAACAGAATTTTCCAAAAGAATAATTCTGATTTTGTACCAAATGATAATTTCAGTGTTGGCAAACATCGATTTATTCTTTTGTCCTTGATTTTCTGGCTTTTTTTTTTCTTCTTCTTTTTTTTTCCCCCTCAGAATCTCCAGAACATCACTGTAAGGTTAGATTTTGCAAGGAAAGCTTAGCATTCAGTTTATGAGTCATGTTAATTTTCTCATCATCTTCATCATCAAAAGGAATTTTTTAAAAAAGATGGACACATACTGTTTGCACCAGTGACGCCTGCATGATAATTTCTATGATGGTTGACTTCATATAGTGTCAATGTTATTAAGAAAAAAAAAATGTGTCATGATTTGTTGATGATATCTAAAAGCAACTTGGCAATAAAGTATTTTTCAAAACATTTTTTTCTCAGAAATGTCAAAAAGAATCAAGACACACACACACACACACACGCACGCACACGCATGTACACACACACACACACATACACAAGAAAAATCCTCATTAAAAACCAGAATAAAAATCAGAACATCTCCAAGTATCACACACACACACACACACACACACACACACACACACACACACACACACACGCAAGCAGCTGTACATGATTTGGACAAACGAAAATATGGACAAATCCTCTTTAATTAAAAATCAGAACATCTCTAACGACCAGCCACACACACACATGATTTAGACAAAAATAGAGACGAATCCCCTTGTGTTTTAAAATCGGAACATCTCAAAGTACCACCTGAAGGAGCACACAAGTTTAAAAACCGGGCTTTTTTTGTGCATTTATGCAATCAGCAAATACTGGTCCTGGGTCTCTCTCACTCACACACACACACACACACACACACACACACACACACACACACACACACACACACATGCATGCATGCATGAGGAGACCAGCACACACATGCACAAATACTTACTATTATCAAACACACATGTGTACGCATGTACGAAGTCACAAATACAAACATAGATTATGAATATATACAGTTTTGGCAGCACCTTTTTTTTTCATTTTTGTATTCATAATACACCAGCTAATTAATACACTGACTGCTGGCGAGTTGTTGCCCTTAGGTATTCAATATTCCGAAACAGAAACTCCTATTTATTGTTGGATCTTCCTACTGTGAGAACGGTAAGAAAAATAAACAAATATATAAAGAATAAAAAAAAAAGCAAAAGAAAGAAAGAAAGAAGACCTCTGGACCAGGCGTCAATACAGAATTGAAACATTAAAGAACTGAAACAATAACCAGTTATTTCCTCTGTTTTTCATTCAACGATTCGCCTGACTGCAGGAAAAGCGTGCATCATGCTTTTCCGTCACCTCCATCTCCCCTTCCTCACTTGGGTTATGTGTCCATACTATCAACCCCACTTCTCTCAGACCAGTCCAACATGAACATGTTTGTGTTCATCTACCACACTGGGCAACTGTCAGTAGTAGATTTGACTGCCCCCTAAGCCTCTTAGAACCGCCTACTGATTGGAATGTTGTTGAACGCTCCATCCTTTCATGTTTTGAGCAATTTTTTGGCAAGACTGATCCATACAATTTACATTTATGGGCACCTGAAATATCAAAACAGCTCCATTCATTTAATAGATAAGGCAGTCAAAGGGTTAATGGGTTTTTTTTTTTTTTTTTTTTAATGTGCTTTGATTGAAGAAAGATGTAAGCTAAGCCAAACTAACTGAGCCAAATTAACACTAAAAAAAAAAAAAAAAAAAAAATTGCCTATGCATTTTTTTCTTTAAAAAGTAAAAGTAAATTTTTGCAGAAATAAAGCACCAAACTTGCTTATATACATGTGACCCATTACCACCCAAGGCACATGCACTGTCAAACTGGCCAATTTTAGATTCTAATATGAATTGACACTTCAGAAAATACTCCTTCTAATGATGTACAAATGTGACTTTCAGGTTTCTTCACAACAAAATGACATTTCTAGAGGTTTCTGGTTAGTGGTCAGACATTTGTGACTTCAGTCTTCAAAGACTCCTCAGCAGCCATTTCAATTTGTTTCTTTAAAGATCTAAGACAATTCTCGCTACAAAGTTATTGACTTCTGAAGTTTGTTGGTTGGTGATTGGCCATTTTGGGACATTAAAGCTAACAGATCAGCTATTGCACAGTCATTTACAGCAGCCATTAAAATCAGGGTTTTTTTTTAAGAGGTCAGAAATAGTTCTTCACAACAAACTTAAGGATTTCTGAAGTTTGTTGGTTGGTATCGGCCATTTCGGGACATCAAATCTCAAAGACCAGCTGACCACACACTCTGAATGTCCTAAACAGCCACTAAAACTTGTTCTTGAAGATTTAAGAAGTCAGAAATAGTTTTCACCATTCAGCAATGGATTTCTGAAGTTTGTGCATCAGTAATCCATCGTCTTATGACACTGGTGCTCAAAGACCAGCTTTCTGTACATTCGGAACGTCTTCAATTCATTAAAACCAAATTTTAAAGATTTATGAAGTCTCAAATACGCTTGATGTGGACAGATGATGAAAATAGCATACTGCAAAAACACAAAGATGCCCTTCACATAAAACTGATACATGTTACAGTTAATGGCCTTTGTGACCTAAGTGTATTAACTTTTCTTGGTGAATTAATGGTTGTTTCATTGGATGTCAGATGGATAACTTTTACCTTCATTTCACCTGAACACAGCTACAAAAGCAACAAAAAAATTACAAACACAACAGTTACTGTCTTACGCAAATATTGCCACATATATGAATATAAAAAAGAAATACAGATATCTTCAGTACGGTAGATATGAAAGGAAATATTTGATGACACTGGAAGAGATAAACAGCAAACAACAAACCAAGGATAGTAACTTTTGCTTCGATGGGCACCTAACTCCAAGTCAGTACCATTTGCTACACCCATTTTGCATGAAGCCAAGCAGCACAGAGAACAAACGATGAAACTTTCTGAAAAAACAAAAATGGGAGGAGGGAAGGGGGGAGGGGGAATCCTATAGTACCCTGACCTACCTCATGAGCAAGTTGAAGCTCCATTTCTTGTAAAGTTTCCTCATTTGTTCTGGATGCTTCTCGTCGCAATTAATAGGTAAACAGGTATTGCAAGCAGTACATGTTCACAGATATTTACAATTGTTTTACTGGGTTGGAGTACAAGTTACAATTCTTGTTTACCATATTTCCTGAAGCACTTTCTTGTAGAGAACATAGTGCTTAGAGTATTGCATTCTGGTTAGCACACATCAGGATCAGATACAAATTAGCATAACTCTTTTGTCAGTCTTTCTAGATATTTTTGCTTTCATCTTCACTGTTTTGTTTAAGTTTTTTTTCTTTCGCTAAAGTTTTGAATACAGAAAAATGAAGGAAACTGCCACTACAATATTTTTAATGTTATGATAAAAGGAAGAAACAGGGAATGGCCGACAACCAAAGATATCTGGCAAATCTGATGCTACTTATCATGATCAGGATACTACTGTGAATGTTCCTCTCAACCTTTCTCTGCTGACGCAAGCTGATGATACTGATCACTGTAGCTGACAGAAGCTGATGATAACTGAACATGACAATAAGAATCACAGCGTAAGGTTGTGTGGAACCCATGTCTTCGGGCAAGCAGTTAGGCTGGATGATGCACAGGGCTTGAACCTGCCAACTGAGTGCTAAATGGAGTTTCATCATGACATGTGCTAGCAAGCAATTTCACAACACTGTACTCCCTAGTCACAAACAGGAGCAAAAAAAAAAAAAAAAAAAAAAAAAAAACCCACCTCGACTCGTTTGAAAAAAAAAAAAAAGAGAGAGAAAGAAAAAAAATCTGAAGTTGACGATGAACAATTTTGGCAAGGTATCATTCATTTAGCAATTTTTCTTTCTTTTCCTTATCTCTAACAGACCACCCGAGTAAAACAATGTAACTCACGTCCTATGTCTATCATCAGGCAAAGCAGATGCCGTTTTACCACCAACAGATATCTGTCTTAGCATTGTACGTTTGTTTCTGTCTAAAAATGAAATTCCAAATCACAAAGTTTTTCATGTTTAAAAAAAAACAACAACAAAGAAAACAAAAACATCCTTACTTTCTCAAACTGTAAAAACAAGTTGGAAGAACTAGTTTCCATAGTTAGTTCTACTCATCTGTACTAGTGCCTGCAATATTTTGATTTTTTTTGTTATTGTTTTCGAAATATTATCTATGTAAACAGCGGTGGCTTTCAAGATTCTTGGATAACCAGTTTATATTAATACAGTGGAAGCATAGCTGGCACCTTTACAACTTAGCAATTCCCTGCTTCAAAACATCCTGCGGTAGGCATCACAGTGTTACCGTTTCCTTGTTTCAGAATTTTGATATCGTCGTCGGCATTATCACAGCGCATCACTCTGAAGTCAATGTTTGGATATTATTGCTGCAGTTGCTGCAGTTTGTTGGCTGCCAATCTGTCGATGTCTTCCAAACTCAGTCGCGACAGCCCCAGTTCAAAACTCTGTTGAAAAAGATCAGCATAAGAATGACCGTTTCATGTGTGTTCTGACATTATGCAATAGCATTGTAAAAATCTTAGAAATGTATTTCCTTGTGCATTATTAATTTTCTTTTTTTTTTAACAGAATATACATATATATATATATATATCTGTTCACTACTGTTCCTGACAACCTGGATGCAACTGTGTACCAAAGGTGTGCTACTTTAGAAAGCCACTGAAGAAAAATCCAAATTAAGAAAAAAAATTTTTTTTTCCTAATGAGAAGAATTTAATGTCTCTAGTCAATTGCATAAACACCCCTAAGCCATGACACAAAAACTCTAGAAGGGCATTTTGAAAACCACCGACTTCTGTGACCTCTGTCAAGGCTCGACAGATCCTGAATCAGCCTTTTAACCCACCTCCTTCCCATGGAACCCCACAAAAATTCAATCTAAAAAAAATCTATCCAGCATTTTCTTTCTAAAATCTTACAGAACAGATCCCGTATCCACACTTTTTTTCTGCATTCATACCCCAGATCCTATCCAAAATTAAAAGGGCTCATTCTTGGGCAACATTATTCATCTTTCCACCAAATTTAATAAAAATTGGCTCTGTGGTTTGTGCACCAGCTGCAAACAGACAAGCAAACAAACCAGATCATTTTAAATGTAATTAATAGCGAACCGCCAAGAAAATGTAGACAAACGAATCACAAGACAAAACACAACGCGTTTCGACCTCTTAGGTCTACTTCAGGCTAGAAACAAAACACTCAGGACAACAAAAATAACCGAGCAATCACTTATCTTCATTCACTTATCTTGCACTGAAGTGAATGAAGATAAGTGATTGCTCATTCATTTTCGTTGTCCTGAGTGTTTTGTATCTTGCCTGAAGAAGACCTAAGAGGTCGAAACGCATCATGTTTTGTCTTGTGATTCATTTGTCTACGTTTCCTTGGCGGCGCCTCACTTTGCAACTAAACCAGATGAAAACATAACTTTCTTGATGGATGTGAAATCAATGGTGAGAAACTGGGAGCCTATGAGAGTCAAGTCCGCTGGCAGCTTGACCGACTGATTGCCCAACCACCATCCCCCCACTCTTTCCCTCTCCCCCACCCCCTTTCCCCACCCCTGTCTCCTAACCCAATTCTCCACCTACATTTCCCTAACTCCCTTGTCAAACCTGTCTTTAAAAATGATTTTGTGCGCTTTTCTTTAAAAACTTTTTTGGATGTCTACATATATGAAACTTTCCCATTTCAAACCAAATTGTTTTTTTAAGGATATCAGAAGGTCAACACTGACAACTCCCACTCCATCACACACACACAATCTTCTCACTTCTCTCACCTTCCTGAACTCCACCAGCACCAGCTCGGCATCTTTTTCTGTGAAGTGTCTCTTGAGAAATGTCAACAGTTTTTCCCAAACAGGCGGAAGGGACATCTGAGTAGGGCTGTCAAGTGATCGAACCGGCGAAGTCTTCACCATCAGAGTCAGCCTGCTTCCATCTTGTATATCATAATCCTTGAGGTATTTCTGGTCTGCAAATAGAGCAAAGGTGATGCTAGGAAGTCCATCAAAATGGACTGACATGCACAGCGTTAAACATCTGGAAAAGATGTCAAGAAAGTCCAAAAGCAATAAATGAAAAAAGAAAAAATTACAAGTTCTAGAACCAGGAGTCAGCGAAGGATACCATGAGCAGCATCATTTGGGAATAGGTAAGGGAGCAGTTCCCAAAGAGCACCAATAAGTCCTTCCAACAGTTTTAGATTCATTTCATGGACTCACATGACTTCATCTGCAACAAATGAGGCTGTTCTTGCTCTCCAATGAAGAAATAAAAAGATTATCACTTACAGGAAAGTGTTAAATGATGTGAACACAGAAAAAAAAAAAGGTTGTTGGTCTCCTCAATGCCTAAAGTGATTTCAGCTGTATATGTAGACTTTGTCATGAGAGAAATGGAACTGTTGGATGCTTCTGCTTTGACCGAGACCAGTCCTGTTCATTTTCAGAAAGCATTTCTTTATCAAACCAGTATAAGATGGTTATATTTCTGGCTTCGTCAGAGGCAGAATGCTGATGATGACTGTAGTCACTGATGATGACTGTAGTCACACTTTCATGTCCTTTACAGTGGCATTACTCCCATCATTCGGCTATCCCATGTACAGCCAAAACCAGGATCATCTTGTCGCAACCCACTCACTCATCATGGAGTGCTGAATCAACACTCAAGATGTCAAGACTCAACCTATCAGAGAAGACACTGCTCTACAGCTGAATCATTTCAGTATAATGCCTGATCTGATCCAACATTTGCAGGATACCACATACTTAACTCCCTCCCGAGGACAATACTCGGTTTGTCGCAGAGCTTGAGTGAAAATTGTTCCCTTTCACAGGGTGCCACTATCCATCCATGGACTGTTCCGGTGAACTTGCCGATACTAAAAACTTTGACATGAACACCATAAGCGTGGACTGGGAGAAGAACATACTGAAAATGAGCAGGACATGACAGGCTAGAGAACAACTTTTTCTTTCTTTCCTTTTCTTTTTTCTGTTTTATCATGACAATCAATGACAAAGAGGACGATGAAGATGATGCTATGGATTTTCAATGTGGTCTGAGACTACAAAAAAGGGCTATACTCTACTCTCGCCACTGTCAAATCAGCCCCATTGACAGAGCCATCAGCAGTGGTGGTCAAGAAATCTGAGCAACACCCAGAGACATTAAAAAGCTTCAGGCTACATGTGGATGATGATTTGGTCCTACACGACTCATACTTTTCAGAGTTCATAGAGCTTTCCCTGTCCTGATGATCTGGGTCCCACAGGATCCATGCTTTTTAGTAAACTAATTGTGATCGAAAACTTTGTAGATCTCTCTATGATTAACCATAGCAGAAGCATGCAGTACACTGATGAATATTTATGCATGAAGCAAGTGTGTGTGTGTGTGTGTGTGTGTGTGTGTGTGTGTGTGTGTGTGTGTGTGTGTGTGTGTGTGTGCGCGCGCGCACGCGCGTGCGTGCGTGTGCCTGTGTGTGTGTGTGTGTGCATACGCATGCATTCTAAAGTATGTGCATGCATGTATGTGTGTAAGCGAGTCCTGCTTGACATGAAGTGATGTGAATCTCTCATGTTCGGCAAACTCTGCAAATGAATACAATTTGAACAAATGTATCAACATAAGAAAACTGCTTTGACCGGGTCATACCTGTACTTCAGTTTTGGTAGTATGTACCTTTGCTTGTATGGATGAATACATTCTAAAGATAAAGTCAGTATCATATGCAATTTCTGCATCATACAAAAGAAACAAAGAAAGAAAAATGTTTCCCAACATATTTCCTTTTTTTCTTAAAGGATCATAAGCAATGTAACTTAAACTAAAATAAATCATTTAAGTTTGATTTTCACCCTTGGGAAGCTTCAGCCTCAAACAGCAGAAAATGATATAGTGTGCAAAGAACTTAGTTTTACTGTGCTTAGTCATCATTTTGGCACACTGCGAATACACTGTAGACGAGATGAAAGGATAGTTATGTTGGCACAAGGATTGGGAAGATGATGTCAAAGACTGACAGAGGCAACATCAACATTATGGGATGTCTGCTCAGCATCAAGAGTGTATGTCACTGAACTTGAAGGATTAGTGGGACCAGCTTCAGCATCATAAGGATAAAGCATCTCTTAAGCCCTTTGTGTTGTGCAGTTCTTGTGGCCTCTTGAAGAAGCAGCTGTTTCTGGTCACCTTCTTTTCTAGGCTGTGACCAGAGATCCTTTTCCTTGAATGAGTCAGATGGTGTGGTTCATAAGAAGGATGTGCTGTTGATTTGCAAGCAGTTGATATGTTCTTAAGCAGCACAGAATCACCAGTTTCTAGATTGCTGGGTTTAACGTTGTGTTTGCTATCAGCAAGTTTCCTGATCCTGTCTTATTGTGCCCCATCATCTAACCACTTTGCTATTGTATCAGAGGTTCTAGAATGGTAGTCAGTTTTCAGATTCCTACCAAAGACAGTAGCTGAGGAAGGAACACCGGGGATGTTGTGTTGATCCATATGCGATGAGGAAATGATGCATTGGTTGTTCCCGGCACTGGCCTGCTACCCTTGTCCCTGTGATAGTCTGCTTCAATGTCTGTACTAATCTTTCTGTTTCTCCATTTGCCCTGGGCCATAGGAGTGTGATCTTGTGATGTTTGGAACCCAAGTATTCTACACACAGTCAGATGTTACAGTTTGTAACTGGTTACAAGAAAAGAAACTGCTTTCTGTATTTTTGACCATGGTAAACCCACTTGATAGGTTAGCCCAACACACACACACACATACACACACACACACACACAGAGAAGACACACACACAGAAGACACACACAGAGAAGACACACACACACACACACACACACACACACACACACACACACACACACACACACCGCGCACACACACATACACGTCCATACACACACAAAGATGCGCATGCTTGTCTCACTCTCGGCCACACTAACCAAGCAGAACTCTTCCTCGATGCAGCAGTTTCTGGTCTGTCACAGGGATGGACATGGAGGTGTGTATCAGTTCCTTCACCTCTCTCACCTCACTGCTGCCAGACACCTACGCCAACAACAAATAGTGCAACAAGTATACATTAATGACATTTGGAGGCCAGAGAAGTTCAGTCGGTACAGCTCCAAACTTGTAATCCTGATGATCCTGGGTTTGCATGTTTGAATTTCTGATACACCGTTTCGGTGCATATGGATATTTCCCTCAGAATTACCATCGGTTCTGACTCCATTTCCTGAAAAGTCCTTCGAATGAGGCAATAAACCCAGGTTCTGTGTATGCACATGTATACACACAACACCTTGCTCACACATAAGCAAAATCCAACTTAACTTTCAAAAGAGGAGGCTAGTTTGGCTGTTGGTATGGATACATGTCACATATAAATCATGTCTCAACATGAAAAATCGAAAGAACGAAGGGGAAAAGAATGAGCAACAGATATTGACTCAATGACACATCCACCTAAAAATAGTAAAATTGCAACCCCAAGATTCATCCACACATCTACAACATGCAGGTTTGCATCATAAAAGCCCCCCCCCCCCCCCCCCCCCCCCCCCCAATAAATGTACTCATCACCTAGATGCTGCCTGGTCCCCTTAGAGTGCAAGTTCTGAGCCAAAATACTTGTCAGAGGGGGTTTCTTCTGTGAACACTTGTAATCAAACTCTCCCATAATTTGTTCCAACACATCTTGGAAAGTACTGCCTTCATACATTTACTTTATATTGAGCTTTAGTTCGCTTTGTATGTATCCATGATCCAGTTGAACTGTTTATTTTGATTTGGATATGGTATTAATGTGAAAAAAAAATATATCAAACTGGCGACTGTTGGTGGGTGGATTGCGAATATTCAACCGAAACTAGAGGGGTACGATTGTGGGGGAGGAAATCTTTCCTTAACTATTCATATTTGAAATAGTATGTAAAACAACGCCGAATTACATTCCAGTGTTTCACTCATCAACAGTGTGTCGACATGTATCACAACCGCAGAAACTGAATCATTCATTTAATCATGTGTTCATTTTTAAATTCACATTAGCATAAAATAAATCCACTGATACTTGATTAATTACAGAATGAACAATGAACTTATATGGTCAGAATTTGAATGTACGGAATCGGCAAACATTGATAACATGCCAAACAATTGCCCAAGTGGTCAATGTGGTCAGAAAACCGATGCATGTCGTAAAAATAGTACTTACAACCAGTGTAAATTCTTGCCCATTGACAACTTTGATCGAAATGCGCATTTTGCCGACAACAGACCAGACAATATTAAACACACTGATCAAAGCTACACTCCGTTCTAGTCCGAAACCATCACAAATCGAACTTGCGGGAATTTCCCGTCTCTGCGGCTGGTCAAGTTTACATATTGTGGGATCCCGTGAGGAAAAAAATTACAGTGTCGTAGACAACCACTAACTTTGAAACGTGCGCTAAGTGTTTGCTTAGCATTTTTGTTTGTTTGTTTGTGTTTATCAGTCATTTGTTTCATTTTTAGTTTGCTGGCTTTTAGGGACTTGATATATATGTCATATCTCACAAAACAATCATTAAGCATAAACAGTTTCAACAACCAATTATAATCTAGAAGCACACAACTACTGAACATTTAAGAGCTAACCGTTCAACACAAGCTTATCCACACGGATAAAAAAAAACAAACAAACAAAAACGAACAAACAAACAAACAAAAAACGAGTACAGGGTCCTTGAGAGACCATCACCTGTTTTGTAGAGTGAGGGGGCGGGGAAAGGGTTGGGAGTGGGCAGTGGGAATGGGGGGTGAGGAAAATGGGTCATGTCTAAAAGAGAGAGAAAAGAACAACATATTGGTGTATACGACTGAAAGTTTATGCTCTCTCTCTCTCTCTCTCTCCTCCTCTCTCTCTCTCTCTCTCTCTCTCTCTCTCATGTATTCTGCTTTCATTTTACAATGTATGTGTAGTATCCTTATTCACAGTGATGAGCATTTATTACATAATTTAAAAATTCTTTCAAATTTCGGCATTTAGGTATCGTGCTTTGTTAATTTTATATATTTCCTCATCCTTCTTCTCCACCCTACCCCCTTTTCCTCCACCCCCTCTACACCAACGTGCCCCTCACTCATTCCTCCTTTGTACCCTTCCCATCCCCTCTCACTACCGTCTCCATGTCTTTTCTACTCCCAACTGTTTTGTGGCTTCTATGCATGTACTGACATTTCATGTATATTGAATATCCTTTCTGAGTTGCATATTTGGAACATCTTGTCATACTTTATTCAGCTACTGTTGTGCTAGTCTTGAGTTTGTTTATTTGCTTTTTCTAAGGGCAAGATGTAAAGGAGACTTCATGCACAGACTCTTTCCCATAATGAAAAAAATCCGTTGGTTCGTTCGTTCTCTCCTTTTTTTCAAATCTTTATGTATTATTTTTTTACTTCTTCTTCTTTCTCTTTCATAATAATGTTTGGAATATTCAGCGCTTATTTGAAGCGCCATGCTCTTTGAGTTGTAATAGCATGACTATACTAACTAAAGGAATCGCTAAGAAGAGATTGACAGCAGGTGTTTAGGGGGGAAATCTTATGTAAGTGTTTTAGCCTTAATTTTCATGCAGTCCAAGAGGATTTCGAGTGGATCACTGTCATGTTTGGATGTCTTTGTGCCGTCAGAAAGTTATATGTATACAAATATGGCAGACTGAAATCAGTCTGCTTGACTTGACTAGCATGCTTCATTGTCTGTTGTATTATGCATAACGTTTGACCGATAACACTGTCAACGGGCATGGCTTCTATCCAAGTATGTTGCCCGAAACTTAACATGTAGGATGTTGAGTTCCGGGTCGCTGAAGCAAAACACCTCTCGATTCTGGTAAGAAGTAGAACTTTAACGACAATGATGGGGGCAGCTGAAAATTGTTTCAACTAGATCTGGTCGGGTGGAAACAAAAGTGAACTTCATTAAGCTCACATTCCCCAGCTTAGAACTGGTATCAGACAGCTATGTGGGTAAGACAACACCCACCCCCCTCCCCAAGAAGGCAACGCCTTGAGGCGTTCCAGGTGGAGGCATCAAGGAGGTGCTGGTTCGAATCTCAGCAGCACAAAACAGAAGTGCTTCTTGGAGTAATGACCTGATTTTGACTCGGCCAACCTTAGAGCGTAAGGATTCAGGACCAAAATTTTAGGGTTCCTCTCCTAAAGAGACGTGTGCAATGACCATCATTTGGTGATAGCAAAGCTGAAGAACAAGCTGAAGAGAAGAAAGAAGAAAGAGACTCCGTCCAAGAGATACAATACAAGCAAGCTAAAGGAACCCACCACATAGGCCCAGTTCCAAGCTTTCCTGAGCAACAGGTATTCAGTCCTTACTGAAACAATGCCAGGATCGACAGAATGGTGGGAGGAGATGAAGGATGCCATGGCAACAGCTGGAAAAGAAATCCTAGGGTTTAAGAAGTCACTGCGGGAATCCTGGATCAGTGATGACACATGGGAATTGATAGCAGAGAGGAAAGAACTCCATCAGATGAGACACAACTGCTCCTCAGACCAAGCAGCGTACTACCAGGAGTACATCGAGATGGACAGGCAGGTGAAGCGAAATGCCCAGAAAGATAAAAGGGACTGGCAGGATAAGCAAGCAGAAGATGCCCAAGAAGCTGCCAAGCGCAACGACAAGAGAGCTGTCTACCAGATCGCAAAGAAGATAACTGGTACTATGAGGACTGGCTCTGGACCTGTGAAGGCAAAAGATGGCACACTTACGTCAAGAGGCGATAAGCTTGCAAAATGGGCCGAACACTTCAAAGAAGTTCTAAACAGACCCGAGCCATCGACACCAGCTGAGGCAGAAGACCCATCCCTCCTGCTCCCAATCAACACCGATGACGTCACTGAAGAGGAGATCAGAACAGCCATCAAGATATTAAAGAACAATAAGTCCCCTGGGTTCGACGGAATAACAGCGGAAATGCTCAAAGGTGGTGGTGACTGCATCGTCTCTTGGATGTGCAGTCTCTGTAACCAGGCCTGGAACTCCGGCGTCGTCCAGAGGACTGGAAGAATGGCGAAGTCGTCTGTATTCCAGAAAAAGGCAACCTCTCAGAGTGCAACAGCTGGAGAGGAGTTACTCTACTGTCGATAACAGGGAAAGTGTACTGCCAGGTCATCCTCAACCGAAGGCGCGACTTAGTGGACAATGAGCTCAGGGAACAACAAGCAGGCTTCCGCCCAAAACGATCCTGTGCGGAACAGATCTTCACACTAAGACAGATCATCGAGAAGTGTGGAGAGTACCCCTGGCCATCAGCTTCATTTACTTCTCCAAAGCGTTTGACAGTGTCCACAGACCATCATTGTGGAAAATCATGAAAACCTACGGCATCCCAGAGAAAGTTGTGTCGGCCATTGAGCAGATATACATAAACTCCAAATGCAGAGTCTGGATGGAAGATGGCTACAGTGACTGGTCTGAAGTTGTCACCGGAGTAAGGCAAGGTTGTATCCTCTCCCTCTCCTCTTTGCAACTGCCATTGACTGGGTTCTGAAACACGCAACGCAAGGAAAGAGAATCAAGTGGACAGAAGGGAACAGCCTTTCATATCTGGATTTTGCTGATGACATTACCGCTCTTGCAAGCACCACTCAAGATCTGCAGGTGCTTGTAGACAACATCAGTAAGTTTGCAAGCAACATTGGCCTCATCATCAGTGCCAAAAAGTCTAAAAACATGATTACTGGTAAACACCAAGGGCCAACAGACGTTCTCATCGACCAAAAACAAGTGGAAGTAGTAGAGAACTTTACATGCCTTGGCAGCTCTATCAAAAACCAATAACCTCGACCATGAACTGAAGTGTCGTATTGGGAAAGCAACATCAGCATTCAATCAGCTGAACAACATATGGAACATCAAGAAATTGTCCCTTGGAATCAAACTGAAATTTTATAACTCCAGTGTGATTTCAACGTTGTTGTTATATGGATGTGAAACTGGCAACTGCAGACCACCCAGGAGAGGAAACTCGACGCTTTTGATACTAAGTGCCCACGTAAGATCTTGGGCATCAACTGGTCAGACTTTGTACCAAATGAAGAGGTCAGGGAGAGGTCCAAACAGCTCCCCGTGTCAACCATTGTCTGCAGACGGCGCCTCCACTGGCTGGGTCATGTCTTAAGATTACCCTCTTCAAGACCTGCAAATCACAGGCCATTAAATGGACCCTAGCAGGTCAGAGGAAAAGAGGACGACCCAGGATGAGCTGGCGACAGACAGTGGAGAGAGACCTCCGACTCGCTGAAAGAGGATGGAGTGACACTAGCAAACTGGCTGAGGACGGTGCACAGTTGAGCGCCTTGACTGCCTCATACGTCGCAAGACGCGGGAGCATTTGAGAATCTAAGTCTCCTAAAGATCTTATATTGTCAAACCCTCCATAAGAATTTTTCCGTGTGTGTGTGTGTTAGGAAAAGATGGGAGTGTTGAGTGCAAAAGTATAATGAGAGCGGCAATAGGTATTCGGACGCCAAGAAGTTACGTGTGAAATCAGATCAATCAGTGGATCATTAGGTTTAGGTTTAGGTTTATAGGGACAATTGCCTTTAGCAATTTTAGCTAGAACTGGCTTTACATGTCCCTTCTGTATGTTATCTGGTCTTTATACGGTCAGGTCTTTAACTCGCTCAAGTCTTTATTTATCATAGTCAAAATAAATGGTCTTCAATAATACACTATCATCGATAGAGCTTTTGAAAAAGTTAGTATTTTGTGCACGTTTAATGTTAGGGGTTAATTTATTCCAAAGATTTGTTACTCTGTTACTAAAAGAAAATTTCCTTATGTTAGTGCGACAATATTCATGATAAATTTTATCCACACTATTTCTGGTAATATCAACTCTTGATGCAGTAAAAAATTTTGAAATAGGAATATTGTCAACACAATTAAATATTTTATAGACTTGGATCAAATCGCTCCTCACTCGTCTTGTTTTTAGAGTAGGCAGTCCAAGAGCTTTTAACCTACCTTCATAGGGAAGATTTTGTATTTTCTTTACAAGCTTTGTTGCTCTTCTTTGTACTCTTTCCAGAGCAGCAGACTGCCTCTTTAATCGAGGATACCAAATTGTATTGCCATATTCCAAATGTGGTCTAACGAAAGCCTTGTATAGTTTTGTAAAAATATCTTTATCTATGTGAATAAAAGTACGTTTAATTATACCAATCATTTTATTAGCTTTATTTATAGACTTTTGAATATGCTTATGGAATACCAGGCCAGAATCAAAAGTGACACCAAGATCTTTTTCATAATCACATGTCGAAATATCTGCACGCTCACCAGTATTACTGTTCAGCATTGTATATTGGTATCTTGGGTTCTTACGTCCAACATGTAACACGTTGCACTTGTCCGCATTAAAATGCAAATTCCATGTGGTAGACCATTTGGACAAATTATCAATATCATTTTGTAATGTATTATGATTATAAGTTGTATTATAAATTTTTGTATGTCAGCGAATATTTTGCAAATACTTTCCACCGAGTTTGGCAAATCATATATAAATATTGTAAATAATACGGGACCCAAAATACTCCCTTGTGGTATACCACTTAAAAGTTCTGTAAAATCTGAATATGAACTTCCTACTCGTGACTCTTTGCTGTCTTTTAGTTAAAAAATCCCTTATCCATGAATGCACTCTACCTGTAATTCCATATGATGATAATTTCACTAAAAGCCTCTCATGGGGAACAGAATCAAAAGCCTTTTAAAGGTCTAAATAAAGTATATCTACATTGTTGCCATTATCTAAAAGTTTTGTTAAATCCTCCATGACAAGCAGAAGTTGTGTTGCACAAGATCGATGTTTACGGAAACCATGCTGGCATTCTGTATATAAATTATTCAAGGTCATATGATCTACGATCACATCACGTATAATTGATTCCATAATCTTACATACAGTTGATGTAAGATCACGATCAAAACAGGCGATAGCACTGGTCGTGAACTTTTTAACCCCCCCTCTCTCTCTCTCTCTCTCTCTCTCTCTCTCTCTTCTTATTATGATTTTTTAATCTTTCAGTTTTCTAAAGGTATTTTAGTCAGACTGTATTTAGCTACGAACAAAGAAAAAAAAAACTAGCGTATGAATATATCACTTTTTTTTTCACTCACAGGGAGACCCACTACCAAAGTACAAAGTGGGTCCACATTATTTTCAACATTTAACAAGTAATCAAAAAGGAAATTTATCGGTTATGCTTATTCATTTGCTTTACAAAACAATTTTTGTTCCATATTTCTTGAATAAAATTTGCAGAATGAAAAGCTACCGCCATACAGTCACAAGTGATCCCCCGCTTTGCAATTTGATAGAGTGGATTTTTAACTGATCAAAACAGAAAGAGTTTATGAGAAACTTACTGTAAAGATATTCACAAGAAAGAGAGTATTTAAAATGTTTGTCAAACCGTTTATTTTCCGGTCCCACGTGGTGTAGTTATTCTTAAACCTGAACAGCTGGATGAGTGTAGTTCCACCAACCGCTTTACCGCCAAAATAAGTACGCTTCGTGTGGTTGGTAATCGTTCCTCAACATTCTTCGCTGAGTGGCTGCGTGTCTCCTGCAATCTCACTGGTTCACCCGTTGACCAACCAATTTCTCAAACTCATCTCAATCACAGAGGTTTGTTGTCATTATTCTGTGGCAAATATTTGGCACGTGTTGTTTTGATTATTCAGTTACTTCACAAAGCTACGGAATTGATAGCAGTTGTACTGCCTTCGATCGAAACAAAGGCACTGAAAGCTTGAAGCCCCGCCATGTTTGTCTTGCTGGCAATGGATTGCTTGCTTGAGTCGAAGATGAACTCGTGATTCCGAAACGTTGCCCTCTGAAGTTGATCGTCCGGTCATCCACCCAGCAAATTTAAAAAAAAAACAAAATATGCGTGGATTAATGTCCTGATTTTCTCTGTTTCTGAATTTCGATCGCTAAAGCACAACAAAAATTTGGATTTTGATATCCATTCACCGGGTAGATCGTAGTCTACAGACAGTATCCGGTAAACGTGGGGGAACCCGGGAAGGGGGAAATAAACGTTTTGCTGATCAGTACAGAATCATTGATGCTGTCCGATCGGTAAGTGCACGAGTATTATATAAACACTTTTGCATGTGCCGGTGTGTGTGTTACTTGACCTGTGTTTTTGCAAGTGCTTACAAAGTGCAAGATGTTCAGCACAGAATGAGTGAGTGGATGGTGATTGACGTTACCCCCCCCCCCCCCCCCCCAACTCGGAAGTTTAAGGGAATGTGTGTGTGTGTGTGTGTGTGTGTGTGTGTACTGGTGCTAAGCAAGGTGGTTGAGCCTTCAAAATCTGCTAAGAATAATACAGGAGAGAAAAATACGAACTGTGTTGATTTGGGGGCAAATATGACTTGAGTACTGGTAAGTTTTATTATTTTTTTTATTATTTTTTATTTTTTCCAGTTGGGTGTTATGGGTTATGTATATCATGTGTATATATATAAGTATGTGTGTGTGTTGAACAATGTAGCAATGGGGAGAAAATAAGCGCAGACTCATAATTCTCTATCATTACATAAATGACATCTGCACTACCAGACTCCTTGTGAGCGAGTGTGTGTGTGTGTGTATAGTCAGGGGCAAAATCCCTCAAAACAATAAGAGAGAGAGAGGGAGAGATCAAATATGTAGCAACAAGTCAATTGATAGATCAGCCTTAGTGAAGCTAAAGTAAAAACAGGGCAGCAGTCTGTAAGAAAAAATGTAATGTTTCAGTTTTTAGTGTGTTATCTGTTGAAAATGATTTATTTTTTATTTTATTTATTTATTTTTTTTTTTTTTGCACAACCAACCGTATGTTCCTTGAAAAGTGAAAAATTTTCAAATTTTTCATGCGTTACCCACGAAATGTTAACAGATTGTCAATGTCATATTGTTTCCATGTTTTCATGGAGAATGCTGCAAGGTTACTGTTGTCCAAGTAGACAGCAAAATATACAAGAGAGAACTTTATTAATTGACCATTGAGTGCTGTTGAAGCATTCAAGTGAATGAGGAGGTCAGCAGAGGGTGGTGGGGGTAAAATCTTTTTGGTTCAAAGGCTTGGGTTGTAACGATGTATGTGAATGATTATAGGTCTGATGGTTAAAGCACTTTTGCCATCACTTTTCTCTGCGCTTTTCCATTGACGCCATTGGAAAAGAAGGGCTCGACCAATCACCAACAGCCTAGATGTGCAGTTCAAAATATTGGGGATGACTGGGTTGTTTTTTCTGAGAAGAACATGAGCCAGTATGATTACTTTACAATGTACAACAATGTCAAGGTCATGTAGGAAAAGGGCTGTAGTACACTTTGAAGTTAAAAATCAGGGAAAAGTCTCATAATGCTTCAACAATCAGCTATCA
The DNA here is from genome assembly GCA_033310375.1 of Conus canariensis. Taxonomy (NCBI): domain Eukaryota; kingdom Metazoa; phylum Mollusca; class Gastropoda; order Neogastropoda; family Conidae; genus Conus; species Conus canariensis. The sequence goes on along the minus strand of CM065734.1, from coordinate 26,487,018 downwards.
GGTTGTTAGGCAAAGGAAAATCATGAACTCTATCAGACTCTTGGAATTATTTTTTGCCACAAGCTATGAAACTGTTGCAGTGTCAGTCACTGAGTCAACCACAAACACACACTTGAAAATAAAAGTTTGTCCTTGGCTCGTTTGTACCTGATGTTTCTGTTCAAGACCATAAGATGGTATGCTTCTGTTGAAAGCATCTACCTCATCTGAGTGAAAGCGTCAGCGATGATGTTGCAAGCAAAACTTTCAGCATCGAAAATGAATATACTCCTTTTAGTTCAATCATTTCCCCTGAAACTGCTCAGGAATCTCTTTGTCCACCATGAGTGTTCCAGATTTTGATGGTTCAAATACCGAAATAGGTTCATGGCAAACTTGAAAGTGGAAGGGATCTTTGTTAAAGTAGCATTCTTAGGTTTTCTTCTTTCTGTTCCTTCTCCTCCTTGCTGATTCTGCTTTGTTAAGGGCACTGTTTGTACTTTCAGATCTTTCGATAGCTTCTCCAACCCATTGTTCTGAGCTTCTGAGGCAGCCTTCATCTGATTTTTGTTTGTTTGTTTTGTTTTTATTTTTGAGATTTCTTTTTCTGTTGGATGTGATCCATCTCTCTCAGGCGTCTGGGATTTTGAGGATGTGTCTTTGGTTTTGGATTTTTCATTGCCTAGCCTTCCATACATGTACTTTGTAAACTGCCTCCAAATGTGGTTAATTTGTGCTCTGGTGTGCTCTTTCCTATCAGCGTATCCAGTTTTTGCTCTTTTTTTTTTTCACCTAATTTCTCCCATTCCACTTTTGCACATGCGGGTGGCATTTTGAGTTTCTGGTGTTCGGCATCAAGAGCCTGTGGAAACTCCATGTCTGAATTATCAGCATGGATGTTTTTGGCACAGTGGTGTGAATCCTGGCCTTTGTTCTCTGATGTCTTGTCTCCTGGCGCAGTGTGCTGCCATTCATTTATCAGAGTCTTTGTGCAGCCCTTTTAAGTGCTGAGGATTTTCATGCTGTACTCAGCAGAGAATAAATTTTCTTCCACAGACACATGGGAATTCCATGTGTTCATTGCTCAAAGTCCATTGTACATTTTCAATCAAGATTGTGTTGGCACCAATGGATTCATCATTCTCTCCCCATCTTGATGAATATTTGGAGCATTTTTTCATTTTTGGTACTAATAGCAAGTGTGAGAAAGGCAAGATGGGGAGCCAGCCCACAGAGCCTTAAGTCTGGTCTTTTCCAGTGTCATCTGATCTTTCCTAGACATCCTCCAGACTATTCCCTGAAGTCAACGGTCTACCCAGTTTCAGTAAGAAGAAACTCTAGGGAGAGCGGGACAGTAGAACGTCTTCAGAGAAGATACCCTCTCAGGCAAGTGTTTCAGAAACACATCATGATCCTTCATGACCCAAATCAGGTGGCTACTTAGCACACTTTTAAGTTCTTCATTGCCACAGTACTACTATCTTTGGGCCAGTGACTGCTAAAAAAATCAGCTTTGATGGAAAATTTTTAACGCTGTCCATTTTGTTGCCATAAAATAAGATTAGAAAATACTGGAACCCAGATTGGTGTCCAAAATATTGGCAGTTTTGAGTGACTGAGAGAGCACGGTTTTATTATCAAATGTGAGGCAGCCAAAAGGTGGGGTAACCAAAGAAGAAGTCAGTTGTCTTGTTCAGTAGACCACATATTTTCTGTGCTTGCAGGCTGCATTATGGATGGAAGTGGAGATACTGCGGAAAACCGACTTGATGAAGCATTTTTGAACGGTGCAAGTTATGTGGTTGAAGGTATGTAAGTAGACATGTATACATGTTTTGAACAAATGTAATGCTTTTCTAACAATTCATCTTTATTTTCATTTTGACGATGGTATAATTGATCTGCTTTTTCACTTTTTGGCCATACACTGGACTAATTCAATTGTGTAAAACTTATTTTTTCATCATTGTAATTGTTTTTAACTGTTTTTGCACATACACTTGACTGCTTGCGTAAAACTTGTATTTTCATCGATGTAATCCTCCTAACACTGATTTTGTTATCTTCAACTTTTTCTTTCTATGGTGCATGATTTGTTGATTCCTTATGTTTTTAGAGTTGAAATAGTTAAAAATGAAGACAGTACTGAAATGAAATGAAAACAGAATAAAACAGACTAACATTTTGCTGCTGTTATCATTTTTGTCTCGTTCTGTATGAAAATCTTGATGTTGAAAATTAAGACAGTGTTGCTGTATAAACTGCATTATGCTTGAATATTCAAAGTATATGCGAAAAATATGAATACATATGAAGATTTTTTTTTTCATTCGCTCTTTTTTTTTTTTTTTTTTAGAATTCTTACTATATGATTATTACAAAGTGCATGTGTGATGATAATTGCACATTCTCTCCTGGTTTTGCCAGAAACTGATGATACTCTGGGTGCCGAAGATGATGAGAAAAGTGACTCTCCTTTACGTGAACAGGTAATGGAAATGGAAATACTTGATATGTTGAAAATTTCAAAATACTAATGAAAAAAGTATTTGTCACTGAAAGTTTGTATTAGTTATTACACACAATTGTTCATAAATGACACTAATGACTGTATGATATGACTGGTAATGTACAGGCATAAAGAAGTTTCTTTTCAAACCTGTTGTGGTAGAAATTTGACTGAATGTATTTCCACAACTTTGAAAACGAACTTTTGTCACATGCGGATTTTTAAAGTTAGGATGTGGTGTTTGAAAAATCCTTGAAATTTATTCACACCAGTGTTTTTCTCTCTTTGTTTGGGGGAAGGAGGGGGTGAGGGGAGGGAAGGGGGAAAGAGGTTGGGGGGACAGAGACTTGTAGAAAAGGAATGGAAGAGACATGCAAGATAGGATGACAATCCTTAAAACAACCATTTGTTTGAAAGTGTTGGTGGATCAACTGCGCTGTCTTTTAAGTGTGGTCCATTTTGAACATGTGACCTATTTTGAACAGTGTGTGTACAAACTACAAAATTGTGGTCAGTGCTTTAGGTAGTGTATATCATATTGCGCATTTAACCCCTGTGCATTCAACCACTGCTTAATAGGTGTACAAATTGAGTGCAAATGTCTCGCTGTCTCATTTTCATATCTTGGCTAAGAATATCTTGAACTGGCTGTAGAATGAGTCTCTCTTCTCCCATCTCTCTGTCTTCCATCTTTCTTGCCATCTGTCTCTCCCCTCCCCCTCATCTCTCTCTCTCATTCTCTCACTCTCTCTCTCTCTCTCTCTCTGTCTCTCTCTCTCTCTCTCTCTCTCTCTCTCCTCTCTCCTCTCTCTGTTTGTGTCTATCGCTGTTTCTCTCTGTTTCCGCTCTCTGTCTGTCTGTCTGTCCATGTTCCTATGGTGGTTCATCTGTGCTGGTGAAGTAGACTTAGTTTTTATGTGAGAAAGATGCACATGGGATATTTATTTCGCAAACATTGCCCTTACAGGACCGTTTCCTACCCATTGCCAATGTGGCTCGGATAATGAAGAAATCAATTCCAGTATCTGGAAAGGTAAGAAGAAAGTTTTTTTCCCCCTTAAGATGTAAGTGTATGTATGTATGTTTGTATACATGTATGTATTTATTAATCTATGCTACAGTTTTTGCTTGTGTTTATATTTAGAAAACATTTGCGTAGATGTTTTACTTTAAGTGTGTGTGTGTGTTTATAGAGCTCATGTCTGCTGTCACTTGCAGTTACTTGTGTTTTTCCACTCTCTGCTGATACTACACATGCTCACTCCCACTACCTTGCCACAAACATTTTCTATTTTCCTCGAAACGTTCTTGCTTTTAATATTGAAGCTTCCATACCAACAAATACAAGAAATGGTGGAAACTGGTTTTACAAAACGTGTAAAATCCCAGCAGTACTGCACAGTTGACATCAAGGTTTTTTGCCTTTTTTTTTATACATAGCAAATTCTAGACTGGCATTTCTTATGAATAACATGTAAGATTAAAATTAGTTATAAAATTTAAGAGACTATCATTGGCTGTCCATAGACATTTATACTTACACTCTTGCTCAACTTTCATCCCTTGAAATTTTTCATCAAAAGATCTGGTACAATGGATGGTTTCATTCTGAAATTAGTTGGCATTTCCTTGGTTTTCTGTTCATAGAGTAGAAGTAATTGATCTCACCAACATACAGATGCATTTATACGATAAAAGTAAAGAGTCACAGTCAGACAGCTCATGAAGAACACGGGGATAGTGTATACTTCACAGCGGCTACCCTTCTTGAAGCACCACAAGAAAAGAGTATTCTTTTTTTTTTTCTTTTTGTATTCGTCAGCAAATTAATACATAATATATTGGATCAATACACAGGATTAGTATAAAGAAAAAAAAGAAAGAAAAAAGAAGAAAAGATTAGGAATCTTGGTTTAAAATGAACTAATGTACCAACTTTGATCAGTGTCGGATATAGATGACGTAAAACACTAACATGATAGGAACGTCTTTTGACCACTTCCATAATGATAAGAGGTAGTTATAAACAGTAGTAAAAGGTGTAAAGAGGAACTAATGTTGTGTATGTCTTCGTGTTTTTAGGATTGCAACAGGTTTCTGTTTGTTGGGATTCTTTATTTATTTTTTTCTTTTTAGGATGGATTATTAGAATGTCTCTGTCTTGTGTTTCAGATCGCAAAAGACGCAAAAGAATGTGTACAGGAGTGTGTCTCAGAATTCATCAGTTTCATCACCAGCGAGTATCCTTTCTAGCAACATGCATGTACTTGTGTCTACTGGGTTGTTTCCATATCCCATCATGAAATATTTCTTTGTCAGTAATTGTTTGTTAACATCGTTCAAAACAGTTGAAGGTGTTTGTTACTGAATGAAACTTTGGAAAGCCCCGATAATCCTTTGTTAGAAAAAGTTTCATAATTGAATATGAAACAGAATCTCTGATGCAATTCTCTAGATATGTGTAAGTTTTGTTGGAAGCAGATAGAATATGGACCCATTGCGGTCAGCATTTTGGTGCGATAAAAAAAAAGTAAGAGGTAGCACACCTTTGCTAAAGATAAAAAATAAGAAGGTTTTGTTTGCATCTTTAGATTCTTTTTTAAAGAGTGGATTTTGCTTTGTATCATTATGTGTAATACACTTGAACAATCCTTAACCGGCCTCAGAGCGAGTGAAAGGTGCCATCAAGAAAAGCGAAAGACAATTAACGGAGAAGACATTCTGTTTGCCATGTCCACGCTTGGCTTTGACAACTATGTTGAGCCACTCAAGGTCTACTTGCAGAAGTACAGAGAGGTTAGTTAAGAATACGTCAACAGTGTAACTTTGCGCACATGAGTGTTTCTGTCTTGCTCAAGTTAATGATTGACTGTTGTTGTGGTTGCACACACTGTGATTAGAATCCCACCATTGGTTCTGACATGCCATGTCTTGGTCACCACGGTTCTTGTCGCTGAAGTTTGAATTGGTATAGTCTACACTGATGTCTGAGTCAATATAGTTTAACAGCACCTGTACCATTAACAGGCTGGAGATCTGTCCTCGGATCCGAGAATTTCCGAGGAAAGCATGTGATTTCCAGACACAGGAAAAGCAAACATCCAAGGGGAAAAAAGTCTGTTGAAAAAAAGTCACGAAAACGCTTTAGTGCCCGGAGTCTCATAATGTATCCAGTTTTTCCAGTCCAGGTTTCCATGATTCTGCGTTCAGCATTCTGCCGTCCATGGTCGTTATGGAATATTGCAGCACTTCTGCTTGCATTAATCAGAGCATTTCAGTAGTGGGCAAATATATAGGTGAGCATGAATTCGTTCAGCCATTTTTCTGTTTGTGGGTCGTGCTGAGGCTTCTTCTTTTGAAGAGAAAATATGATATCTTGTTGTATGTTACGAATGGTGAAAAAAGAGAAGACTTTGAGGAAGGCACAATCATCAACTGTTGGCGATTTGACTGCACTGAAAAGACCACAAAAGTGAGCAATTTTGATCAGCGGTTTTCGACTTGGTATCGGAAAGGGAACTGGCCAGGTAAGGCATGTTGTTACTTGTTTGCTTTGTTAAAAAGAGCTGATCTACACCATTCGTGGATTTGACAAGTGTTCTTTGAACACATGCACTGCAAGATTAATGTGCTGATGTTTTAAGAGCTCTGAACTGCCATCAGAACAGTCTGGATTTTTTTATCATTAATGTTTTAAAGACCCCCCCCCCCCCTTCCTCTCCCCCCTCCCCGCATCCCTTCTTTTTTCCCCCCAAATAAAATTTTGACAGTATGACAATCCAGATAACCGATAAGTAATAGGTCATATGTACCTCAATGGTGGGCTTGGTTAGAACAGCAAGAAGTAAGATGCACAAAGTGACAGTGACTGTGTCACCAAGAACGGATATTCTTCTTTCATTATCAGGTTATATGCATGACTGCTGAAACAAACGCCAATCATATTTTTTTAACTTTTCTTTTTCTTTTTTTTTTCTTTAGTTTTGAGTGTGCATGCCTGTGTGTGTGTATGTGTGTTTTCAGTTATTTTCTTTTAATTTCTTTATTTCCTGCATAGTAATTTGCGTATTATGAGAGACCATGAAACAGAATTCAAAAGTGCTTAGATTCCATTTCAGCTGGGGGATTCGCCCTCCAAAATCCCACACCATGGGTGTTGCCCCTGGGCCCCACCAGGCCTAGGTGGCCCCTTGACCCAAGCTTTCTTCAGAGATTTTTCAAATCAGCTGTTCTCCAGCTTGGATTAAATTGTCCACAGTCCACAGTGTTAAAACTAGTACTTCTCGATCACTTGCATTGTCTGTCACATTTGAAACAAGGAGGGAAAATTATATTTGCTGTCTTGTTTTGAAGCACATTGCAAATGGTGTCCACAAGAGCTGCAACTTCGGACCAAGTCCCAATGTCTTTTAAGTTTAACCCCTTCCAAAGAGTCATAAGGAAATGAAATACAAGATCCCTTGAGATAAAAAAATGAAGGATGAGCATATTATTACACGAAAGGTTATCAGACTTTTAGTTCTTTCAGTTTCCAGTGTAGGAAAGAAAGCAGCACCAGCTTTCAAATCTGAGAGTGTGTGAGTGTGCAAGTGTAAGTGCTAGTATGATAACTGTTTGTGATGTACAGATTGTTGCTTGGCAGAGTGCAAAGGGAGAGAAGACTGGTGTGGATCCCGATGGAATTCAGGAGTTGCCAGATGATTTAGGTAAGTACAGAGATGCCAGCCAGTCTGAATAGGCCATTGCTCAATATGATTTTTCATTCAGAGTTTGTACACAGCCGTGACCGTAAGTTGAACGGTTTGTAAGAAAAAATGTTGAAAACTATGCTTATAGTGGAGGGTCGATATTTTGAATGGAGGCGGACTTGTGAGGCTTTACTGATAATCTGTGTTTTTATGGTTGTATCTTTCAATTGTTATTGTTATGTTATTTTTCTGATGATTTTCAGTTGATTAAAAAACAAAATTATCGAATATCACTTCTTGCTTTTGACGTCCTCTTGACTCCATACTGCATTGGTTTGGACAATTTGAAGGTCAAGTAAATGAGTTATATCTTTCTTTTGCCTAGCGATCAGAACTATTTCTGATGTGTGTGTGTGTGTACTGTGTGTGTGTGTGTGTGTGTACTGCTTACTTCTTTTGTTTCTTCTTTTGTTTAGTTTAGTTTTTGCATTTCAATTACTTTTTAATACACGACAGGAAAAAGTTCCATTATGCGCACTTTGGTTTACAACCCATACATACAACACTTCAACTCTTTTAACTTTCTTCTCCTGTTCGATTTTTTTCAAACTTTTGTTGGTCTTTTCTTTTTTCGTGATAAACATGATCAGCACAAAACATGTACGCAAGCTTTCTCTGTTCCTCTCGCGCACCGCAGAGCTGGTATTTACGCACATGTATGGCACATTCTTGACTCTCTGGAACAATCAGGGACATGCTTGGTCCACAAACAAGGGGTCTAGCTGGATGCACATATTTGTAGCTAGATCTGCAGTTTCCAGTCACGTACAGAGCATTCGACCTCATATGGAGTCCATGTTAATGTCGGTAATAAAATTTTTCCTTCAAAATCAAGTCGCCAGCAGAACGTACAGCAATCACATGGAAAATGTGTTGGTCCAAGCACCGATTTCTGTCCCCTCTGCCGTGGTGTTCCAATGGCTTTGTCCTTGCTTGCATGGCTTTGGAAGGAAGAACAAGCTAGTTATGAGTCTTTTGTCGCTCAGTGTCTTCCAAGGATTCCCTCCCAGGAGATGAAAAGAAGCTCTTGATGGGCTTTAACAGATGGTTCAGTTCACTGTACACAATTCAGCGTTTCTCATTGACGTCAGGGAAGGGTTTAATCTTGACACTTTTTCATCCATTTGTTCCCCCTCCACTCCTTCCTGCCAATCCTCTCCGTTTAGAATCGTCATCAAGTCATTTTCAAGGCGACTGAGGACTTTCATCGGCGCTTAACTTACTTCCCATGATTTCTTATTTTTGTTGTTTGTATTTTCATGTCATGCCTGAAATTATTAAGCCGGGATTCATTACTTTAAGTCTGTTCTTAACTGAACAAACTATTGTTTAGCAAATCTATGTTGTGAAATAGCAAGGAATCTTAGTTTCTCTCAAAAGTAAAGCCCACAATCTATGACCTAGTTTGCTGAGTTACGACAAACCAAGAACAGATTCTTAATGGAAGTTTGAATGATCTTTTCACAAGGGAGGGAACACAACCTGTACTGCTCCTTGCTGATGCTTGACTAAGATATTAGGCCTGCTGAAACAGGAACTTCTTTGAGGAGGCTGTAAAATTAATGGTAGCAATCTCTTTGTCGGAAATTTCACTTATTTCCAAAGCGTTATGAATATTTTGGCAGTATCGAAGCAAAATGTTGGTTGACAATTTGAGAATGTAAATTTAGGTCAAACAGTCACAAACTAACTTTCATGACAAGGGAGGATTTTCAATCATAGGAGAGCTTTCATATGGGTATTTCCCATTGTGCAAAACCAAATGGTTCCCAGGACATGTGGAACGATCCTTTTTTCACTGAGAATTTAGTTTCTGGGAGGTTCGCAAACCTAGCCAATTTCATACGATGAATCAAACGATAGGGCAGTTATGAACGAAGCAAGACCGGGCAATTATGAACAAAGACAAGATAGCTGAAACTGCAAACAAGGTGCTGTATGTTCACCATCTAAAAGCTTGTTTGGTTAAGAACAGCCTTTAGTGTTTGTTACCTTCATTTGGTAATTCAGCATTTCAACATTTATGTCCATGTTTTGAGTTCCATCAACAGTCACAATAGTTTGACACCAGCTTTTCATCTACCCAGTATAATTTTGTAAATAGCAGTACTGTTTGTCAGGGATGGACCGTCACTACTTTTTTTTTGTTTGTACTCCCTGTCACTTCAGTCAGAGGATCCCAGAGATTCCCTCTAATGCACACACAGAGAGAAGCACACACCACACACACACACACACACACACACACACACACACACACACACACACATGTGCACACACACACACACATACCCACACACACACACACGACCGTACACACACATACTCTCTTTTTCTTTTTGACACAGATACACACACACTCAAATGCACATACACACTCTGTTTTTCCTCTTTTCTCACTCTTACACACATAGACACTTACTTGGGCACATGTACGCTCACAAACAACTCTCCACACACACACACACACACACACACACACACACACACACACACACACACACACACACACACACGCACGCACGCCTGCACACGCTCATACACACACACGCATGCATGCACATGCACACACACACACACACTCACACACACACACGTACGCACACACGCACAAACACACACACACACACACACGCACTTGCACACACACACATTCACTTGCACACCCCCAAATACAATCACATCAAAGCTTGCACATGGATTCACAATGAGATATGCTCTCACAGTCAGTTCATTTTTTGTGGTTATATTTTACTTTTCTAGTGTTGAGTGGTGTTGTTTTACAGCGTTAGAAGATGTCATTTAAAGAGATGTATGAAAGTTTTTTTTCATTTTTTTTTTTATATGACTTGTGAGTTGATTTTAACGTGGTGACAGCCCTGATGTGGCCCTCTGCGGTCTGCTGGGCTATAAGCAACATTATCTTACCTTATCTTAACAGCACAAACCCTGACGTCAGGACAGATCATGGCCACTGACCAGAATGGACAGCAGAATGTGATCTTCGCTTCTTTTCCAGCTGGACAGGTATGGAAAATGGTGTTCAACTCAGCTACTCCTTTTCCAAGAAAATCGGGGATATCAGCGAAATTGAAACATAACAGTGGAGGTGGTGGGAGGGGGCCGGGGCCAGGGAGATTCAGGGGAGAAGGAAAAAGTGGCAGTGGAATATGCAGATTGCTAGGGTGGTTGGTGGTGGTGTTTTTATGTGTGTGTGTGTGTGTTTTTCTGTATCAGCAGATGCGACAAGTGTGAAAAAAAAAGTTGTGGACATTTCTTCGTGAGACCATGCTGTCTCTGTTTTGTCTACCCATTGATGGAGTGATGTCACTCTCTGACATTCTGTGTCAACAGGACGCTGCAGAAATGAAAGGGATCATCAAAATGAATGGTCCTGGTTCAAAAATGAAAGAGACTCAAAATTCATGGCCCTGGTTCAAAAATGAAAGACATTGTCAAAATGAATGGTCCTGGTTCAAAAATGAAAGAGATTGTCAAAATGAATGGTCCTGGTTCAAAAATGAAAGAGATCGTCAAAATGAATGGCCCTGGTTCAAAAATGAAAGACATTGTCAAAATGAATGGTCCTGGTTCAAAAATGAAAGAGATCGTCAAAATGAATGGTCCTGGTTCAAAAATGAAAGAGATTGTCAAAATGAATGGTCTTGTTTCAAAAATGAAAGAGATTGTCAAAATTCATGGTCCTGTTTCAAAAATGAAAGAGATTGTCAAAATTCATGGTACTGGTTCGGAAATGAAAGAGATTGTCAAAATTCATGGTCCTGTTTCAAAAATGAAAGAGATTGTCAAAATTCATGGTCCTGGTTCAAAAATGAAAGAGACTGTCAAAATTCATAGTCCTAGTTCAAAAAGGAGATTGTCAATATTAATGGTCCTGGTTCAAAAAGGAGATTGTCAATATTAATGGTCCTGGTTCAAAAATAAAAGAGATTGTCAAAGTCCATGGTCCTGGTTCAAAAATGGAAGAGACTGTCAAAGTTCATGGTCCTGGTTCAAAGATGAAATGACTGTCAAAATTGTTGGTCGTGGTTCAAACTAGACCAACAAAAAAAAAAAAAAAAGTGGGTGATAAGATCAGTGCCCAGCCTTGCATCAAATTAAATAATTTTGAAAGTGAATTTCAGTTTTGTTTTCTTGGTGAAGGGGAATGGATCAGAGAGAAAAAAAAAAGGGGGGAGGGGGGGAGGGGTTGGGAAGGGCAGAGAGAGGGTGAGGGTGGTGGTGGTGGTGCATGGGAGGCATACCTGCCAAAAGCCAGGGTATGGCTGCCATAATCCCTTAAATTTCAGGGATAGTTGCTTTTTCTTAGTGGAAACCCTGGTTTGAGATGAACTTCAAAATGTGTGGTTTTTTTATGGCTTTTACTTAGTTTTATGTCTGTTTTCATTTGCTTGAATGTGAAAATGATATTAGAAAATTAATCAAAATGTACATATATACATACATACATCTGTACATGTGTATTGTTTTAGATTTAGATTTGGGCTTCGTAAGATTCTGAAAACATAAATTGTTTTTGTTTACAGCATCTTAACAGCAGAAAATATCAAATTCACCCACGTTGATCTCAGCACCTTTAATCAAGCCATTGCACTATGCAGAGCCAGCAACACTGGCTCCCATGTATGAGAACAGGTCACAAATAGAAATGACTGTGATATGTTGTTCTGTTTAGACTGGTACCACATATGTGGTGGTCAGCATTTGATAGGCAAACTGAAAGGCTGCTTTTCAAGTCAATTATTGGTAGTCAGAAAGTTCAGTGGTAAGGGTTGTTTGTCAGTTGCTAGGCTATGACAGTACTCTTTGGGGAAGTGTTATATCAAAAATCTATCAATACAGGATGAGGATATGCACGCTGGCACACCACCCTAGTTGAGCATTGCTCATATGAACTTGTGAACATAGGTGTCCCATCGATTAAAAAAATTTGTGGTGTCTTTCTAGTGATTCATACACAAACTGGGGTGAGGTAGGTTAGGTAAGTGAGAGAAAACTCTGACAAAAAAAAAAAAGAAAAAAAGAAAACTGACTTTCAGGGATAACCCGTGATACAATTTTGAAATTGCTGTATTTGTACTGAAGTTCGCCGTTGTCTGTTTTTGTGCCAGTGCTCAAACTTCATGTCATGGATGTCAAACCTGTCTGTTTCAGCTAACAAATTTTGCATAGGACGCAGGGGATCCCAGACAAGGCAGCAAGCATTTCTGATTGTGTATCATCCATCTCATTCAGAGTTAATCTTCATGGTGATATCTTCTGTTCCTCGTCCTTCACCATCTCCTTTCTCCTCTGCTTTCTGAGATTCACCAAAATTATTGAGCGTTTTGTTTGGATGTTGTGAAAAGTGGTCTCGCAAGAATGCCTGATTAAAGCAATGCAGAAATCTACCATTTGTGGACATCTTGGACACTTCCATTTTGTACGGTTGTAAATATTCTTTTATACATGACTGCTTGAACTTTGGTACTTGTTTTACATTATGCTTTTTTTTTCACCTTCCTTTTAACTCTTGCTTTTAACTGACTTTCGGTTCTAGTTGAATGTTTGGGTTTCATCACAAAAAAATTAATAAAGGGTTTCATAAATCTGGGGGGAGAGGGTTACTTTAAGAGGATGGGTACTCACTTCTGCCAAACCGAAAACAAACAACCAAATTTTTATTCTTACAGTTCGAACTTTTGCAAAAGTAAAAACAAACAAACAAATAATTCCCTTGTTCTTAGCATTTGAAGTTTGTCAAACACAAATCAGCTTTGTGATTTTGACAGCTTCATGCAGACTGCTACTCACTGGCTGAAAACTCACTTCTCTGTCACAGAGAAGTAATAACATGAAGTGCTCTCAAGCCAAAGTGAAGTTAGAAAATCGGCAGTGTTGTTTCTCCAGTGATGTCACTTAGCTTGCCGTTGACAGTGGTCAGTTTGCACAGCCAGTCCACATGCTGTCATAGTAGTGCTTGTTCATACCCATTAGATATTTTCATGTATGCATTTTCACCTTGTAGTGACAAAAATCATTATATTTTGTAAAATTGTGGGGATGGGGATGGGGCCAATTTGATATGTCTCTTTGCAGCAAAGGATCCCAACTAGTAATCAGAGAGTCTGGATAATGTCAGTTTTGTGATTGATATTTTATATGCATAGGTCGAAACAGAAAATGCCTAGGTATATGTGCATGTGTGTAGATAATCACTTCTACCACACATCAATATGTGGACAAAAATAAACACAGACCAACTTAGACATTCTCACTTTCTTTTTTTTTTTTTGTTTTTACTTTGCCACATTCATACATGGCCTCCATGTCATGCAACATTCAGAATTAGCTTAAGTGATGGCATGCAAACCAGCCTATCAGTGCGTACAGGTAAAATATCATGCATGCAAACAACATTCTCAGCGTTTCAAGGATGCAGCAGTCCATTGTGTTGTGCATACAGCGTAGAAGTAGTGCATCAGAGACGTACATCTGTGCAAAATAATCATCAGTGATACTAGTAAAGGTCCATTTCTTTAGCCTCATATCAAGAATAATATGTAGGGCATGCAGGTCTAGTATCAAACAATGATAAAGAGGAAATATCGATATACTTACACTCAGGACTGGATATGAGTCTGTGTTAAAAAATATATATATTTACAGAAGCAATCACTGCGGAACCTCAAAATCATTGCATGTACCAGTCATAAAGACGGACCTTCACTCATGCACTTGCAGGTCTACGTATTAAATGGCACAGAAATCGGAGCATAATGGGGTTGATTTTTTTTACATAATTTTTTTTTGTACATATTTTCTAATCCCAGTGTATGGTGTATTCGTATTTAAACATGACCTAAAACCCTGAATGACTTGATGTGTTCTCTGCTTTCTTTCTCTGTTTCTGTCTGTCTGTCTGTCTCTCACACCCTCTCTCTCCTCTCTCTCTCTCTCTCTCTTGAATGAATTTTTCCCATATTGGGTACTTCTGTTTGTGTCCCACTTGTGTTTCTCTCAATTCCCTTGGTGTGCCCATCCTGCTGTGATTTTCTTGAATTGTCGAGAAAAATGGTTCCCCATCAGAAGTGTAATATATTTGGCAATATTGTGAACCAATCCACCCAGTACCTTGTAGAAGTGGTTAGAGATGCATAAGGTCCATAAATATAGTCATAGTGATCTACATTTTCCATGCATTATGGCAACTAATATTACGTGAAATCTTGCCGTAGGGCTTTGAAAAAAGAGTGACTGATGCTCATTATAATCCATCTTAAAGATTGTCTTCCTAATTTGCCAGTTTGTTATGTTTTTTTTTTTTTACAAAATTAGAGGTGAAATATCGATTGTTTATTGGAAGTACCAACTTTTTTTTTTCCAGTGTAACGTGTACCTAACTACCAAAGAAACTTTTTAGATCTCTTGACAGACTTATGATTTTTTTTTATAATGTTCTTTTAAATAAGAAAAAAAGCTTGAAAGTCCAAAACCTTGCTGTGGATAGATTTGGATGTGCAAGTGTCTCTGTTGTTGATGCTGGGGGCTGGAATAGCGTCTATCCTATCTAGCTCAGTTAGTAGAGCAACAGACTTGTAATCCTAATTATCTGTGGTTTGCGGGTCAGAATCTCCACCAGACTGTTTCGGTATATGGAGATTTTTTTCGCATGGAGTTAGCGTTGGTTTTAATTCCATTAAACATTTTCGAATGAGATTATAAACATAGATTCTTTATGTAAATGCATGCAAAATATATTGCACACTCATAAAATCCCATCACCAAGTTTTAGAGGGGAAGGCCAGCTTGGCCATTGCTGTGGATGACACGTTACACATAGCATGCACCCTGCTTAAAATATCGAAAGAATGAAGGAAGAAAATTAAGTGACCACTGACGGAATGAAACAAGAAACAACTGAATAAAGCATCAGCAGGCAGCTGTTCAATTGATGCTGGCTGGATAGGCAGCCCATTAAGTAAACGAGAGTACAGATCGTTAAGCACTTAAAGCTTGGTCTCTAACTGAGGATAGGCTTTATTTAAGTAAGCTTAATAACAATAAAAAAAAAATACCAGTAGTTTGAAGATTGGGAATGGATCGGTATGGTACATCTTTGCCACCTCGCCTGTTTTGATCATGTAAGTCTTTGCCTTTTGTACTCCCAGTTCTTATAGAACAGGGAGTACTTTAGGATGGGAGCGAAAAAATGCTGTCTGTCTGTGTGTATGTCTGTCTGTCTGTGGTCAAAATGTGTTCCACTTGCTCCAGACAAAACTTCTGGGCCAACCTTTCTGAAAATTTGTAAGTATGTTCATTATGGGTCACGGATGATGCCCGATGTTTTATTTTACCAGAATAGCTGTTACTAACAGCTGTAATGGCCTAAAACAGTTTTTCTTCTTTGTGGAATATCTAGAAAATGATAATGCAAACAAAAATGACGTCAAAACTTCTTTGCGTCATAAGCCGAAGTGACGAAATACATTATGACACATGTTTGATTGTGACATCGTTTTCAAGATAAACTTGGAGTACGTTTATATGCTTTACATCTTGTTAAGTTTGAACTTGGTCACATGCTCCTTGGTAATCTTCATGTAGTTTTGAGTAGTCATTGCAATGTAGTGGTGTCTGGGCTGCCAAAGTGCCCCTGGTCTTCTATCATTGTCACTTCTTTTTTGCATTTGTCACATTTGGAACCAGGTTAGGAATATTTATAACTTTTTTTGGACTGGAATCTGAGTTCATTGTAATAGTGACTGCAGAGTCTGCAACAGACAGGTGAAAACATGCATCTTGCGCTCAAGTCTTTCAGCCATTAACGAGTATGCAGATGAAAAGCAGTCATCCTCAGTGGGTGGACCAGTTGTTGGGAGAAAATGGTGGATAAGCAGATCACTAGTTAAAAGATTTACAACAAAACACTCTCTGTTTTAAAGTTTTCCCTTGTTTTCACTGTTCTAAAACAAAATCTATCTGCTCAAGTATTTAACATTGTTTAGTAAACAGTTTTCAGGAAAAAATTTAACATCATTGCATTAAGGGCTGATTGTTAAAACAAAGAATGAAATGTCTATATTGAACATAAAATGTGTGTTGGTTATTAGGAGTATTTTGCTTTGAATATGAGTTATGTTATTTTGAAAATGAAGCCTTTTTTTTCGTCCAAGGTTGGTTGTTCTAAAACAAATCAATATGTGCCTGGCTAAGTTTTAGTTCAGATGTGAAATGCGTCTCTTTCCCTCTCTCTTCCTTACAAGAGATGTGGAACAATATTGTTCCTGTGTGGTTGTTTGAAGTAAAGTGACACTAAGGCAGTGTATGACTGTTTTGTAGTGCCTGATTTTGGATCAGAATGTATGTCCGTCCATCCTAGTTGCTTCTTTCTTTCCTTCTTCCTTTCTTTCTTTTTTTTTTTTTTTTTTTTTTAATGAATAATTGAAAAGAGCTACTTTCTGGAGTGAAAATGTGTGCATTTGCAACCTGATGATGTTTGTCAGTTTCTTTCTGCCATTGTAACTTTTTTTGTCGTTTTTTTTTTTTTGTTTGTTTTTTTGTTTTGTTTTGTTTTGTTTTGGTACTGATGACATTTGTTTTTGAATGGTAACATGTAGTGTATGCTAGTCTGTCCTTGTGTTTACATGCACATTTTTTATTTCAGTTTGTTTTGTAGAAATGCATTGTTCTGAGTATTATGTTTATCAAATACATGTGTGTGTTTGTGTGCTGTATGTATGAGAGAGAGAGAGAGAGACACTGATGCTGGGTTTAA
This sequence comes from Conus canariensis, assembly GCA_033310375.1. Classification (NCBI taxonomy): domain Eukaryota; kingdom Metazoa; phylum Mollusca; class Gastropoda; order Neogastropoda; family Conidae; genus Conus; species Conus canariensis. The sequence continues at coordinate 26,470,004 of CM065734.1, read as the reverse complement.
TGTATGGCACTGAGTGGAACATTTTCAGTTTCGTATCTATTGGTGCTATTAGTTTTAATCAAAGCCTCTTAAAAAGTAGTGTAGCCTACATCATGAACTATAGACTGAAGTTTCAGTAGAGTTGAGTACATAATGAATGAAAGAGTTTATGGACAAAGGGTGGGGGGGGGGGGGGGGGGGTGCTCAGAGTCAGTATCTGGTGCATTTGATTTTTTAAGTTACTCCTTTTTTTCAAAGAAACTGGCACACACACACACACACAGAGGATAGGGTGTTATGCAGAGGTATGATAAGCACATTAGTTTTTGTAGTGTTCATTCTATTCGACTTGTTACCATCAAGTTGTAGTGAGTTGAAAATACAAGCCCTTGTCATCACTGTATTATCATTGACAGTTATTGCCCTTGTTTTCATACGTCTTGAATGCTCCTCATCAGAACTTATCTTGTCATCTTGTGTGTTTCTTTGCTGTTTCGTGAATATTGGAATACAGTCGGTACAGCAATCAGTTATTACCGCCGATCAGTCTGGTATGTTACTCCTTCACCAAGTCACAACGGTGTCAATGCATCTGTAAATGTAGTTGTGAATTGAACAACAGTGCAAAGTATGTGTTCACATATCTGCTAAATTAATTCGTCAGCCCATGTGAATCCATTTCTTTGAAAAGCTAAACATGAGATAATTGATGTACAATTTGCTTCATCTTGTGGTGAGAAAAACAGACACTTGTATTGCAGGACTGTTTGTACGAAGACACTGTTTCACAGGGGAAAGGGGTCGCTCAAATGGTGAAAAGAGACTGAGAAATGTAGAAAGAAAAGAATTATTCTGACGGTTTAGAATGATCGAGTAGGTTGTAGGTTTACATCACTTTTGCATCGTTGGAAGGTGCTAACATCTAACTTTGGTCTGTTTTGTCATTTTATTGTTGTGTTTCATCATTAACCTGCAGTCGTATGTTGTCTTTGAGCGAGAATGGAAAAAAAGGGAGGTCATGCAACAATTTTGAATGGTAAAGTGTGGAACATAATGTCTGAGAGATGCATACTGTTCAGTGTTTGGCCTTAGAGTGAGGGAATGCAGGAAAGGATGTGCACATGAGACTGGAGTCTGTGGTATCTTTAGTTACTGCGTGAGCCACGAGATTCGGCTGAACAAAGGTAGCAAACTGGTTTTATAGCTTGCTTTCAGTCTGACATGGCATAGTAAATGGGTAGTAGAGATAAAACTGCCCCGTTTGTGTAGTTCAGAACAGGAATTATTTGAATTGGTAGTTTTATTTTATTACAAACAGTACAGATAAATGAAAAAAGGAAAACAAAGCCAAAAAAAAAAAAAAAAAAGAGGCGCATGACTGGATTTAACGACTCCAATTAGTGCAAATATTCTATGTTTTCCATTAACAGTTGCCAAAAAAACTTCTTTTTTTTTTTGAGTGCCCATTTATCTGGTCTGAAATACGCAAATAAAGAAATGAACTTGCTCAAAGCCTAGACTATGTAGACTGTTCTATGCTTTAATATTAAGAGCAAAAGTAGTCTGCTGTGTTCGGTACTTGAGGATCTCTTGACCATATGTGCTTTTTGGTCAATTTGCCATAACCGGTGGTATTTCACAAGCTTGGTCAGATGCTGCCACTGGTTTTGCATCAGTTTATCTCATGTTTTGATGTTCATCATTGCTGTTGCATTTCCTGCCTTTGGATGTTGCAGTTATTGTAAGACCTGCTGCATGTTCATTTCTTCCTTTTTCATTCTTGTAGGTGTGAAAAAGAGAAAGATTTGGGATGCAAAATTTGTTGTTTACAGAGTGAACTTCCAGTTTTCTGAAAACTTCTCCAATCCTCCCCAAACCCCACCCTATACATAGCACATGTGCAAAACTTCGTATGTCATTCTGTGTATGTGGTGGGTTGTACAGATGGAAGCTGTTTCCATTCTCCCGTTATCAGCTATGTAATGAGCGTATGATTATGCTTTTCGCACAGGTATATTACAATTGTGTATGTTATAATTATGCTTGTATAACTAAAGAAAATTATGAGTGAAAATTATTCCTTATTATTTAGTGTGCAACTTTCCATTTGAATTGTTGTTGTTATGTTTTTTTCCATTTTTTTTTAAATAGGAAAAACAAGAAAGAAAAAAAAAAACACTTACCCTTTCAAGATATTTTCCATTGAACACTGCTCTTTTGATCAATAATGTATTTATCTCCCTGTTAAGATTCCCTCCCTTTTAAGAGCCAGGCTTTGTGAAGGTTTTGTTCTCCTGTGTCACCAGGTGTGTTGTGAAGTGACAGGAAGTGGAAACCAATAATAGAAAGATGTACATTTACTCTTCTTTGTTCTTCACACAATCAGAATATTGTTCAAATTGTAAGATGCAATTAAAGAGGGGAAACAATTTGTATTTATGGTGTATTGTCTGCATGTCTCTTGCTTTCCTTTGACCATAACCATGTTCTCTCTCTGTCTCTGTCTGTCTGTATGTCTCTCTAACAAGATAGCAAAATGGTCTTGGCCTGCAATCTTCAGTAGCAGAAGGTCTGGCATTGCCATTGTTGTCATCAACACTCTTTGTCTCCAACACATGACAGACACTTTTTCCCATTATATGTTCAAACACACACACACACACACACACACACACACACACACACACACACACACACAATCATATGCATAATCATGGAAAGAAAAATTTGCCATAAGCAAAGACTTTTTTTTCACTTTTGTACTTTTTAAAAAAATTATCCAGTATCATAAACAGATATTAAATAAAAGACAGAAATTTGGTAGATCTTGTACAACATGAATACATGGAGACAGATCAGCTGGACAGACCAAAAAAAAAAAAAAAGAATTGGCTCAACTGATTCAGACTGCAAACATCAGACCATGAAAGCCTCTCACAGAGACATTAACACAAAACACTGCAGCATGAACATACATTGACTTTGAAATCCCATATTTTTCCTCAGCTGAAAATCAGTCATGCATGGTTGACAGTTCAGATAAGCAGTCAATGAAACAAATGCTAAAGTTTGTTAGCCAGCTCAGGCAAAAATGTCTGCAGTGATTTCCTGGTGGTTCTGATACCGATCCAGAACGCCGTCGGCTAGCTCATTCTTTCCAATCTCTCGTATCACCTTCTCCAGCGTTTTCATCCTCTCTTTGTTCTTCTGTTCAGCGGTGAACTGACGCCACATGAGAATACCTTTCTCCACAACTGCCGCCTGGACAGCGCCTGACTCATCATTGAGGAGTCCATCAGCACTGATGTCGTTGATGATATTGATGATGGTGGTGGTTGGGATGTTGAGCAGCATGATAAACTGAAGACCACTGTTCTCCTTGGCCAGACCACGAGCCAGTTGAACCAGGCTGTTTGTGCTGAGTGTCTCCGATTCCTTGGTCTTGCTTGCTGAGCTGACTGCTGTTGAAAGAGAACAAAATTAATATGAAACAAGCTGAGTTGCAAAGTGAGGCGACTGCAGGCAGAAATCTAAACAAATCTTTTAAAAAAATGTACGTAATAAATCCGCTAAACATGAACAAACGAATCACAAGACAAAATATGATGCATTTCAAGCTCTTAGGTCTTCTTCAGGCAAGATATGAAACAAATTGTAGCAGATAGTTTGTGTTTGTTTTGTTCTGTATGATTATTACAGATAGGTCCAGAAATCATGCACAATTATTTCTTTACAGATTATCGTCGTAGCATAGGGAGCATCAGCAATATGCTATGAGTTTAAAAACTCATCTCCCTAAACCCAGAAAAAACAAACAAACTTTTAATCACTGAATAACATGTCAGACGAGAGCTGATTCCTAAGAACACAAATTTACTGTTCTAATCATCAACATTTCCCCTTCTTCCTTACCCAGCCCTACCTACAAACAACCAGACTAGGGTATTCATGCTTTATAGCCATGTCATCCATGTCTCCATACGCCTCAGCAGGAACTGTCATGCTGTAAACTTCCCATTTCTGTCACAGACCAGAGTGCTGAGGAACAAGAACTACCCAGTTCCTGCATCACTCTCAGCATGACTGTTAACTAAATGTTAAAGGCTGTTATGGCAGACAGACCTTTTTCTCCTTCCTAACCCTACTCTTCCCTGTCCCCATGTGCTGACACATTGAAGAGAGGGGGAGGGGGGCTGGGTGATGGTGGTGGTGGGGTTAACTAGCGAACTGGACAAGCTAGTCAACCTTTGAAAAAAAAGTCTCTAAATCTCTTTGTTATGTGAATGCATTCATATGTAGGGTAGATGATGTTTTATTTCTCCATATTGTTCACTACAAGCCTGTCTTTGTTCAAAACTAACTTTTTAAGTATTTGTTCATTACTCCAAATAAACTGTGCAACAATTTGGAAAATGCCAGACTAACTATGCTTTCATATTCATTTTCTTTTAAAATAATGTGTTAAAAACATTTCTGTATTTCATTAATTCATTCATTTATTCATTCATTTGGAGAGAGACAGAGAGAGAAAGCAAATTATTTACTCATTTAGACTTTGGACCCTCATGAAGGAGTAAGTGGACGCACAATATGTACACTGTTATTGCAGGGTGTTATAACAGTACACAATTACTTGTGAACCAATCACATGAACAAGAAAAAGAAAGATCCCAGTAAACATAATATTTACTGCACTTGTAGAATAGGAAAACAATTTAACATTCAATAAGTACATCATATGAAAGAGAAAGTGACATTACTATTACATTCCAGTTTCTCTAAACCTAAATGCCTAGTAAATGAACTTCGCCAGATTTCCAAACAATCATTTTCAGAAGACAACAAACTTAATTTAAATGTACTTGAATGCTAATGATATTCTATATAAATCAACGTTCTATTGATTTCTTTAAGAGCAAAGCATCATACAATAAAATGTGGATCATCTTCTTCAAATTCCTTCCATAAATGACACTTAAGGTTTTTTCTTTAGCCAGTTAGCCAAACTAACATCACAAGGTCTGCTTGTCCTGATGGTATGTCCAAGACTTCTGAAAGAGTTAAAAGACTCTTTGACTTTTTTTTTCTTTTTTAATTCTGTTTGATAAGATAATCAGACAAGCAACAATTCTCGATAGACGGAAGCAAAGTGAGGTCAAGTCAGTGTTTAAGAACAGAAATAAAAATAAATCTGGAAACTGTAGACCTTGTTAGACTCACCTTAATTGTGTATAAGCTCTGTGCAAGTCTTGTTAGAGATATTTTGAATAAACATTTATTTTCCAGCAAATTATCCTCTAAATGCCAGCTCAGGTTCACATTAGGCAAATCCTGTACCACCCTGCTATCAATCAAAATCAATAATTTGATGATGACAAATGATGACATTCCTACTGATTTAGGGTACTTAGATCTCCAAAGGCATTTGACAATGTCCCACATATAAGATCTGTACACAAAATGAAGGAGTATGGCATTCAGAACAAAGTACTTGCGTGGATTAAAGATTTTCTTACTGACCAAACCCAGAATGTCAGTATTTGTGATGCAAAATCAGAGAGTAAAGGGGTCTTTTTCTTTCTTTCTGTGTACGCAGGCTGATACTCTTGCGGACACTGCCTGTATAGACAGGCAGTGGAGTTTTGTGTGTATGACCGTTTTTTATCCCGCCATTAAGGCAGCCATACTCCATCTTGGAAGGTGCATGCTATGTGTAACGTCTCATTCATACCAACGGCCAAACTGGCCTTCTCTTCCAAAAGTTGGTGATGGGATTCTACGTGTGTGCAAGATGTTGTGCGTGCGTTCACACACGGAACCTCAGTTTATAGTCTCATTCGAAGGACTGTATGGGGAATGGAGTCAGAATCAATGTTAACTCCGAGGAAAAATCCCCCTGTACTGAAATTCGAACCCGCAACCCCAGGATCACGAGTCCGGCGCTCTACCAACTGAACTATTCCGGCCCCCAGTACAGGGGTCACCTGTGATGTTTCTCAAGGCAGTGTTTTGGCAGTGTTTTGGGACACCTTTCGTTAACTTCTTTTATCAGTGACGAACCACACACTGTTAAGCGTTTAAGAATTAAAAAAAATTTTTTTGTACAGATGACACTAAAGCTTACAACAGTGTTTTATGCACACTTCTGGGCAAACAGGATCATCAACATTTGGAATTCTCCACTTAGCGCTGTTAGAACTGCAGGAACATTCTCTGATTTCAAAAACAAGCTAGGCAGGCATCAGGAAGAACATTGCTTCCAAACAAATTTTAACACAACTGTGAGAGTGAAGTTAGCCAATTCTATGCTGCAATGCATTCTCCAGTAAAGTATTTAAATAACAAAAATTTAAAAAAAAAAAAAGAAGAAGAAGAAGAAAAGGAGGCTTTTAACACTTTATGCTGTATTATTTTATGTTATTTTAGAATGAAATTTTATCGACATCTGTGTAAAAAAAAAAAAATGTAATTCATTGAAGAACTTGAAATTAACCTTGAACACATATCTGATCGATTATTATACAGTTCGACATGTGACCTATACTAATGCATTTCAACACGACAGTAGAGAAGAGGTTGCTGCCCTTTGCTTCCAACACACCTGACATTGAAAACTGTCATAATCCTAAAAGTGATCCTGACAATACATCCACACAAAAAAGAAACTAAATATGCGTTAAACGTGAATCAGCAGTTTATAGAAATTACAAATATAGTTTTAAGAAACGAACACATAAATATCACGAACCTTCTTCTGCCATTTTGTCGTCTACTTCGTACGTCGTACTCTTCTGACGAAGTACTGAAACGACCCTAGCAACGTATACAATCCGCGTTTTCCACTGGGCTATCGGGAAACACATGGCCAAATAAATCACGTTTACCATTCGTTCCGCGCGACTGACTTCGGGTAATGAACGGGTGCGTATGAAAGGTGGAGTACGAGTAACATGCGCACGCGTGTATGTTTGTGCGTGTGTGTTCGCGGATGCTTTCGATTTGTGACATTTTGATTTACGTTTTGTTTTGTTTGTTTTTTCCTTTCTGGTGGACCGTGCTATGACCCATAACGCTGCTCTCTCTCTCTCTCTCTCTCTCTCTCTCTCTCTCTCTCGAATGACTTGATTTTTTATCTATGACATTCTCCCCCCCCCCTCCCCCCCCCCCCCCCCCCCCCAAGCCGTGGTGACTCCTCCTCCTCCTCCTCATCATCATCATCTCCTATTACCCCTCTTGGGATACAAGCTGCCAACCAAGGACCTCCAGGCATCTGTGTCCTGGGCTCTTTTCTTCAGCTGGTTCCAACTGGTTCCAAGTCATCCCCATGTTCCTGATGTCAGCCGTGGTGACTGGGCTATCATTATGCATCCCCCCTCCCCCCCCCCCCCCCCCCCCATTTGTGCTTATTTTCATCCCCCCTCCCCCCGGTGCTTCAGAGTCGATGGTCTTGCGTCTCCTTGGAATTTTTTGATTGTCAGATTGTTCTAATGCTCTTTCCCGCACCCACTCTCGCCTCTTTCTCTCTCTCTCTCTCTCTCTCTCTCTCTCTCTCTCTCTCTCTCTCTCTCTCTCTCCCCCATTTTACTTTTTTTTTTTCGAATCGTATTGTAGTTCTAGTCACTTTTTGCATGCTTCTTTTGTTGCCTTATCTTATTTTGCATTGTTGACCCTACTCAGGGCGAGGACTGGATGTAAAAAAAAAAGCACATCGGACCTTATCTATTATCCTCGTAAATAAAGAATTTTGTCTTGTCTTGTCTGGTCTTGTCTCTTTGTCTCTGGGTCACAGGTCAGAGCACAGCACGGTCTTGCCTCAGCCGTTCACATTGTTCAAGTGTTGGCTGTCAGTTCACCACGCTCAGCCATCGAACGGTCAAGTCTGAAGCACACACACACGATGGTTGAGGCTGCATGCAGGCAGTGGGTCAGCCTCACTGAAAACCAGACAACAAAAGTCTGGTATACATGGTTACCCGAGAGGGCAGCCAGGCCAACTGAACGATGATTTGCTCGCAGCGCGCAGGACTGTGATGCCTTGAAGTGATTGTGAGAATACGGAACTCCAACAAAGGCAAATAGTTGGAATGCGAGGTCAGAGAGAAAAGTTTATCTCTTATCTTTTCCTCGCGTGATGTATGACCAGGATGATGTTATTCGATTAGCCTTGTGGTCAGATCAGACATGTCTGAGGAGGAAACCGCCGTAATCTCAAGGATATTTATGGAGGAGAGCCACTGCTTTTGTGGAGACGTCTAGCATGATCATCTCTCCATCAGCAAAGAACATGATATCAGTTATGATAACTGTTTTCAAGTGATGTTTGTAATATTGTCGCTTCAGCTGCTTTTGGGTCTGAACTTGCACCATATTGATGAACACTATGAAGACAATATTCTGACTATAAAAGCAAGTAGGTATGATTCCTGTAAACTATAAAATATATTAGCCCTATGTCTTGTCAATGGGGCACAGACTGCTGAAGAGAATGCGTCCATAATTAATCCCCAACACACAACTTCCTGTCATAAGGTTAGTGTTACCGGTTTTTGATTCACTATTCAGTGTCTCAACAGCGTCAAAGACACTTTAACAAAAAAATCATTAACAAGGGAAATTGTGCTCTTTATGCATACGATGGTAATTGTAGTGGCGTATGTGTTTAATATGTATCTATGGAAACAGGAAGTTACGCAGCAATTTGTTTAGGAAGTTGGGTGGTAGGTAACCATTGTTGAAAAACAGATGCTGAGTAAATGTTCGTCTGCTCCACTACGATTTCTTGTTTTCGAGTGATCTTTGAGTGATGTTCATTATTACAGTTATCTTTGCAGCTAATTAGTTACTGTTGATACTATAACCATTTCAGGCCGGTAATTTGCATTCTGGTAATTCAAACTTTTTTGTTGAGCAATTTGGCTTGTTAGGAAAGTTGTTTCACTCATTCGATTCAACACGCACACAAAATTGATTCACACCACTACTGGGGCTAGAAAGAAAAAAAAAAAAGTACGACGAGGATGGGATTCGAACCCACGCGGGGAGACCCCAATGGATTAGCAGTCCATCGCCTTAACCACTCGGCCACCTCGTCTCCGACACTACGGTCTGCAGGGTTTAGTATATGATATATAATATGAAGCGTCGCTCTTATTCACCACTTGGGAATCATCCTAAGACTTTAAAAAAAAAATCAAAGTTTTTCAACCGATTGTATATTTTACTATACATTTTCTCATTAATTATATTTTCTATTTTCAGTCGATTTCATCATGCAATTGCACTTCCGACATTGAGCTTTTCCGGTATCGTCTGCTAAGGTCAGTGCGGTTTCTGATTGAGGGCAAAGTGAAAGCAGCACAAATACTTTGTCAAAATAGAAGGATCTGTATGGGTTGTTCGTACACCTGCATTCTTGTCTCATCGGATGGGCTTGATGAATCTCACATTAGCTCAGTCAATCTCAGAATACTCAGCTCACTGATTGTGGAGACCTGTCCGACGGTGGTGAAGAGGATCCAGAAAATAGCTCTCTGAGAGTGTCTGTCGACGTTCTTGTGACATCTGACTGAATAAGTCAGGTCAGGTCAGGTCCGAGTCACTTAAAGTCTATGGAGACGACGTGGCTATTGATTTGAAGATTTGATTTGAAGGCAATTGGACGACTTCGCGGCCTCATAACGCGTCCTTCTTTTTGGTTAATGTAACAATTGCTGTGATGATATAAGCATCCCATTTGATGCACTAATCATAAAGATATTTTAACTGAGCAATTTTAGTGTCACTGTCTAGGAGGTTTTTGTATTTGTTAGTATCTGAAGCCAATTTAGTTTGTGCAGGAAGATTGTTCCAATGTTTGGTGACTCTGTTAGAGAAAAAGTTTTTCCTAATATTATTTCTGCATGGTTAGAATTTTAAGATCACTGTTACGAGTTCTTATTTCGTTAGACAAGTGAAACAAACCTTTGTTAGTATTGTCAGTATTTTGAAAAATCTTGTAAACATCAAATCTCCGAATAATCTTCTATATTTTAAGGATGGCAGGTCTAATTTTCGTTGCCAGTCCTCGTAATCTAAATTTCTTTGTATTTATTTATTTATTTTTTAAAAATAGATTTCAGCATCTTAGTTGCACACCTCTGTACTCTTTCGATTGCATTAGACTGTCGTTTAAGACCCATCACTCTTCTCCTCTGTGTGTGTGTGTGTGTGTGTGTGTGTGTGTAGAACACATTATCGATTAATTGCTCAAGCCTTCTACAAAAGCTATTGCCAAAACAGACCTATTCCAAGGGGGATGGGAGACGAAAGTGGGGTGGAGGAGTGAGAGGGGAGATTCGAGTAAACGCAACACATGTTGTCTGCAGTGGGTCAGAGTTACCTTGACAAACGATAAAGGAACAGTGTGTGATCGAGGAGCAAAGAGGAGTGAACAAAAACATGTATTGCTCTCGCTGTCTGTCTGTCAGACTCTCTCTCTCTCTCTCCTCTCTCTCTCTCTCTCTCTCTCTCTCTCTGTGCAAGTGGTTTTTTTTTTTTTTTTTTTCAGAAATGTTGCTTGCGTTATTTCTGAATTGCAACTTGTATATCATTTTAAAATTCTTTTCATTGTTTAGATAGTTCATTCATTTTTGAAGTCGCTAATTATCATTTTTTTTTCTTTTCGTCATCGAGGGCAAGATGTAAAAATGCCTTTACCATGCTTATTCTTTTCCCTCATTAAAAAAGGTTTGTTCCTTCGTTCATTCATTCTCTCTCTCTCTCTCTCTCTCTGGGCTCGATCAGACATAAATCTCTGCTCTTCTCTTTCTCTCTCTCTCTCTCTCTCTCTCTCTCTCTCTCTCTCTCTCTCTTTCTCTTTTAGACAAAGGGCCAGATAAAAAGACTTCTCTCATTAATCCGTTACCCCTGGGGATAAAGATGATCAATCTCTCTCTTTCTCTCTCTCTCTCTCTCTCTCTCTCTCTCTCTCTCTCTCTCTCTCTATCATTTTCATCATCCCCATCGTCATCAACTGGCGTTAAAAAATACCCCAAAACCCCAGAAAAGTCTTGAATTCTCTGACTTTCATTCCTTGCTCCTGTGGTGATTTTAGTTTCGATTTCTTTTCCATGCCTTTGCCTTTGACAAGTTCATGATGAATTCGTATTGGCAGGTTCTTGGGGACTGTCCTTGGTTGGCAGTGATGGCAATCTTCAGAAGGAGATGTTCAATCATTCTAGCTTCGCAACTAAGTAGCTATTACTTTAGCATTGCAGACTTCTAGCTGGGAGGTCGTGGGTGTCAGGGTTCTCTGACATTGTTACTTGAGCCCGTACATGTTATAGATTGGTCTGTTGGAGGCGACTCCTGTTTGAACTTCTGTGTGTGCAGACTGATTATGTCCCTTGTCAATGCATCTTGCATAGAAGCATCAGAAACACTATTCCCTCTATGTGTGTGTGTATGAGCCGGTGAACATTTTCTGCTCACATGGCATGCGTGTGCGTGCGTCAGTGGATGTCTGTGTGACAGCGCAGCTTGGGGGAGGGTAGGGAGATATCTTGAACTTTTCAATGTTTTCCGTGGAAGCGAGGAAATTGGTTCATGCATCAGCCTCACTGTGAATTGTCCAATCATAGTTTTCCACGTATTAGCCTCACGTTGAATTATCCAATCAGCCAAGTTTACAGTGAAGCAGGCTGGGGGTTAGGTGAACTGTCGCTCCGTGTTGTTTTGCAGCTGTTTCAGAGTGGAAGTCTCTGACGGTTTGTGTGCCGTTTTTCTATGTTGGAAAGTTCCAGGGAATCCTTTTAGGAACCTCGTGTTCTGGATTCTGACTTAGGGATTAGCAGAGCTGCCTTGAGTCTGGAGGGGACTAATTCTGTGTTTCCTGTGTAGTATTCTTCTCGCTGTTGGAGGTACAGTGGAAGGACTGTCGTTACTGCGACTTATGAAACTGCAAGTAGCCTAGGTTTTGCTGGAGCTGCACTGAAGAAGTGGAGGAACTCGTGCCTGTAGATTTATTTGGCACCAGTGTCTTCCCTGGAGTTACTGTGTGATTGGAAAACCTGGTGAATGCGCTGCGTTCTTGTTGGGACTGTAACCTGTGTTCCTGAAACCTTGGTGGGGTGAAGACTTGGTTGCTGTAGTTGCGCGCCGTGGACGTGCCAGTCTGGGGATGGCCTTGGTGGCACTGGACAACCCATCTCGGAGTTGGGCCGGACACGTTTTGGTTCAAGATGTCTCCCTGAACTCCTGCCTTAGCTGTTGATGGGATCCCTGTGCGAGGAGTGGCACAGCGTGGGCTACTGTTCCTGTTGTTGCGACAGTTCCAAATAGTACACATGAATGTTTACGTCGAACAGGGGCTGTTTTGAGGTAACAGTGTTGGACATTATTTCCAGAATCAAGAGAGTGAGCCATCGTTTATCGGTCGTGGAGCGGACTACCCAGTGTGTGACAGACACCAGCAGAAAATCCCTAGTGACTTTATAAATTTATTTAGTTAATATCATTGCGCAGTTGGTTTAGTGTTGGTTAATTAGTCATTGCTTGTGTGTGTCGCAAGCTGCACAGGTTTTCAAGATAATTTTTGTCTTTTATGTGGTGGCAAGAGACATTTAGATAAACATTTCCTTCAGTTTGGATAACTTGGTTGGGCCATTCTGTGCGAGTGTTTCATAGCAACCCAGTTATTGGATTATCAGTTGGTCACGCGTGCTTTAAGTGCATAGTTGTTGGAATGAACCCGGTTTAGTTAATCTTGAAAGTATGTGTTACAGAATTGTAGTTTTAGGCATTCTATATTAGTCTATCAATTGGTCACGCGTGCTTTAAGTGCCTGGTTGTTGGAATGTAACCCAGTTTAGTTAATCTTGAAAGTATGTGTTACAGAATTGTAGTTTTGGGCATTCTATATTAGTCACTGGTCTGTCATTACGTTGGAGTTCATTCCTGGGTTGCTGGCTTGTGTATGAGCCTGTAAGTGAATCTGTTGAGTAGATCTCAGGTTCACGGTGTCCTGTTGGGCCAGTAGCCAAGGTGTTATCGGTCGTGTGGGTTGCATTCCATGGTAGCGACGCATCACACCAGGCTGGGCACGTTGGGATTTGACCCGAACTAAGTTTAGTCCTTAGTTAAATTCAGAACCTTATGTTAGTTTTGTTGTGCAGGAGGGTGTGACTAGAAATCTGTGTGCAAATTGTGTCAAGGGGTTGAATGTTTGAGTTTGAGAGAGAGTGATTGTGTGGGTAGTGAGCGGAATAGTCAGTGTCATGGACCCCGGTGTCGTGGTTTGAATGAAATCATATGTGTGTGGACTGGTAATCTGTTTCTGGACTGCTTATTTGAGTCGGGACGTCAGGTATTGTAGGTCTGTAAGTCTGTCTGTCCCTCCTTAGCAAGTTCAGGCCTTAGCGAGCCTGACAGTGGATCCGGTTCCCATCAGAGTTATGTGGGATGTTTCTGCCCTGACCGGCGCCTACCCAGAGCTGAGTTTGCTACGGGCTCAGTTGGGAAGGCTGGGATCATACAGTCGAGTTTCAGCCACTAAATCAAATGGATGCATCTCTGAGAGTGTTGCTCAAATTTTCTGACCAACACTGCAGGTGTCTGTATCTCCCGAGCCTGGTTGACGGCCGGGATATATTATGAAAGGAAGCGTGGAGTACAGCCTGTCATGCAGTCTCAGACCGGAATGAAAATCCGTAGCATCATCTTCATCATCCGCATTCTCATCCATCAGCATTTTAAAAAAAGTCACAAATTCTGTGGCCCTTCATGCCTTGCATTCATGATGATCTCTGTTTTGAAATCCTCTCCATGTCTATGGCCTTGGTTTCAATCCATCGGGATCACCAGTATCCTCTAATTCATGGGGGCTGTTGTTGGATGGATGTGGAAGCGCCCTCTGGAGGGAGAGCTCACTCACACTGGCTCTGCGACTAAGCAATTATTGTCATCAGTAGGGGGCTTAGTAGCTGGTGTCCTACGTGTGTTGGATCAGAACAGGTGCTACTGAACACCACGGAAGTGACTTGGCAGCAGTGCAGTGTCTCCTCTGGCGGTTGTCTCTTGACGACTTGACATTGACTACTCCCTGTTGATTGCCAGTGCCGGGGCTGTGGCAGGCGGGGCTACGGCCGTGGAGGGGAGTCTCAGAATGAGCGGTGTGGGTGCACTGCCACTGAGCTGGCACAGGTGGGACAGCAAAAGAAAAAAAAAAAAGTAGCTATTACTTTCAGATGGGGGCTTACTAGGTGGTGTCCTGTAGGCACTGTTGAACACTAGATTTGGATACCAGTTCTGAAGCCTAAACTGGTTTTTAACTGGTTTTACTTGTCAGAACTAGTTTTTAAAACTGCTATTTCACACTGATACATGCCACAAGTTCTGGACTAATGCCAGCGCATGTATCTCCCCAATCCCCATGTACTCGCCCACTCCCTACACCCCCCACCCACAACACACACTTGCACACACACACACACACACACACACACACACACACACACACACACACACACACACACACACACAAGTGCTTGTGTGCATACATTTAGGTAAACAATCTTTGCAAAGCTGCAAACTACAAAATCAAAAGACCAATTCCGTCCAAGCATAAGGAATCCTGATTGTGTTCTCTAGTCTTGTCCAGATTGAATTATTGTAATTCCTCACTAATCAGCTGTCCTCAGTACCTGATACAAAAACTCCTTAGTTCAAAATGCAGCAGCAAGGTAAATCCTCAGAACTAAAAAGACCTACCATATCAGGCCGCAGCTGTGTTTTCTTCATTATGCACCTTTGCTGTACAAAGTTGTTGCTCTAAACTCCATTACAGACACTGCCCCTCACTGTCTGACAGTAGTTATTCTAATTTGCATATTCCTGCGGCAACTCTGATCATGTTCTGATTCACGATGGCTCTTTGCTCCCTGCAGAATCAGAATCCTTTGGTGAGTCTTCCTTTTAATTTTCGTCTCCATCTGTCTGGAACAGTTTACATCACAGTTTTCAGTATTTCACTTTGCTGCAATCTTTTTAAAACTGTTCATAAAATGTTTCTTTTTGAAACAGCTTCTAGATACAATGTGTTGTCTCAGTTACTTCTGGTTATTGAGCATATGATTTTTGTGTGTGAATGTGTGTGTGTGTGTGTGTGTGTGTGTAACTTATGCGTGGTTGAGTTTCTGTCTGTGACTTTTACAAGGGGCATAAGAAACTGAAGTCAGCACTGAACAAAAATTGATTTAATCTAAAAAATCTGCCCACAGTATGGATGTTGAAATAAAAGAAAGGATTGCATGCATTATGGTCTGCTAACATCATTGAAGAATCAAAATAAAGGCAAACAATGAATTTGTGTGGAACCTAACATGGCTAAACACCTAACAACTCCCCATCCCTTTCCATCCCTCTGCACCTTCTCATTCTTATGAAAAGCAAGAAAACAAAACACTTTCAAATGGAAAACTGGAACACAGAAACAATTGTAAATTAATACATTTGCAAATGGCAGGTTCCTCCCACAGATCTCTGTCTTGCCAATCCCCCACCACCCCTCCTCCCACCCACCTGTTCCTCACCCTTCCTATGAAAATGAAACAAGGAATTTAGCAGGTAGGTGTCTCTTCCCCTTCCTCCAGAAAATAAAGAAAAACGGTATAAAATCTGAAACTCTGTCTCTCACTGTGTCTCTGTTGGATTAATAGGTGATCATGTGGCTTTTCGTGGGTCAAGGTCAGATGGAAAAAAAACAACAAAAAAAAAACAAACAAACAAAAAACACACACAAAAAACGGTATGTCTTCTGCTTATCCAATTTGCCTTGAAATTACAAGATTCTTAAACAGTTGGAAAAAAAGATTAATACACAGCTGTGATTGTCGGTTGTCATCATTATAAGCAAACGGGGAAATCAAATTGATACACAGCCGTGATTGTCATTTGTTATCATGATGAGCTAGCAGGGAGCAAGGTGAAAATGTGCAACCTATGTTGCATTACTTCAATTTTTTTTTTCTTGAGAAAGAGAGGCTTGTCCAAGTGTACTTCAGAACTGCTCGCTTAGGGGGGGTCAGAATGTCTCCTGCTGAGGAAAATACTCTCTTGGAAGGGATGTTTATGCAACTGGAAAACACAAAAAAAAGTTGGGGTCAATTTGAACTGGTTTTCTGAACCACCACACTTGTAAATAAATTTTCAGTACATACTGATTTTACTGCGCACCTGTATTGAACACCAGCAGGTGACTCAGCAGCAGTGCAGCGTCTCCTCATGTGGGTGCTTCATGATGACTTAATAGCGACTGATGTGTGGGGCTGCGACGGGACAAAGCAGGGTGTGGCTGGGGACGGGAAGTTGGAACTGGTAGTGTGGGAATAAGAAGTACCACAAGAAGTTTAGAAAGTATCTTTTTGTTCATAGATTATCTCCTGTTACGCAGATAAACGCATGAATATGACACCTGTTTTTTTTTTATGAGATGAATTTGATCTACAAATTGCCGGCATATGATTGTGTTCAATGTTGACATGGTGTCAGCTGTCACTGTAAATGTGCCTTTTGTATCCTGTCTGTATGTCGCTATATTCATAATGTATAAGGGCTGCGTGTGTCTGTATATTTCTGCATAGACAGCATCACACTGTATTGTGCTTAGCCACATGCTATCTTTGAGCAGTCTTTCAAACTGATACACATTCAATCCATTGTCATATCAAATTAGCTGATTATTGACACTGTTCTAATTTGGCAACGATGTAGGTTTTAAATCATGAGGATGATGATGATGATGATGACACATGACCTGAAAGAAAGAACAACTGATTTAGGACTCTGATAAAGAAACTGGTCTCTGGAACAAAAGAAAGGCAGTCTGTGGGGACATTGCCTCGTTTTATCATTACTGAGTGGCAGAAAATGAGAAAACCGGTTTTCATAACTTTCTGACAAGCTACTTCATTACATTTTCAGATAGGCTAGTTGTTTAAAGCAACAGATCCAACAAAAAGCAAAATTGCTGAAACTGCCGTTTGCTTCATTTTGTTTTATTTTATTTTCATCATTTGTTCCAACCTTGATAGCATTTAAGCATCACTGAAAACTCACAAAAATTATTTTGTAATGAATGGAGACAGTTTGATATCATGACTGATTGGGTATTTTTTTTACACCAACTATGCAAGATGGTGGCTATCTTAGAATCACTGATTGGCTGTTTGTGGGCGGTTTGACTATATTCTAAAAGTGCGGTCATGAACTCATCTTTCTATTTTGTGTAAATAATGAGAAGAGAGATGCCAGGGTGGGCCATGAGCATGGGTTGTGCGATGTCCTGATGGCAAAGCAAAATGACATTTCAAACAGTGACTGAAACACACTTTTGGGAATAGGTGAGGCAGATACTCATGAAAATGAAAGCTGAGCCAACCAGTTCATAAAACGCGAAAGTAAAGTATGTGTATCTGTGTATGTAATTGCTGTGTTGGAAAGCAGATTTACTTTTTTTCTTTTGTATTGTTTTATACGTATACATTTTCAAGCTGTCATATGAACAACATTGTTACTGATGTAAGAAAAGTAGACAAACATTTTTTTTTTAGGATTCTTAAATTCTGTTGTTGTCCCAGCTGTCATTTGCAATTTTTTTCAGAACTAGATGGCATAATTTATAAACATTCTGAACGATTGAAGTGTTAAGCATTGTCTTTAACATGTGGTATATGTTAAGAAAGAAAAATTGTGGGACAATTCTTTTACAGAAGACTTCAATGGAAAAAGGCGGGATATCACACATGAGCACTAGTGTTGTCACACCAAAAACAGTCGAGTCCAGCTATGATGGAAGATGTTGTGGAAAGCGAGATTCAGCTTCAGACACCAACTGATTTTCGTGTGGCTCTTGTGGTAAGTTACTTTTGTTTCTGTTAAAATGTTATTGGTTATTGTTTATTTGTACTTAACTCATTTAGCCTGACATAGTCACAGTCTGTGGAACATATCCAGGTTGGCAGTATTTTTGTGCGTGTGTTTTTTATGTGCCTTTTTTCTGCCTTCCTTCAGTTCAGTTACACATCAGAACCTGTTTACATATCATACTGGACAATCCAACTAATGTCTGGGCTTTATGTTTGCTCTAGTGTCTATATGTTGAGTACTTGCAAGTACTTACACTTAGTGTAAGCAGGTACCTGGTATCTGGTTACAGGTATCTGGGTTTCAGGTACAGGTATCTGGTTACAGGTATCTGGGTTTCTGTATGTTGTGTTAGTCATGAGAGGATGTATTTGTCTGCAATTTTTTCTGACCTAGTGACTGTGGATGTATTGAGTACATTTGGATACATTTACCTGGGTTTAGTTTTGTATGAGAGTTGGTTCCAAGTGCTTGTGTTGTTCATTTTATCGTGAATGTGCGTTTGCTGAATCATGGACAGATATAAGATTGAACCAGCCTGGCAGCTGCTTTCCTCAAACTGTCGTAACTCTGAATCTGCAAGAAAAAAAGTGCACACAGCTGCAGACATGTGGTTTTTCTGTAATATATTAGATTTCAGTTGTGTTTGAATCATGCATGGTTCATTTATAAAGAAGTGCTGAACAGATCCATCATGATTTTATCAATCTTCGTATTCTGACAGGTTGCATGATTACATCAGTGATAAAAAGCACATAGAACTTGACTGTGTCATAGAAGTATTTTTTGCAACTACATAAGTATATATGTTTTTATTATTATCACCATTTCTTTTTAAAAGTACTTGCTAAGATCATCCAGTATAACTTGCTGCACTATAATGCAGCATTGGCTCAAGGTGTCGGAAGAAAAAGCAGGGGGAAAAAAATCACCAAATCATTCAGTATGCTTGATCAAAGCAGCGTCTGATGCAAGATTAGAAAGAAAAAAAAGCTTTAAAACACATTCCCTCTGTTTATTATTTATGCAGAGAATGAGGATCAAATGAGCTAGATTTGAACCGTGACTTACTATCAACCTCTGCTGCTTATAATATCAGCAAGCTTATGTCAATTTTTTCATCTGTCTCATTTCATTGGCATGGCTGCTATTCCACTCATCTGAGAGAGAGAGAGAGAGAGAGAGAGAGAGAGAGAGAGAGAGAGAGATTGATTTGGTTTTGTTTGTCTGTGAGTGCATACATGTGAGTAGGGGGAAGGGGAGATGTGGGTTTTGTTGTGTGTGTGTGTGTGTGTGTGTGTGTGTGTGTGTATGTGTGTGTGTGTGTGTGTGTGTGTGTGTGTGTGTTTTGGGTGGTGGTGGTCTGTGTGCGTGTGTGTGTGTGTGTGTGTGTGTGTGTGTGTGTGTGAGAGAGAGAGAGATAGAGAGAAAGAGAGATGTTTTAATTTTCAGAGATTTTACAATGCAATGTTTGAATTCTGTCAGGGAGTGAGATGAACCTCAGATCATACAATTTTTTATGAAACATCTGTTCTTAAGTTAGTTCATATTTCTTTTCATTGAGATGCAGTGAATATGAAAAGAATTTATTAAAAATCATGTATACACATTTCATGTAAATCTTCTGCTAGTGATGTTGTTTTGTGGAGTAATGTTATGTATATTGATACTTCTTTTCACTGTTCTTGTAAACTTCAATCTGGTAATGAAGTAAATTTACATTTGAGTTTTGGAAGAAAAAGAAATCTTGTTCAGAAAGGACAAAAAAAAAAAAAAAAAGGTTACGTGAAACATGTTGAATTTTTTTTCAGTATATTTTTTCAAGTAGATAATGCACTGCTCAGATGAACATCAACTAACCAAAAGAAAAAAATTAGGAAATAATTAAAGTTGTTCGTCTGGTTCATATGCTTTTTGCTCATCGAAATCTGATAAACATTTTGTGTTCAAAGGCAGGAGGAGTAGCAGGAACATCGGTGGATGTGGTGTTGTTCCCTTTGGATACCATCAAGACACGGTTACAGAGCCAGCAAGGTTTCCGTGCGGCAGGGGGATTCCGTGGAATATTTTCTGGCCTCCTCTCTGTGACTTTGGGTTCAGCACCTACCGGTAGGTGTGATTTTTGCTTGTGTGTGTGAGTTTGTGTGTGTAAAATGTAATGTGTGTAGAGGTGTGTGTGTGTGTGTGTGTGTGTGTGTGTGTGTGTGTGTGTGTGTGTGTGTGTGTAGAGGTGTGTGTGTGTATGTGTGTGTGTGTGTGTGTGTGTGTGTGTGTGTGTGTGTGTGTGTGTGCAATTTTGTTGTTTTTGCTCAGCCTTTCTTTGCGTATTTGGTCTTGTGTTACTTGTGTGGTGAATTCATCATGTAAATTTTTCTTACACACAAGTTCAGATTCACTCACCTATTCATTAAAACTATGCACACACATATGCACATGCATGTATGCACACAGGCAACGCACGCATGCACACAAGCATGCACACATGCAGGTATGTATTCACACTGAAACACACACACACACAAACAGAGTGACTATAACAATAATTGTCATAATATGGAGGTTTAGAAGGTGATGTCTTGCATGGAAACATGTTGTTTTTGTTGTTGTTGTCATACTTTGGCTAAAAGACTCCAGGGATCATCCAAACAGCCGAAGTACTTGAACACTATGGTACAAATGCATCAGCTGGGGATGAGAACATTACGTGTGCGACCGTTTTTGATTACCCTGCCACGTGGGCAGCCACACTCCGACTTCGAGGGATTTTAGAGACTGATAATGTTATGCTAGGAGCTTGTCACGACTGAAGACAATCCCCGCATAACTATGCAGAGCATAACAACATTTTGTTGTAGCCTTGGTGTTCTAGCCTATATCAATTGTCCTGACACAGCCTTAAGCCAAGGCGGATGAAAACGTGTGACTTCCCCCAAAAGAAAGTGACAGCAGTGCAGTGTCCCCTCGGTTGTGAGGCATAATTGCAACCTCATTCTGATAAATCTTGTGAAGTGATGACACTGGGCACTATTGTAACAATGCCACCGAGAAGGAAACAAAAAACACTCGGATAACTCTCCACATTGAAATTTAAGGGGAGGCCTAGTCAGTATAGACAGGTGAGTGCACATTACCCTTCCAGCTTGCACTGCGGCTGGTTGACATTGGGTGTAGCTATGTACATAAGGACCCGGTGTGAACATGGTAGGAAACAATACCACAAAGAAGGAGGAAAGACGGCACAGGGAAGAAAAACATGTTTTACCAGAAATAAATTTCCTTTTAGCATGTTACTAAGTAAACTTTGGGTTCACCAAATATAAGATCAATTTTGGGGTTCTTTGCTTAGAGTGAAGTCTACTCATCTATCTGTGTGCAGGTGCTCTGTTTTTCTGCTCGTATGAAGTGACGAAACATGCCTTCAGTAGAGTTACCAATGACAAGTGGGCCCCAGTGGGTCACATGACAGCAGCATCGATGGGAGAAGTGGTACGTAGACTGTGTTAGTGGAAAGCTCTGTAAGGAATATGTCTTGTGAAGGTTGGTGTCTAATGCATAGAGTTTGAGTGTATTGGATAGATTAAAATAGGGATGAAACATAGATATGTTCACACAAGCATGATGTCTTTTATGCAGATATCTAGACATGAGCATATGTAATTTCTCTCTCTCCGTCTCTTTCTCTCTCTCTCTCTGTATGCATGTGTATGTGTGTGTCTGCATGGGCACTTCTGCCAATACTCATGCACACACACACACACACACACA
The DNA here is from genome assembly GCA_033310375.1 of Conus canariensis. NCBI lineage: Eukaryota > Metazoa > Mollusca > Gastropoda > Neogastropoda > Conidae > Conus > Conus canariensis. Next base: position 26,448,362 of record CM065734.1, on the reverse strand, counting down.
CACACACACACACACACACACACACACACACACACACACACACGCACACTCTCTCTTCTCTCTCTCTCTCTCTCTCACACATACTAATGAATGCAGGCACATATGTATCTCCGAAAACACACGTACAACACACACACACACACACACACACACACACACACACACACACACACACACACACACACACACACACGTACACGTACACACGCATGCATGCACGCATGCACACATGCATGTACATGCTGATTTTTTTTTCTCTCATCCTATCTCTTCAGCCTTTTACTGCTTTTATTCATAGTGCTGTATTTCATCAAAAGAAAAAGCTATACATACATCGTCTTTCAGCTGTTCACTCTTATTATTATTCCAGACAGCATGTCTATTGCGGGTGCCTGTGGAGGTGGTAAAACAACGAGCTCAGGCTTCTCCTCACCTGTCCTCACCCATTGTGTTCAAAAACACAGTGGCAACAGAGGTAAGCACAGGCACATGATACTCATGTATCTATTATTGATCTGTGTCACCATTTCTTCTTACACAGGGAAAGTGGATTGTTGAATTGTTAGGAAGATGAACAAATATTGTATGGTGCACAGGTATTATGATTCTCATGTATCTATCATTGATCTGTGTCACCATTTTCCAGCATAGGGAAAGTGGATTGTTACATTATCAAGAAGATGAACAAATATTATATAATATGAAAATGTTTGTAAGTGCCACAGTATTTCAGTTATTCAGTCTTCCCAGACATGAACAGTTGAACAGATGGAAAAATCCTACAGGGAAACTGAACAAAAATCTAGGGCATATCAAGATCATGAAGCAATATTTTTGCATCTACTTAGATGGTCAACTATTAGTGACTATTGTCATATTCATTGATATTCACAAAGCTTAAGTGTGTGCATGCGTTTGCTTAATCATTGATATTCACAAAGCTTAAGGATGTGCATGTGCATGTGTGTGTGTCTGTGTGAGTCCGTATATGTGCATGTGTGTGCGCACGTGTGTGTGTGTGCATGCATGTTTGTGTGTGTGTGGTGTGTGTGTGTGTGTGTGTGTGTGTGTGTGTGTGTGTGTGTGTGCACGCACTGGCATGCATGTGCAAAGATCCGGCAAGTTTCTTTGTCTGTGAACACATGTGTCTCTCACATATGTACTTCATTGTGTAATTCATATTCATCTTCGGTGCATGCATAGCTGTATGCGTATGCACCAACACACATTTACTCAGCTTTCTGCCAGTCTCAAGATGTGCAGTTCTACCCAGCATCATGGTCAACAGGCAGCTGGAGTTGTATGCTTCTGAGAGCGCGCTTGTTGAACTGTTGTTGACCTTACTTTGCATATATGAGACGGAACTGGAAGGCAACATTGTCAGCGATGGAGAGTCATGACGGTTTTTTTTTGTTTAGTTTTCTAAGAATTGTACTTTATAAGATTTGTTGTCGTTGTGGCTATTGTTGTATCATATTTTGTTGTGGTCAGGGTTTCTGGGGCCTGTACAGGGGCTACTTCAGCACGGTGGCCAGGGAAATCCCTTTCTCCCTGATCCAGTTCCCTTTATGGGAACTGTTCAAGGTAACACTTTCTCCTGAATGTTGTTTGTGCCTGCCTTTTGAACTGTTCATGGAAAGAAAGTCATGTACAGTCATCATCCCATCGTGAGAAAATACATACGGACCACATTTAGTGGCAAAACTTGGGGCCTGGTTGGTTTGGCGGGTAAGACATCAGACTCTTGTTCCAGGATTTGGGATTCGATTCCTGCTGGAAACGGCCAGGTCGGAAGAGAATTTCCCTTCACTGTTGACGTCGGTGTAGACTTGAGACTTTAAACAGAAGTATGCATGCATGAACGCATACCTTAAAAATTTGTGCACATCTGTTAAATCACATTTCATCTTTTTGGAGTAGAGTAGGCCTTATTGTTCCAATGGGATGAATGACATAAAAATCAAACACTTGCTCACTAGTTTTGTGTTGAGACATCAACCCTAAAGATGGAATGTGGCCGCTGCTATGGTGGGATAGAAAACGGTCCTGTAAGCAGATATGGACCTCAGACTTTTTGCTGAGAATGAGAGAGAAGGGGGGGGGGGGGGGTGAGGAAGAGGAGGGGGGGGGGGGGGGGGGGGGGAGGAGAGAGAGAGAGACTCCTTGTGCCATAGTTTCTGTACTCTTGTTATTTGAATGTTAGTCAAGATGATGTTACATAGTGTGTATAAAGGTGAAATCAAGAAAACTACCTTATGTAAAAGTGATCATGTGTGTATGTTGTAAGCATTTTAAATGTGTGCGTTTGCTCTGTATTTGTGATGTGTATGTGTGTGTTGTGTTATGTGTGGTGTGTTTGTGTGTGTATTTGCTGTATATGTGTGTGTGTGTGTGTGTGTTTTCACAGAAATCCTGGTCAGATAGGACACAACAACCAATACAGGCCTGGCAGTCCTCGATATGTGGGGCCTTAGCAGGTCTGTTTCCTTTTGCCTTTTTATTTTTTGTTTACTGCCACTGACATTTCAATAATTGAATAGTTTTCCCTTTGCCACTCACTTGGTAACTGTCAGCATCTCTCTCTCTTTCTGTGTGTGTGTGTGTGTGTGTGTGTGTGTGTGTTTGAGAGGATTGCAGTATGTGTAAGAGCATGCACAAATATCTGCCATGCGTATGCAAGTTGGGTTGTGCAAAATCAGGTTGGGTTGGATGGGGAGGAGAGGATTGTGTAGGAGAAAGAAGTAGGATGGCGCAGGTAAGGAGGGAGGAGAAGGCATGAGCATGGATTGAATGTATGTATGTATAGTAGCTATATTCAGAAACCAGACACTGAAACAAAATTGGGGGATACAGGAAAATATGAAAAGTGATTTCTATTCATTTGTTTTTAAACAGTTTACAGTATATAAAGTTATATGTGTTCACTTTTTAAAATGTATTTCACAATGTTTCTGTGTTCTTCAATTTGTGGTTATTTCAGTTAAGGTTTTTAAAATATTCTTTTGTGATTTGATGTCTTGTACGTAATAGTTCCATGAGGGTGAATAGTTAGTCATTGTACATGTCTTCTGAACCTGTTACACACCATAAGGACTGATTGAGAAATAAACAAAGTGAGGGTGTGTGTGTGTGTGTGTGGGGGGGGGGGGGGGGGGGGGGGAGAGGGGGGGGAGACAATGGAAAAGATGACTAAAAGAAAATGCATTTTAATGAAGTATTCAGCATTTGATGATGTTATGATAATGATTTATTATCAGTACTGATATTTTTATCATCATCATTATGATATTGTATTCCACAGGAGGAATATCGGCAGCCATGACCACACCACTCGATGTGGCCAAGACAAGGATCATGCTGGCTGAGGTTTGAATCCTTGTTGTTGTCTTTTCCATGTTAACTCTGGAATGACTTGCACTTCTGTTAGCCCTTTTGGTTACTCAAAAAAGGTAGCTTTTCCTTGTCACTGTTTACCATTAAGAAAGTAGTGCCAGCCCTTTGGAAAGATGGTTAGTGTCACAGACTCATGAAAGAGTGTTTTGGGTTTGATCCGGAGGTCAAAACAAGTAAGACTGCAGGTAAGAACTTCTCCTTACAGCTCTCAGATGCTGTGAGTTTGCCTAGTGCAGGCATCTGGTCAATACTCCTTGTCCAAGGCATTCTGCTGGACATAGTGGAGGGTGAAGGAATCGAGACACACCGAGTGTCCCACATGGGCTTTGAAGAACTAGACAGGGGAGATAACCGTTGCCTTGTTGTGCTTGAGTGAGGATGGGGATCTCAGGTGATTCATGACTGCACCTGTGTCAGTCATGGCGCATTATGTGACAATGGACATACTGATTTTGTGGCTCTGACCAACAACCTACTGTGAAAAGTGTTGAGGGTTGAAAGGGAAATGATGAGAGCAATCAAACACCGGCGGCTTCATGGCTGCATACTCGGATCTTCCCACCAGTGCCTCAGGAGTTTGCTGTGGTTTGCTTACTTTTTTAAAATTTCGGATGGCTTTTCATTTTTTGTTTTTTTTTGTTTGTTTTTTTTTTTGTTTTTTTTCCGGTTTTACTAGTATGACTCCTTGACATCAGCATGCACAGTCTCACCCAGGGTCATCCTTTTGAAGGCTTAGGGCTGATAGTCCCACTGGGAGCACTTTTTGTCTAGTCATTATGAGGCAGGCATACGAGGAGATGCTGCACTGTTGCTGAGCTGCTTTGGCGGTGCCTTGTCTGATCCATCATACACAATCCACCATTCTGCTGATGTAATTGTTGCTTATTTGAAAAAATGATTGATAAAACGCCGCCAAAAAACATAGACAAATGAATCACAAGACAAAACACAACACGTTTTGACCTCTTAGGTCTTCTTCAGGTAAGATGCACAACACTCAGGACAACGAAAATGAACAAGCAATCATTTATCTTCATCCAATTTGAGGCAAGATAGGAAAATTGTCGCTTGTTTGTTGGGCTATTGTGAGTGGAACACCCTAGTCTGGTTTTTAGGTTTATTGTATTATTGCAGAGTGCTCTGCCTTGACCCATGCAGCTTGAGGCTTATTGTGAAAGGAATTGCAGAGTGTGCTACCCTGTCTCAGATCAAAGCAGGGACTCGGATTATGTTGCCTGTATTCTCTGCGGTCATGGTGACTTCAATTTGACTTGACTTCTGCTCTCTTAATATCGCTTTGCTTTACAACCTCAAAGTTCTGTCAAATATTGATGAAGTTTCAGGACTAAATGCCCTTATGACACGTTATTAAGCCTCACAGCATTGACAGATGTCAGTTTTAGACAAGGTATAATCTGTGAACAACGCAGGAAAGTGGTAGTGAGAGTGTGAAAGTAAAGGCAAGTGATTTGATTTGTGTTTCTGAGTATATGGTATTATGATGATTTTATGCTTGTTGCTTACCATTTTATGTGTGTTATAGACTGATTTTTAGCACTGCAAAGTGCCGGTTGCCTGTGGAAATAGGTCTTCTAGCACTGCATTAAATAAACGATTTATTAATTGCGAACGGACATTGCTGTTTCAGAGAGGCAGCAGTACAGCACGGGGCAACCTCTTGTTTGTGATAGGGCAGGTGTATGCAGAAAAGGGACTCCGTGGGTGAGTTCTACAGCATATCTTTGTTATTGCTCAGCTGTTTCACATACCTGCTTTAACTCTTTCTGCCCAGTGCCTGACTTCTGGGTCGGGCGAACATGACCGCATATAGGTCATTTAACTCTTATTCTGTGCATAAATGATAAGAATATTTTGAAGTTGTTTTCATCTCATATTATTTGCTGTTTTGGGTAAGTGAATTTTGAATAATTTGGTCACTTTTTTTTTGTTTTACTGTTATTTTTTGCCTTTTGACACCATGAGCCTCTGAAGTAATTTCACAGTGAAGTGATTAGACAAAATTGTACTGAATGATCTTAAATAACTCTAAAAGTATGAATGCAAAAGCTTTATGAGTTCTCATAGCTGAAGAAGATACATCTGACTGTGAAACAGTCAAGTTTTATTTCATCTCAAATGTTATAATGCAGCTTGTTGGAACAAGACATACTGATGAAACGATAAAGGATCTGTTTGGCCCGTGTTTATCAAGAAAGCGTGGATGACTTAAGCACAACGAAAAAGTAATATGTTATAGAAATGTTTGATTTCTGTGGCTGTGCGATGTTTTTACGCTGATATAGAGTTAAAGACAGTTTACATAAAGCAGCCCCAATCTTCCATCTGAACCTTCAAAAACATGCCAGGCTGAAAAAGATACACGGCCAGTCGTTAGCCCAGGCCTGAAAGAGTTATAGGGCTTTCTTGCTTTGTGTGTGTGAAGGGGAGAGTAAGGAATTTTTGTATGGGTGTATGTGGTGCATGTGTGTGTAGGGGGGGGGGATGAGGGTGGGGGGGGGGGGGGGGTGGGAGTGTGAGAGGGGAAGGAGGTGAGATTTGTAGGAGATAGGTTGTGTATGAATGTATGTATGTATATGTGTGTGTGTGTGTGTGTGTGTGTGTGTGTGTGTGTGTGTGTGTGTGTGTGTGTGTGTGAGGTTGTGTATGAATGTATGTATGTATATGTGTGTGTGTGTGTGTGTGTGTGTGTGTGTTGTGTCATTTATGTTCTTTGGGTAGTGTGTTTGTTTTCACTGTTATTTAGATTTGACCTGTATTTCAAAGTCAAAACCACGGAGCAGACTCTGATGAGAATTATTAGAACTCTGTAAAATAATTCCTTTGATGTACTTTAGTAAGAAAATACCTTCTTTTCTTTTTTTTGTTGTTTTTACTAATAAACTTCTGTCTTTTTGCTTTTTTGATTGAAACACAATTATTTCGATTACATTAGAAGAGATTGTGTCTTTATGCAGTAAGGATATGTGTGAGACTTTTCATTTTACACAGTGTGAGTGTGTCTGCATGCGCAAATGTGTGCATGCCCATGCACACTGTCAGCATGGCTTTTGCTGGCTTGTCTGCGCAACTTTTCCCTTTCATTTCCTTTCATGTGTTTATGTTTCAGAATGTTTTCTGGTGTTGTCCCACGAGTCATGTCGATCTCCGCTGGTGGAGCCATATTTCTGGGCATTTATGATAAAGTTCGGATTGTGCTTCAAGATATGTTGCGGTCGTGAAGTGGATGGATGTCTTCCATATTCTCATTTACTCTTTTTGATCTCGGGTTTGACCACAGGTACATTATATTGCTTATGAAATTTGTGTTTGTCTGCATTTATGTCCATCTAGATCAAAAGGGTTACAAATGATTTTAGAGGGTGCCACTGAACAACACGAGAAAGAACTAATATCAAGCACATTTGACAGTATCCTCACTTGCCAAGGTGTGCTCTTTTGTCTGAAGTATGGAAAAACAACTTTCTCATGCTAGCATACCATGAGTACGTGCATGTTTGAAAACAGTGCTTCAAATAGAAGAGTGCACAGGGATGAATATGGATATTGCCGTACATTTGACCCCCACAGACTTGCCAACCATTACGCATTTCGCGTAATTTATTACGCCCAAGTGATAATTCTTATGCCTTTCCGCATTTAGCCAAAAAATTACGCATTGAAAGTTTTCAACCAAAAAAAAAAAAAACGGACGAAAAAATCGGCTTATGTACAGACACGCATGGCACCGTGCACATAACCAGTAATCTTCAAGAAGCGTTTCCGGTCATGCGCAGTTCGTTTCACCATCTTTACCATTCAGCGAAGTTGGCGTCCATTTGAAGTTTTAGCTACGAAAATGTCGAAACGTGGAGTAGAAAGTTCTGGACAAGATGCGAAAAAGAAAAAACTTGGTCAAAAGTTCTGAAAAGAATACTCGGAAAAGTTCCCTTGCATACGACCTTTGGCTAAAGGTGTAAATTGTGCACGGTGCGACATAATCATCGACATAACGATGTTGGCCGCCTAATGGAAGAAGAAGACGGTGTACCACTTGCGAGTCAGACTTAACAATTTCCCATGGCGGGATGGTGGATGTGAAACATCACCTTGAGTCTTGCAAGCACATCGATTCCTCTAACGCGCCGAATTCTTCCAGCATCACACAGTTTTTTTCAGACTGTAGACACCTCAAAAAAGGATGAAATGAGGAAAAGGATAATTCGGGCTGAAGCATTGGTGGCCGGATTTTTCGTTGAGCACAACATCGCTCTTAGCACAGCCGACCATGCATCCCAGCTTTTTAAAGAAGCGTTCTCAGATTCGGAGATCGCCAAACTGTTCAAGAGCGGTCGAACAAAGACAACACACATTGTGAGGACCCTTGCCATGGAAGCCCAAACTGCTGCTGCATCTCGACTGCAGAATGGACCGTTTGTGTTGGGGACTGATGGAAGTCGGGGGGGGGGGGGGGGGGGGGGGGGACAAATTCTTTCCTGGGGTTGTGCGATACTTAAAAAATGACACAATCGCCACAGAGCTGATAGCCAACCCCACACGCACAGAGTCAGCAACAGGGGAGAACATTTTTGAGGTTGTTTCTGGCGCACTATCAAGCCTTGGTGTGCCATGCCATGATGGTGTAGGGGATTTGTGTGTGTTTCCGGTGTATTCTACATTTTCATAATTTGTAAAGATTTCTTGTGACACTTAAAAGAAAAACTTGTTTTTGAAGAAAAGTAAAGTTCACAAAAATTGTACGAACAATTTCATCGCATCGTGTTTGTTTGAAAAAAGGTAAGTGTCACACTTGATTACTCTTAGTTCTCAGAAATTACACATTTCTGCCTCACTGAGCTTCAATTCTTACTCATTGGTCTCTTAGGGGGTTGGCAGGTCTGCCCCCAAGACAGGTACGCCAAAATTTTGATCAACGCAAATGGATATTGGCTCCCAAAGCACTGTCTATGTTCACTCTAGATTTGGCTAACCTGAAAAGAAAGTCAAGTCTCTCTGTCCCTTCAGCTTGCAGTTCCTGACTTTATTCAGACTGCAATTCAACCTTTGACTGTAACTGAGGAGTGTTGTTGTTGGTAAATGACTGTAGCATCATTAGAATGAGAGGGGGGAACAGAAGCAGTCAGCAGGTAGTTTTACCTTTCTGGTCCATTTTTACATCTATATGGTTTACTTGTTTTCATTTCAGTTAAGTGAAGCAGTCTCTTAACTACCTTTTGTTTTCAATCTATGCAACATTTACGCAAATACCAGCTTGATTTTTTTTTATAGTGACGGAGACATAAACATGGGGCATTGTTTAAAAAAAAAAGAAAATAGCAAAGCGAATCCTGCAAGTCCAAACTCACCAAGTTTTGTGTAAAAATGTAGTAGGGCTATGGTTTGCTGAACATGCATGTGTGTGTGTGTGTGCGTGCATGCATGCGTGTGTGCATGCTTGTGTGCGTGTGTGTGCATACTGTTGATATTTATATCTGACAGTGGTGGTCACTTGACTTGAGTCGGAAGACCCAGAGTCTGTCCATAAGACAACATGTTTCTCCGTTTCTTTGTCATTCCACACACTTCTACTGAATTTTGAAGTGAGTGCAAATGTGCCTGCGCAGTCTGTGCTGTTTTCTGAGTCACGATAATCGATTCAGCAGCGCATGGACTGCTAAACTGTCTGTGCATGGCTTGGCTTGGTGAATGAGTATCTAGTAAGGGGGCTGTGCGTATCTGCTGCAAAATGGCTGTTCCCAGGAGGCCAGTATGGGGTAGGCAGGGATCTGGTATCATAAGTCTTCCAACATATTACTTGAGATCCATGGTTTTGATTTCCATTTGCTTATTCCTAATACTTTCGTAGCTCTTTCATTCATGAATTGGTTGAAACTGATTGTGAGGGCTTCAAGGTCTCCTAAGAGAAGTAATCGGGTGAATTTTCTTCCTATGGTCGGTTGAAATTGTTCAGCAATGTCAGGATTTTTCAGTTTGTCAGGACTGAATATGAGATGGCTGATTTCTCTCTCCTCTTGTTCTTCAAATGTTTGAAAAAAGGATATAGGCAGGTTAAAATATTTAACATTCCAACACTTCAAGATGCCTCAAACCAAGACACACATCTTCCCTTATTCAAAACTTGCTTAGCCATACAGAAGGTACTTGTTCCACCTTGATGGTGAAATGAACATCTTGTTTGATGGAAGCCTTTAATCCTTTCAACCCATGCAAGTTTATAACCTGGGCTGCATCCCCTGCCTGGTCAGTTTGGGTTGATCCACATGAATTGAAGGGGTCTCCCACTTAAATAAATCCTAATATTTCAAAACCTATCTGTCCTAGAGACATATGGTGACTGCAAAATGATTGAGTATCAACATATCAAAACTTCCAAGTCACACGCTGCAGACTTTTGATGTTTTGATCATCTCAAACATTATGTTATACATTGCATAACTGTTGTTTTTTTTTAAATGTAAGCATAAAAAAACCAGCTGATCATTTGAATAACTGAGTGTGCCTGTGTGGAAGTTCTGTGGGAGTTACTTTTCTTTTCTGAAAGTTCATGAGTTGATAAATCATTTTGAGTAAACTGACCACTTTGCTTAAATGTTGTTTGGGCTTGGGCTAAGAATGACATTCAGTGGTGCCTTAACAGTGTTTCGGCATAGGGTTCAATGAGTTGACAAATTGTTCATGGATCAATATTGATGTGGTGTCACTGTCAGGTTGAACTGGTGCCCAAGTGTCAGGACTGCTTGTTTGCACTTTGTTGTTAGTCTTGTGTGTGTATGCGTGTGTGTGTGTGTGTGTCTGTGTGTGTGTGTGTCTGTGTGTGTGTGTGTGGTTATTGTTGTGGTTTGTGTGTGTGTGTATGCTGTTGTGGTTTGTGGTGTGTGTGTGTGTGTGTGTGTGTGCGTGTGTGGGATATGCTTGAAATGATAATCATGTGTCATTCCTCCATATGAGTGCATCCATTAATGAGTGAGTGGCTGAATGAGAGAGAAAGAGAGAGAGAGAAAGAGAGAGTATATGTTTCTGTGTTTGTGTGTGATTGCACACAAATGTATATGGTTGTGTATGTTTTTGTGTGTGTGTGTGTTTCACTGTTAAATTAAAGCTGTACATGCAATTGTCCATTTTGCATATTTTCATACGGTGAATAATGTATTCAGAGGTGGAGGTTATTTGAATAACAGGATGGAACGTTCATTAACATATTTTTAATCTGATTTAATAAAAGAAAAATATGTTCAAGGCGCCAGGTTTGTGACTGGTCTGCGTGACTGTTAGAACTCGTTTAGTGTACAACACTGAAATATGATTTTCACATAATGTTCTTGATGTGTACATCAGCATGGTCGACTCAGGGAAGCCAGTATTCAGACTGACATTTGAGATATGCAACTGTTAGGTAGATCTCAAAGGTCTTTAAAGTGGGTAGGGATAATGTGCAGGTCAGACATCTGGTAAGTTGTATCTATAAGACCTTCATCTTAAAATCCTGCACAGAATGGTCTCTCAGATTAGCAGAGGTGGTGTAGCTTACATGTGGAATAGTGTGCACACAATGACACCCCCTTGATGAAACTGTAATGTGTGCAATCTGCATGCCATCACACATTGATGAAACTGAAACTGTATCATGTGCACACAATCTGCATGCCATGACACATTGATGAAACTGAAACTGTATTGTGTGAACACAATCTGCATGCAGTGACACATTGATGAAACTGAAACTGTATTGTGTGCACACAATCTGCATGCAGTGACACATTGATGAAATTGAAACTGTATTATTTACACACAATCTGCATGCAGTGACACATTGATGAAACTGAAACTGTATTGTGTGCACACATCTGCATGCAGTGACACATTGATGAAACTGAAACTGTAATGTGTGCAATCTGCATGCCATGACACATTGATGAAACTGAAACTGTATTGTTTACACACAATTTGCATGCCATGACACATTGATGAAACTGAAACTGTAATGTGTGCACACAATCTGCATGCAGTGACACCTTGATGAAACTGAAGCTGTAATGTGTGCAATCTGCATGCAGTGACACATTGATGAAACTGAAACTGTATTGTTTACATACAATCTGCATGCAGTGACACATTGATGAAACTGAAGCTGTAATATGTGCACACAATCTGCATGCAGTGACACATTGATGAAACTGAAACTGTAATGTGTGCACACAGTCTGCATGCCATGACACATTGATGAAACTGAAACTGTAATGTGTGCAATCTGCATGCAGTGACACATTGATGAAACTGAAACTGTATTGTTTACACACAATCTGCATGCAGTGACACATTGATGAGACTGAAGCTGTAATGTGTGCAATCTGCATGCCATGACACATTGATGAAACTGAAACTGTAATGTGTGCACACAATCTGCATGCCATGACACATTGATGAAACTGAAACTGTAATGTGTGCAATCTGCATGCAGTGACACATTGATGAAACTGAAACTGTATCATGTGCACACAATCTGCATGCAGTGACACATTGATGAAACTGAAACTGTAATGTGTGCACACAATCTGCATGCAGTGACACCTTGATGAAACTGAAACTGTAATGTGTGCACACAATCTGCATGCCATGACACATTGATGAAACTGAAACTGTAATGTGTGCACACAATCTGCATGCAGTGACACATTGATGAAACTGAAACTGTAATGTGTGCAATCTGCATGCCATGACACATTGATGAAACTGAAACTGTAATGTGTACACACAATCTGCATGCAGCGACATCTTGATGAAAGTGAAACTGTGTTGTTTGCACGCAAACACACCATTATTGACACAGTGAACTGCTATTCTATTATGAAGCATGGGAAGAAAGCAACAGCAGCATTCAGCCCGCTGATGAAAGTATGAAACGGCAAGAAATTTTGGCCTGGAATAAGACCAGGTTCTATACTTCAAACATGAAATCTGCACTGCTCTATGGCTTGGAAACCTGGCAACTAAAAACCAACCAGGAGAAGAATATGGACACCTTTGACAACAGATACCTATGTAAAAGTCCGGAACATCAAATAGAATGACCTTGAGTCTAATGAAGGGATAGATTTGAATCACTTCACTGACCGACTGGCGTCCGCAGATGGCAACTCTGCTGGTTTGGGAATGTTTTTGAAGTTTTCCATGACAAGTCCTGCAAACCAAACTCTTCCAATGGACACCAACAGGTTAGAGGAAGGGATAATGGCTTGAGATGAGCTCATCGCAGACAGTGGAGAGGGGATTGAAGTGACATCAGGAAACTGGCTGAGGGCAGAACTGTAGACCAAGCCATGGTTGGGTGTCTTGATTACATTGTATGTCGTATAAAATGAGATTAACTTTTGTCCAAGTAAATCCAAGTAATTGTAAGGTATAAGAAGAAATTACTTTTTTTATGTCGAAGAAAACTTCAAAATTTGATTGTGTTTTCATGACAAACACCTACATTTAACCAGAATGAGACGTTTGTGTTGTGTACACAATGTATTTTGGCACACACACACACACACATACACACTCACTCAGTAAACTGCACTGCCAGCACATGCATTCCACTTACATGCAAACAAGGAAATATAAACAGCTGAAAGTCTCTTGACAGGCTGCAGATTTTCAGCAAGATCCAGCAGATTTCCCCTCTATGTCAGATGATGAAAATAAGATTATTTTCCACCCAGGGACATAATAGTTAATACAAAAAGAGTTACTTATCAGTTTTTGTTGTTGTTGTTAATAAGTTGAATGTGGGAAAAACATAAAAGGCGAATGTATGTATTACTAGAAATAATAGACCAGTAACAAAACTCTTTCAGATTTATCCAAACTTCAGAGAGTTCTTACAGTCTGCCACTGGTGGCCGTAAACAAAAATTTTTGTGTCGATTGCACAGAGGCCACTGCACCTGCCGGTATTTATAAAAGGTGAAGAAACTGTATGGTGTATTCCATGTGTTGCACCACCAACTGTACAACATGTTCTTTAGGGTGCCAGGATTAACATGTCGTCAGACATTAACACTTGACGGCAGACTCCACGGAAAGTTCATTCAAAGATGTGAGTTTTGATTCCTGACAGAATGAAGAATTTTCATCTGCTTTGTATCAAGGAAGGAAGATTTTCTTAAGCAATTTTCTTAGGTGTTTGAGAAATTTTGTTTCAATGAATGATCAGTTTTTGTTATATCATTGCTATTATTTTCAATAACAATTGTGAAAGGAATAATTGATGAGAGTAAGTCTTGATGTAGGCCCCCCTCCCTCCCCCCTGCCCCATGTTTGGCTGGACTATAAAACAACATGAGTTGAATCCATGGAAATATATTACTTTAACGATACATACTGATATTCATTACAGGAACTCTATGCTATTTTGTTGAAGTAGACAATCTGTAATCTTGTGGAATAAGGTCCTGGATCTTTCTTTGACCCTTATCCCCACAATGGATCTACACCAAAATTTCATAGATCCATCTGGCCATCCCATTTTGTGTTTCCAGCTAGCTTCATTAGAACAGGTTCAGCAGTTTTTGTGTTGTCAAAATCATAATCTTGCTGCATTCATTCCGATTCAGTAGTTACAGATGCATGTCAAGATTCAACAGGTTCATCCTTGCACATGTCATCTTTCCATTAGGTTTGGTTTAAACGCGTTCTGGAGGTTTTGGTTGATTGTGCTGACAGACAGGGTTTTGTGTTGTCAAAATCATAATCTTGCTGCATTCATTCCGATTCAGTAGTTACAGATGCATGTCAAGATTCAACAGGTTCATCCTTGCACATGTCATCTTTCCATTAGGTTTGGTTTAAACGCGTTCTGGAGGTTTTGGTTGATTGTGCTGACAGACAGGGATGAAAACGCACATTCACTGAAGGTATAGATAGTGAAACACATTCTCACCATGGGAGATATGGACACTGAATATTCCACAAACATGTAAACCACACAAATGTTAATGAACTTGAAAAGTTTTCTATTGCAGATTTCATTTTCTTCATATGGATCATTTTGTAAAGCAGCATTTTGACCATTCATACATGTATTAAATGCAACATAATTTAAAAGTGTCAAATTGTTTTTCAATAGAAAATGAAAACAAGGATTTTGATTTTTCTGGTGTAAGATCATTGTACAACTATGACTGTTGTTGAATTCTTGATTTCATTTACAACATTCTTTTGCACATATCAGTGCACATACAGGTTTATGCAGATGTATGTTTATATACATATGTGCACACACACACGCACACTCGCTCTCTCAATTGTGAATGCACACACATTTGTCAACACAGACATATCTGTGTACACAAATACACATATTTATGTATGTACACATATACATACACACATGCATACGAACGCATATTTTTGAAGATGCATTTGTGAAGGTGCACAACCATTTGTGCACACAAATACACTCATTTATGTACACACACACACAAGCAGATGCACATGTTCTCACACACACTCTTTCATTTAAATGTAATTAAAAAGTCAAAAGGGCAATTGAAGGTGATCAAGACTGTCATTTGTTGCGGTATTACTGCAACCATGGCTCTGATTTGCTCAGTTTAGTGGATATGTACACTGACATACAAAAATGAATTTGGATTAAGAATGATTCTCCAGCCCTTTCCAGTCCAACCTTCTTCCCCCACCTCTCATCCTCTGTTCCTCCCCTCTCCTCCCCCATCTTTCTCCTGACCCTTTTTCCCCCAAACATCACCCTGAAAAAAAGATTGACAGCAGTGCTTTGGTTTCCTTCTTTCATCCTCAACCTCTTTTCCCACCTCCCTCCATTTATATGCATTTTGGATGCTTGCCAAAATGGGTGTGTATGAACCATGAAAGAAGAAAATGATGTGCACATGAAGTCCAGATCAGATGAATGGGAAGAATCATTGGGTACATTGTCATTTAAAGAAATATACTCTCGTATGTGTTATGTTATGAAAAAAACCGAAGAGAATCAATGACAGTATGATAAAAATCGGAATAAACATAGGGTGAGAAAAAAAAGAAGTGGACTATATTGATCTTATCTGGAAATCATTATCGAAATGTCATGTACTGTAATACAATATGAAAGTCGACAGATGCATGCTACCGGTGATGAGCATGTTGGGAGTTGTGTCTGAGACAAGCATATATACTAAGTCAGGTAGGAATCGCAGATTATGATGCACAATCACATACATCTCGCGACTTAAAGCAAAGAAGAACTGTTGCTGTCACAAAGACTTCTGAATGATGAAACTTCAACTTCTTTGGGCTTAAGTCTTAAAAATAGCATAGTCAGCAAAAGCGAAAAAAAGTGGTTGGGGAAAATGGGGGGGGGGGGGGGGGGGGGTTACTTTAAGATTTCTCAAGCACAAAATTGCCTGGGTCCACCGGGCTTGAGTTGCGCTGTGATTCACCGATAGCCTCGGCCACAAGGTATCCATCATCGCCTGTGGTTGGGTCCTTTGAATTCCTGTCGCTGGAGACTGCCGCCGCCTTGTGTTCGTTGAGCGAGGAATAGGAGCGGGCCACTTGTTCCTTTTCATCTAATGATGAGTACTCTTCTGGCACCGGGCGGGGATTTCGGCTGGGAGTTGGAGGGTGTTCCCGTTTCAAGGCTGGGTTATCGTAAGCTACGCCTTCCTCTGCATCCCTGTCGTAGGTCTCATTGGTGTGTGACATACTGTGTGTCAACTTCTTCTCTCCGGAAGGGTCTTTATACAAAGCCTGTTAGGCAGAAAACACATCAAAGTAATGGCAGTAATAATGATAATAATGCGCATTTATTGCATTTAATCTGTCATGAGTTCACAATAATCTTTCCAACAGTCACACACAGAGCAGACTTGCACACAAGCACATACACCAAGAAGAGATGGGTAAATGGAATGTACAAGGATGGAGTGGTGAAAAGCAGCTGAATTTCTAAAGTTTGAGAGTTGGAACCAGTTTGAGTGCTGGAACCAGGCAAAGAGTGGAGAAGCAGGAAGTGGCTGAATCCTTATAGTCCCAGTGTTAGAACCAGGCAAAGAGCAGTTTTGGGGTAGCAGATGTTTTGGATGTCAGAGATGCTGAATACCAGACTGAGTGAGTAAGTTAGACAAATAAGTCTTTGGACATGGAGCATAACGGCTGAGTAGGCATAACTTGCATAGATCTAAGTTATAAGTAACCGGTTCTTATATCTTTACTGGGTCTGGCAATGCTTACGCTCCTAACGAACAGAACAGACAACTCGTCATTATTTTGATCTTCGCCTGGGATGGAATGGGGAAGGGATGTGTGTGTGAGAGAAGCAGAATACCTTGTTGAGAATGAGATGTCTACAACATTACTATGTGAAAGTGCATTAGAAAAAAACAAGATGCAGAGCATATGAACGTACTCCCAGTTTATGTTCCTGCAAAACGTCACAAACATGCGTCATGATTATATTTGACGTCACAATCAAACATGCGTCATAATGTATTTCGTCACTGAGATACTCCATAAAGAAGAAAAACCATGTAGTAACGGCTATTCTGGTAAAATGAAACATCGGACATCATCCATGACCCATAATGAACATACCTACAAATTTTCAGAAAGATCGGCCCAGAAGTTTTGTCTGGAGCGAGTGGAACGCGTTTTGACCACACACACACACACACACACACACAGAGCATATCTTCGTTCCCATTGTAAAGTACTCCCTGTTCTATAAGATCTGGGAGTACAAAAATGATGAATGGAAGAGAGGGGGTGCGGGATGGTGTAGGATGGGACACCAGCAAAAACAATTCTTCCAATTCGCAGAATAGGGGCAGGCGGGGCAGAGGCGAGCAAAGGGAAGGAGCTTGCTGGAATAAGAGCAAATTACTTGCTAAATCACACAGTGGCAACTATATCGAGCAGAAGATAATGTATTTGATCACCACACTGCAGCATTTTCCTTTTTAAAGTCACTATTGCACTTTTTCTTTTTTTTCTTTTTTTTTCAACCAATTTTTGAATTTTTCTTTTTCTAATCTGGGGTGCAGGTAGGAGAGAAGGTAATGGTTGGTTCTGGGAGTCCTCGTGTTTGTGAAAGACACTAGACTGCGTTGAGCACGCGAGAGCCCATGCGTCTGTGCATATAAAGACCTAAATGTTTGATTTGTTTTCTGCCTGTTCATAATTATTACAGACATGTTGTTTCAGCTGGGGAGACAAGCACCTACAAATTGTTGGGAACTTTCGGTAAGCTGAGTGAACAAGTTATGGTCACTTACTGTGTCGTCAATTTCTGCATATGTCTCCTCATCTCCTGGTCCGCTCCCATAACGTGGAGCTGAGGGCTGGGTGCTGCCCTGACCTCCGCCGTCCTTGCGAAACGCGCTTCGCAAATGTCTGAAAAACGCACACACACATTTTGATGAAAAGAAACAAGCAAGTCTATAGGAATTAAGTATAGAATAAGAAACATGGGACGTGAACAAAAACCCTAGATCTAAAAATGAACACCACCATTAGACAAAAAAAAAAGAAAAAAAAAAGAAGCAAATATATGGTACAAAGAGTGTCTCAATAGTACATCTGAAATGAAAGTGACGAATGCAAAAGAGCCGACGCACTCACGTAGATACAGATGTGCGCAGGGACACGCATGCATGCCCACACTCACTCACACACACACACACACACACACACACACACACACACACACACACACACACACACACGCACGCACGCACGCACACACAACTCTGCATACTATAACTACCCACTCACTGTATCGGATTCCCTTTCTTTCGGATGTAGATAATCAGCACAGCAACAAGGATGACGACGACGAGGACAGCAATGATAACCCCGGCAATAACTCCCCCGTCCACCCCCTCATCAGGAGAGGGGGGTGGAGGGGTTGGTCTGACACCAGTGCATCTTTCTTCTAGGGCGGCGTAGTCATCGAGGTCTTGTGAGTCTGCACAACAGACACATGATGTTAGAGATATATACACTGGAAAACAACTCTCTATTGTCATTGTGTTTTCATCCTGACCTGAATGACTGCTAGTACTAGAGGAAATCAAGCCCGTTTCAATGGTTTGCTAATGGGTTTCCTCTTCTTCATGATACAGAAGACTCTATATCGCCCTCTGTTCCATTACATGGTTTTTATAGCCTTTTTACGAAGGACATGTATTGCCCACTGCTCCACTGCAGTGCGCTTACTGCATTTTTCATGAACGCTACACATTTAAGTGTGTTCAGACATATCACCCACTGCAGTATGTAAAGTGTGTTCATGACACATCACCCACTGCAGTATGTAAAGTGTGTTCATGACACATCACCCACTGCAGTATGTAAAGTGTGTTCATGACACATCACCCACTGCAGTATGTAAAGTGTGTTCATGACACATCACCCACTGCAGTATGTAAAGTGTGTTCATGACACATCACCCACTGCAGTATGTAAAGTGTGTTCATGACACATCACCCACTGCAGTATGTAAAGTGTGTTCATGACACATCACCTACTGCAGTATGTAAAGTGTGTTCATGACACATCACCCACTGCAGTATGTAAAGTGTGTTCAGACACATCACCCACTGCAGTATGTAAAGTGTGTTCAGACACATCACCACTGCAGTTTGTTACATTTCATTTGTTTATTTTTCGTCTGCATACTGTTACAATGGATAGGCCTAACTCCCTCTTTGACATGACATTTTTTCGTGTGTGCTGAATACACACTGCACTGGATGTCATCATTTCATCCGGAAGACCACCGTGCTCATTTCATTCATTCAGACCATGAACATTAAACCAGCTGAAACTGTCTCCTGAAAATTCACCCCATCAAAGACTTGAACTATGGAATCAGAACTCTCTCTCTCTCTCTCTCTCTCTCTCTCTCTCTCTCTCTCTCTCTCTCTCTCTCTCGGAAACGTGTTATCTGCAACCTCACCCCCTCCCCACATCAGTTTTCATCTTGGTGAAACACTTGGAAACCTGTCACATTAACATTCTAATAATTATATCCTTTCTGCTAATGTAAATGTCACAGTGACGTGAGCTGCCTTAATTCTGACGCTGTGATGAAATGTCGCCTCTGAGCCCTGTCAAGCCCCTTTCATTCTCAAGTCAGCAGCCTATATGACCTCCTGCCCACAAAGCTGATGATGTGGGGGCAAATCGGATGACGCTGCGTGGCTACTCCGCCTAGGCAAACTAAACGGTCAAACATGTCCTGAGCTCGCTCAAGGCGGCGCTTATCTGAGACAGGTAAAATATGCCAGCACAACCACGCGCATAAAAGAGATCGCACATGTAGCTGTTCTAGGGAAAACACACACACACACACACACACACACACACACACACACACACACACACACACACACACACACACAAATCATGGTCTGGAACAGCTGTGACATCTGGAGCAGAATAACAGGATTCATTCGATGGAGTGAGTGACCGAGAATGCTCAGCAGGCCTCTTGCAATGGGAAAAAAACAACTGGGAGAAATGACCGTTATGAGCGTCACATGAGACCAGTATAGCCCTGCCCTCCAAGTAATTCAAATATTGTAATTCTGATTGAATTTATCGTATCATACGAAAAAAAAAAAAAAAATGAACGAGGCACGTATCTACAAGTCTGAGAAATATGGCAGACTAGCCAACAGCTTTATAGAATCTGGCTTCCAACTCAAGTCCTCGCCATCAGCAGGCGTTGGAGCAAGGGTTTTTCATAGGCACATCTGCCCATAGTCTCATGAAACAGCCCTCCATTTCTGGGGAAAGACGACCAGAGTTTTACCGGCAATGGCAGACACAGCTGAAAAGGGTTTCACTTTCACCAGGATATAATCGAGAGGGAACACAGGTGAATTTGACGATGCTTGAATTTCTCAACGTGCAGCAAGTGCCCCGATGGCTGTGTGGTTAAGATCCATTCAAGTTCACTTTGCCTTGAGGTACCTGACCATCCATGCGGTTTCCTCCCGGTTCCCTCCCTACCCCCCCCCCCCCCCCCCCCCCCCGGAGTGTATTGAGTTAAGGACTGAAATAATTGCGTACCCTGATCTTCGCTTGTCCAGCTATCCGTACAGAGAGAGAGAGAGAGAGAGAGAGAGAGAGAGAGAGAGAGAGAGAGAGAGAAAGAGTGTGTGTGTGTGTGAAGTTTATCTGAACAATGGCACATTTATACAAAAACTCACCATAACCCCGAATACAGACCTACGGAATCGACTTCTTCATGATAACTGATAAGCTATCTATCATCTTCATATGCTAGTTGTCATCAGTGCCATTTACACACACACACACACACACACACACACACACACACACACATGTCGAAACCCCCAATAATTAAAAGACTCGCAGTGAAGATTCTGCCACCAACGCCACTGGCTCACCCGTTCCCCGTCCCCATCCACATCCTCCCATCCTGCTCCGACTCTCCCTCTCGTCTATGTCTTTTTTCTTCTTTTCTTTATTTATTGTTGTTGTTGTTGTTGTTTTATAATCTTGGACGGTTCTGTCGGGATATACCAGATTTACCTCCCTTGTAACATTCTCGCATAAATCAGAACATCACCCCGCCTTTTGAAAACGTATTATTATTATTATTATTATCATTATCATTTTTTATTTATTCATTTATTATTATTATTTATTTATTATATATATATATTTTTTTTTTTTTTGGGGGGGGGGGGGGGGGGGGGGGTTCTTTTCAAGGGTCCTGCTAAGGAGGTCCCAGTGCATGAACAATGATACAGACCGTACTCGTCCCAACAACGATCCCAGGGTCTTTCTTGGTC
>CM065734.1:26322124-26407124 GCA_033310375.1 Conus canariensis | reverse complement strand
ACTACATTCATTAAGACAACTGAAACATTCCATCACTGCTTCTCTGATCTCCCTATCTTTACCCCTAAGTTTTCCTTCTAAAGTGTCTTTCAGCGAGCGTATTGCCTCAGTCTCTGAGCGTCCTTGGCTCCTTTTAACAGTCCTGTACAATTCAGCATCAGTGGAGTGAAGCCATACACATGTCATAGGAGCGGAGCACAGGGTCCGGCATTGCCCGTGGTCATCTCGAAGGCCACGTACTGCCCTCATTGTGCACAGGGCCGATGGGTTTCCCTCCGTGAGAGGGAAAGGTCAAAGGTTGCAAGGCCTGTAAAGGGCGAGCGCGTTTACTTGTTTGATAATGCGGTCAGTCAGCTTGGCTCTTGTGGCCTTGTCTTGGTCAGGCTTTGTGGAGGGTTTTGATAACCTGAACCAGCAGGTCACCGCATTGAACTTTCGAAAGCACTGGCTGTATTTGAAACGGTCCACTCCATTGCACAGCGGCACGCGCGGTGTGTACTTGACCTGGTTTGTGGCGCTCCAAATGTGGGGCACCTGTCTGCCAAGCGATGAACGGCCAGAGTGACCTTTAGTCTGGAAGCTTCCAGATTCCTTCCATTGTTCAGTGAGACTGCTGCCATGCTCTCAGAGGCTGTTTGGTGCCCTTTCTTCTGAAGCCGCAAACAGGCTACAGCTGAAAAGGGATAAAGAAGGTTAAGTCTGAGGTCTCCATCTTCCTCTCCTTCTGACTATTCTTCTTCTCCTTCTTCCTGGTCCTTTTCTGTTTGATGTCGCAGGCCTTGAGGCATGTCTGTACCTGAGTCAGCTTTCTCTGGCGGTACCAGGTGTGGGTTTTGTTTGTTTGTTTCTGTCTTTCTTTGTTTCTTCGTTTTTTTGTCCACTTTCTGAGTCTGAATGAGGCTCAGATATTTTCTTTCCTTTTTCCCCTTTCTCCTCTTGAAGCTCAACGACAAGTATTTTCCAAACGCATCATTTTCCCCTATGATTTGTTGAAGGATTCCATTACTACTTTCTAAATTAGTGACAGAGAAGTCATCTTGTTTGAAGGAGGTGGGATGGCGTTTCTTCCTTATCAGAGTGCAGGTGGGGGATGGATTGTTCTACTGTGTTCACTTTCACAATCAGACATGATTCATACAGGGTTTAAAAACCTCACAGTGTGAAACAGTTAATACGCTCCATGACGACTGGGTATGTAATTCTTCTACAAAACAAACCAAAGCATAAGAAGTAACAGAACCAAAGCGAAAGCACTTTCCTGGCGGGACTGGATAAGCCGGCGAGCGGGCGGGCGGACGCGAACTGACGGCGGGTGGGTGATGCTTATTTCACAGGCATTTCTAGTGCCAGTTTCAGCAAGAAACGAGTCAGATTTTCCATTTGTTCTTGACGCAAGGCTTGACGCGCTCATTTAACAACATCAACAACAAAACAATAACAACAACAACAACACACCCTTCTGTATTTTCATGCCAAGGCTGAATTTACAGTCTGAACATCCACGAATAGTAACTTCAAAAAAACGTTATCGAGGGCTTTCTCAAAATCTATAGACGGTAATAAGTCTTGTACTTTTGCGTCTGTGCTGGAAGGCATTGTAAGCGGTCTGATATTGTACTCCACTTACCTTCCTTTCAAAGAACCTGTCTATTCGTCTCTAAGTACTTTCGGCGGGTCACTTTTTGACTTTGTTACCAACACAGGCTGTATTCTATCTATTGTACCGTGCTAAACAGTGAGAGAGGGCGCTCATAAAATTGAATGTTTGATTTTGTCCTCTTTTGGGTTGCAAGTAAGTGCAGCGTGTGTTTGGGCACACTGAGTCATCAGGCCACGGTCTGTTGCGATTTGTGTCATGCTGCGCTCCTCCCTCGCGGGGCTCAATACACTGTGTCACAGTTGAGAGAAACTATACTGATCGCCCTACCCCCATTCCCTCCACCCTCAGACCTCCACCCGAACCTCCATCTTCCATCCGTTGGGGCTCAATACGATGTAACTCAACCGTGACAAAACGCATTGAGAACACATGTCCTGAAATTGTGAAATACCTGCACCCCCTCCACTCCCCATCCCATGTCAGCAACATGAATAGCCCACACCGATATGGTTTTTATTATCGGTACTATTTTTTCCCCCAAAGAATTATCAGTGAGTCCGCCAAACAACAGGGACAAACAAATTACAAGACAAAACACGACGCGTTTCGACATCTTAGGTCTTCAGGCAAGATAAACAACATTCAGGACAAACTCAAACATTTAATTTTATTAGCGCCTTATGTGCACCTCTCAACCTCTCCCTCCCTCCACACACGCACACACTGGGAACTACCACATGGATTATGGGTCGGGTAAATAAATAGGTGGCTCAACTATGTTTGCGATTTTCGAACGCTCTGAAACATGTACGCGACAGAGACGCGGATTTTGAACACATTAACTTACTGCTTTTCCTCTTGCTGTCTGTAATCCTCTTTAAAAAGCCCCCCCCCCCCTTCCCTCTACTGCCTGCGGCCCCCCTTCACTCTCTCTGTGTCTCTTCCCTCTCACATCACCATTACCACCTTTCGCTGGTCCTCTTCTTTTCTCGTGTTGAATTGTTTTGATCGCTGACATTTCCTCTGTCCTCTGCTACAGGATGTTTTCTTATTGTAGCATGTTCTGTTTTGACGTGTCCGACGGCCTCCCATCCCTGTCCTCTCTATGTGTGTGTGTGTGTGTGTGTGTGTGTGTGTGTGTGTGTGTGTGTGTGCGTGCGTGCGTGCGTGCGTGCGTGTGTGTGTGTGTGTGTGTGTGTGTGTGTGTGTGTGTGTGTGTGTGTGTGTTTTGCGTGCGTGCGTATGTGCGTGTGTGTGTGTGTGTGTGTGTGTGTGTGTGTGTGTGTGTGTGTGTGTGTGTACGCGCGCGTTCACGTGTATGAGTGTAATAATAATAATAAAGAAAAAAAAACATTAATCGGATGGCTGTTTCAAATTTCGTTCTTACTCCTTTCCTTTCATCTTTCCCCTCCGCATTATTGAACGTTTATAAAACAAAAACAAAAACAAAACAAAACAAAAAAATGACCCAGCACAATGTGAAATTTGATTTTCAATATGTCCGACTGTGACCATGGTGGTGGTCTCTACCGCGTAGCCAGCTAGGCACCGATCTCAGGGGTGGATTTTTTTTTTTTTTTTTTTGGGGGGGGGGGGGGGGGGGGGGGATGGGGGGGGGTCCATTAGTTCGTCCCTCCCCTCCCCCTAAAATGGATCTAGAAATGCATAGTGAATAGATACTTGTCATCTGGCGAGAGAGGTCTCCAAAGCACCTCATCGCTTTATTTACTAGGGTGGCTCCTCTCATTTGATGAATCCTGTGCTGATGGCATATTGGATCTCCTGTGCTCTGTCGTGTTCAGAGCAATATTCAGTTCACCTGTTAATGATGTCTTTTTCCTGTGTGAGACGGTTCTCGTCTTTGTCCTGAATGGTGCTGACTTGATTTTGCTTCTGTTTTGTCAGATCTTTACAACCTTAAAAGCTTTCTTCGGTGTTGTTCTTGTCTAGTTTTTCTTCTTTTCAAAGGCCTCACACTATTGGTCGATCCAGCATTTTTTTTTTTTGCGTTCTTTATTTCTTCCCGTAATCTTCGGTGTTGTTCTTGTCTAGTTTTTCTTCTTTTCAAAGGCCTCACACTATTGGTCGATCCAGCTTTTTTTTGCGTTCTTTATTTCTTCCCGTAATCTCTTTGTTTATAGCACTGCATTTCCGCCCGGCCCCCTCTCCCTCAGTCTCTTAAGCGGTTTTAAGGTCCTTCTAGTGTCTAACATCTCCAAGATGTTGCCTGAGATCCATGGTTTTGATTTCGATCTGCTTATTCCCAGGACCTCTGTTGCTCGTTCAGTCATGTCCTAAAATGGTTAGTGAGAGCTTCAAGGTCTGCTAAGAGAAGCTGTGGGGAAAATGTTCCTCATACGGCCGATTGGAATTGTTCGGCGATGTCAGGATCTTTCAGTTTGTCAAGACTGAATTTGAGACGGCGGATTTTCATTCCATTCTTGTTCTTCAAACGTACTTCAAAGTTCATCATGACGAGGTCGTGGTCAATACCAACAAAATCCCCTGGGAATGTCCTTGGTTTTGCTTTTTTTGACGCCAGATCATGACCGGTTCTTCACAAAGATATAGTCTATCTGGCTGTGGTATTACTGATCGTTTAGGAGTGCAATGTACATCGGTGGGATGCTTTATGCATGCCTAGAATGTTTGCATGAACCAAATCGTTATCACTGGCAATAACTAGCAGATGTAGTCCTCCATCATTGGCAGTCTTACTACACTTGGGGTGGCAGAATTTCTACCAGTCTTCATGGGCATCAGCACCAACCTTGGCATTCCAGTCACCTTCAACAATGTCTTTCTCGCCAACCTGCCAGTTACTGTTTGGAGCTGGGAGTAAAATTTTTAATCTGGCGATTGCTTGATGTGGGAGCATGTATTTGCACTATCATGGTGTTAAGTGGTCAGATGGATGTTATAATTCTACCGGAAAGAGGGTGGTATTACAGAAATGCATTTTTGATGTTCTTGTTAACTTACAACTTTGCTCCATGTTTGTTGTCTCCTCCACTGTAGTACAGGACATGTCCTTCTTCTGTCTGTACTTCTCCTTTATTCTTCCATCGGACTTTACACAGGATGAGAATGTGTCAAGAGTGTCCAACCATTTCATGGTTCAGTTCTTTTAATTTTCCAGCCCGCCTGGGTGTTCATACATTCCAAGTGGCAGGTGAGATGGTGTTCCTTCCATGTATACTCTGATTTTGCCCCAGTAGCACACTTCTCATGTCCGCCCTGGAGGAGAATGACGGATGACGTGGTCATTGATAACCTGGGCTTCCACTGAACCAGTGTTATCTGTCTTTTCTTCTTCCTGTGGTGTTTCTTGAGCAAAAATTGAACAAGGCAGAGCCCATCCCTCTCTAGGTAACAATAATCAGACACATAAAAACATACAACATTCTCAGCATGCATTCTTTCAACAAACCATGCCTGAAGAGTGTCAGATTTACCAAAAGCAGCAAGTTTATTTATTTTCATGTTTTGCAAAACAATCCTGAAGCCATGACATGAACATATATATGACAATCAGATCAATCTGAACCCTTGCTGGAATGGAAGAAAATGAGCAGCTGCTAACACATTCACAGAGATGTCCAATGGTTCTTTTCCAACACGATCCTTCTTCGATCACCTTACTTCCTACCAAATGTGGCTGCATACGAAGCAAGAGGACAAAAAAAAAATAAAAATAAAAAATAAAAAAAAAAAGGAAAAAGCAGCCACACATGCAATCTTATCATCCAATAAAATGTACTTCATCAGACGGTCTCTGTGTGTGTGCATATTCCAGTGACAAACATTGACCGCAGTTAGGAAATGTTGACAATGAAACAATACACAATATCTGGCTGGGGTTGAGATACTTCTGTTTCATCTTCCCCCAAACATAATGGCAATGGGATATGGCATATATCTAAATTCCTAAAGTTGGGAAAAATATGAATAAACAAAGGCTTGGTACAATCAGCAATTTAGTGAAATCTTGACTACGAAAGCTACAATCTATTAAAGTTAAAATCTAGGAAAAAAGCAACAAACAAACAAAAAACAAGCCCCAAACAACACCCAAACAAAAATAGTTCCACAAAATTCTACTAACCTATTCTTACCTGCAATTTCAGTCCTTTCACTAGGCAAACAGTATCAAAATATCTTGATGACACAAAACTAAGTATATCTTGATGACACAAAACCAACGTTGTAAACACTTCTCTTTGCGGAGCTCTCACATTACACTCAAATGTAATGTTTTGAAAAAAAGAATCAAAATGGCCTAGACTCAGTTTACTGCTTGCTTTATGTTTCATACAAAGTAAGTTCCTGTCACTACTTTAACAGTCAACAGTGTGTGTGTGTGTGTGTGTGTGTGTGAATGAGTGATAATACTTCGGTGTTCCTCACTAACTTCAATAAGATTGTACGGTCATCATCTACAAATTAAATAGCGACATATCTGCATGCAAAATGGAAAAAAACTCCAAAGCAAAAAACATCCGATGCTATAGATACAAGTATAATCCTTTGTGTAGGTAATGGCATTCAAAAGTGCTGGGTTCACGCTCTTCTCTTGAACACTGTCCTCATAGTATACAGCAGCAGACTTTAGAGACAAACTAATCAAGCAGAACTTCGGTCTTTGTGTATGTATTGTCATCTGTATTTGGAATTCTGTTGACATTGTGCTTTCTTGGACTTGTGTGCTTGAAGAAATGAAAAAAAAAAATCTGTTCTACTTGTAAACTAGAGTGATCTGGGAAGACAAAAATACTGGTCAAAGTGGTTTCACTTCACTTGGACCTGTTTTGTAATTGAAGTACTGAGCATTATACCTGACAGCAATGCTAAAGTAAAATACCGCAGTATTACAAGATAACCCTGATAATTGTCTGTCACACAGGATGAAACTTCTGATAAAGACATTACCAATAAAAACCTTCCTCCCCTTAAAGCATTTCTTCCCCTTGCATATCATTTGTCTAAGTCCACATTAGATTCACCTTCCGATCTAGAGGCCTCCTTCCATTTAAACACTTTTTTTTTTTTTTTTTTTTTTAAAGATTTCTAGTGACGAATATTGAGAGGTTCCACTTCAGTGCCCCAAATCTCCATGCTAAAACAAGATTTATTCCTAAAAGAAGGCACAACATGTTCCAAGGTTTCACAAACTTTTGAGACCCAATTGCACTCAATTTCCGAGCTCAATAGATTACCTAAGACAGCTTGCTAGTCACACTACAAACCCACACGTAGATGCAAGCCCGCCTTTGCTTCATAGTATAGGCTATGCACTTCTATCACTACAAGCAGAATTTAGTCCATCATTATGCTACTAGTCTTAGCATTCAGTTTCCTATGTACATCTATATTAGTAGTCTTTGCATCCTTACTAGAAACTGAATTTACTCGTAACAACCTTGAAATCTACTCTGATCAAGAGAACAGCATCAGATTTACAAACTTTCACAAAGTCTGTTTTAAATAGACTTTTAAAACCTAGAAAAGGTATCTAATTGTCTCAAAAACTTTTCTAAACATTTAATGACCTGTAAACCCCGTTAAAAACGGACAAAAAAAAACAAACCCAACAACAATAGCGAATACAACAACAGCAACAATGTTCTATTGCATTAGTCAGGCTCTTGGCCAGATGTGTTTTCTATGTATTTGTTACATTTCAAATGACGCAATGATCAATGGTGACAGTGATGAATGTTCCATTTCAGAATTGCTGCTTTCACTTTAAGCAACTAAACAGACAAGCAATATCCATCTTTCATAGGGAATGATGTAACGGCATAACATGCTCTGGCAAATGATTACATCAGTAGGAGAAAAATTCTTTGAAAATCAAAAAGGTTAAATAAAGACTGTAATATTCTCTCATAGCAATACCCTATAATCACTAGCTGAGAGAGAGAGAGAGAGAGAGAGAGAGAGTGAGAGCCAGAGCCAGAGACAAAGACTGAGACAGAAAGACAGAGAGAGCGACAGAGAGGGAGGGCAAGTTTTCATTCATACGCATTTTCCTCTTTTTTTCTTTTAATAATAGGGATGATTAAATGAAATAGGAAAAAAAATTCAGTTTTTTTCTTTTATTCTGTAACACTAATTTAAGTGCTTTAGGCTTTCATGATCACTCTTTCTTCCTATTTTTGAATATGCCTGAAGCTGCAATAATGCACCTTTACAGTTTAATTCATTACGACTCATAATAAATACAAAGTCAGTACATTCACTTGCATAATCTTTCACATGTCAAAAAGAGAGAATTTCAAATGATTTTAACAGCACACACAAACTGTTCTGAAAAGCTGAAGTAGTAGTTCATCTGAAATCTGTTCTAACGATGCACAGGTGGAGATCATGGACAAAAATAACCACAGCAAAGTAGAGCTGACTTGAACTGTGAACAGTATAACACAATATTTTTTTTTATTTTATTTTTTTGTCACGACAAATTTTTCTCTGGTGAAATGCGAGTTGCTCACCGATATTCCTATGACTGAGAAGACTAGGCCGTGCTAAGGGCGCCAGGCATTTTCCTTTATTTTTCACCATCAGCTTACAAAAAAAAACAAAGAATTAATGAAAAACATAAGAAAAGGCATACAGGAAAACATATACCACAGCATGGACAGCTAGTGTCCACTCTGGACTATGCGGGCATTTTCACTCATTTATCGCCCGGTTACAACAAAAAAGCAGGCATGCTGCAAATTCTACAAAAGAAAAATATGTATAGCTTTGCAAGAACCAACGCAGGTGAATGGGCCACGTAGGTCGGACGATAATGGATGACAAGTTTAAAAGAAAAAAAAAAAGGCATAGTCAAAAAGAGAGAAATGAGGCAATCATTACACACAAACTTTCCAGAAGGTGTGGATACCGAAAGAACCCCCTGGCATCCACAAGGGAATTTACCCCTGAAGCTTTTTGTGTATGCATCAAAGTGGATTTCTTACACACGTTTTTTGCTACGGGTGACTCTTCTGTTCCCACTAGCCGTTTCACATGCTGCTCACATGTCCTTGGTTTACCACATTAAACACTGAATAATGAAAACCACCACTCAACATGAGTATACAGGTGGGATGGCGAGGAATGGGAGATGATGGAAGTGTGGAAAATCTGTCCTGGACAAAATTTAAACAAAGGATCTTCTCACTTTGTAGAGCCCCTCCCCTCTCTCACCACCTCCCCCCCCCCCCCCCCCCCCCCTCAACGCACACATAAACACACACACACCTTCCATTCTATTTGCTGAAATTGTATGATATCCCTTCATTCTTTAACTGTCAACAGCTTTTGAGTTTTTTTTAATTTTAGAGGGCAGTAACTATGCGACAATATTAAAATTTCTCAAATAATTTTTTTTTTCTTGGTAAATGCACTTGTTTAGGTTGGTTTCAGTAAACTATTCCACGAAGCACAAAATTATATTTTTAAGTGTAATAATTTCCACAAGAAAGCCTTCAATCACTGGTGATCGAAAATCAAGGGAAAGAACTCCACTATAGTACCCAACAGGCTCATCCACTTCACTGTCGCTCCTTGTAATATAAACTGACTGCATGCTTTTACATACAGGCACCTTGTTTATGGAGATGCATAGCTTGATTACATGTTTACATGATTGCATGTCTAGAGAACTAAGAGTAGTTCTTTAAATGAAGTCTCACTTAATTTCTTTTTAATCCGTTTCTAAACATAAAACAAACCAAAAAACAATCCCCCCCCCCCCCCCCCCTCAAAAAAAGAAGAAAAAAAACCCCCAAAAACCCAACAAAACAAACCCAAACTTCGAAAAAAAAAAAAAAAATCTTACTTAAAAAGTGTGTGATTATACATAAACTCAACAGGGACATTCTGTGACATGAAGTTTGTGAACTGTTTTCCTTTCCGTATGAAATTCAAGAATAACGTTTGAAATTATTTGTACTTAAAAAATCAAACTCACCCTCTTTTCATGCCAACACATGGGAGTTTAAACCTAACAAGTCACTTGTTCCTCCACATACAGCAAAGACAAGGTCATTTCCAGCAAGATTTGAAAAAAAAAAAAAGAAAAGAAAACTGCTATTATGTACATTCTTGTATAGTCATAATCACCAGAACAACATATGTCAACCAGGGGTACTCCCCACAAAAGATCATGTTAAATGAAAAAAAGAAAACAACAGAGTAAAATGACTAGGATGGCAAACAGAGCAATGCAGGTTCTGCTTCAGTCAAAGGATGCTCCATTGTTTTGTAACACAGTGTGAATATCAAAAGTCAAGTACATGCACATCAATGCAGCTGTAACATACATGCAAAGGCAAGTCTTCCCTTTCACAGGTGAGAGTAATGATACAGAGAAACATAACTTTATCCTCACACTCGGATTACATGACTCACAAGCATGTTCCCATAATAGTGATCAGGTGAGTCAAACCATAATGTCATGTACCACTCAGTCTAGGAGATGGACAACTGTGGTCACCAACCAAGACAAACTGGGTTCTGTAGACATTGCATTAGCAGACTATCAGTTATGGAGAAGGAAACTTCTGATTTTAAAACATAACATTCAGTAAGTAGTTTGTTCCAGAAAAGTTAATCTCCGATTTCAAACCTGCGGAGAAGATGTCTAGAACAGCACTCTGAAAACACAACACTGGCTGACCAGACTCACTATCCCTGCGGAGAAGGTGTCTAGAACAGCACTCTGAAAACACAACACTGGCTGACCAGACTCACTATCCCAGCATGAAAAGCTGTTCTTGGACATGGACCAATCTGAAATGAAACGTTTGTAATCCCCTGAAGACTGAATGGTACTGGCTTTCTGGACGGGAAAGAGCCAAGTACGTATGTAATCCTCCCCCTCCCATGTACAAGATGCTTGTGAGGTCCAAACCTTGTGGAACACATGCAGCGAGAGGGGCATACCAGCTCCGACAAGCAGGAAAGTACAATGAAGGCAAATTTTGATACTGACTGGTCTAATCAGCTCTTGAAAGAGTTCACTGATGGCACTGTAGCAACTTCCCCAGGCAAACTGCTCCAGGTGGTGATGACTTGGTTTGACTGCAAGTTTTCTCTAGATTTAAGTCAGAAATGAATCTTCTGAAATACAGACAGCATTTGCTAGTTTTCTCTAGATTTAAGTCAGAAATGAATCTTCTGAAATATAGACAGCATTTTGCCAAAGTTCTGATGTCATGGCTTGACAATGCCTCAGCCATCTACGAATAAGTCAACTTTAATAACACCTGGCAAAGAAAGACTCGCCAAATTAACAATCCCTCCCCACAATGACTCCCTCCCCCCCCCACTCCCCAGAGCACTCTACTGCATGCGTCCACATCAGCTTTACCACCCCATTAACTCATTCCAGATGATTTATGAGATAACTCATGATAAGATGGTCGACATACCAGCCGCGCTGACTTGCAAGACAACTCATAATAATGGGTGTGGCCCATGTCCTTTGATAAGTCCAATTACTTTTGGTCAGGACCATCTTTACATGCTTTGCTCGCTTGTACAACATACTTTAGAATGTCGAATGTGTGTTGTCACTGTGCTGAATATTTGGATCATTATGTTTACTGTGTGTACTGGTTTTTCGTCTTCTTCGGGGCAGCCATGGCCACAGGACTGATGATCAGAAATGGGTTAAGATTCCTTCTTATCCCAGACCCACTTTTGACAGATTCTGGAGCTTGCTACAGAGAGAGAGATTCTACTGAGCGAAACAATCAACTGCAACATATCATGAAGCAATACACGTTTTTTTTTTTTACACAGAACATTAAAAAAAATCAGCTGCAACTTACCTTGAAGCAATACACATTTTTTTTTTTTTGTACAGAGAACATAAAAAAGCAAATAACATGCCAAAAACTACACATTAAATCTGATGAAAACACAAATACTTCTCGCAAAAAAATTCTACCGGTCCAAAATGCACTGCCCAGCTGAATGTTTTGCACGTTCACACAACAAACATTGCTAGTGTAGCAGCAGTGCAGCACCTCCTTATGGTGAGCTGCCTCATGATGAATTGATATGGACAGCTCCTGGTGGAAAACACGTGCAGAGACAGTGACACGATGAACCTCAGTGCGGTTGTGTAAGGTACAGCCAGAATAAGTGGCATGACAGTAAAGGAGGGGGGGGGGGGGGGGGGGGGAGGGGTAAGGGGGGAAGAATGCTAGCACTGAAAAATTGTCAAATCAGGTGAAACATGACATACTGCGACCACAAAAAAGCTTGGGTGAACGAAACTAAACAACCACAAATCAAGGACAAAATCTTCAATTTACAGTGACTTAAAAAAAAATAAAAATCTAGTTTATGCAGAGCTCCTGTAGGCTGGTGTAGTATAATGAGAACTTGAGACCACCATATTACATCTCTCTGTTATGCAAGTGCTGGAATAAAATAGTACTTTCAGCGCCTCCAAGATGCCTACTGGAAAGAGATCAGTTTGAGGGATTCAGTTTTTGTGACAGAATATCATCCCAAACATGACAGAAATGCATAATATAACAAAACTGAACAAACCTATCTCATAGTCATTGTTGTAGTATGGATAAATGAACAAAAGCCAAAATCAAAGCATGCCTTATCACTATCATTACTATGAACAATAGCAAAACAAATGCAGGCATCATCTAACGACAGTTCATCAGATTCTTACTTCACCTCACCTGCTTGGACTGTTCCGATAACACGTGGACAACAGTTGCAGGTTATTTTCTTTTCTGACTTACCTTTCTTGTCTGACAGAATCATCAAACCTGTTTCATACTTTTGCACACATTGATACATCCAGAGATCAAATTACAATGAACCCACACATTGAGTAGCTGCGGCACAATTTCTTATTCCCCATTCTTATATCAAATTCACAAGCTTCTGTCTAGTTTGCTTTCTTTGGAGAACACCTTGATTTACTTATGTGCCCAGGCCTACAAAAGCATACATTTCTTTCATTCCTCTAAAGAAAATCTCCTATGACCTATATCATGAGAACATACTGAAGTGATACAATTTTCATGGGAAGTAAATATGAGAAACAAAATTGAATAAAAGTAAATACAAGAAGAAATTCAGGACATGCACACAGCCCCCAAACCTGCAATTGAGTATTTGAAATACCACCTGCAGTCTGAAATACTATAAATCTTAAGAGGTCCCAAATCAAATCATTCTAACATGTAACTGGCCACTTCAACAGGGCTTCCTGACAGGCCAAAGTCATCAATTCTATGAGTGGGTGGAGGTGGGGGGTGGGCACATGAAGTATATTTCAGCTGGATGAAAGCAATGCATAAGTAGATCATTCTTTTTTTTTTATGTCTGAACTAATCTAGAATGAGTAATGCTTTCTAATGGATAGTTCTTTGATAATACTGGCAGGTTACTTTTGAGATATGAATTAACACCAGATGAACAAATACAGAATCAGCAAGTTGAACAACCAACCTAAGCAAGACTGTTACTGGAAGATAACTGCTTAGTTTACTTTTCATACAGTAGGAAAGAACACGTGCTCAAAACAGTGAACGAGGAGCACAAATTCATAAGGTCAATTGTAAACGAATGGCTTTGATTTCCTATTCTTAAATTTGTATGTGCATGCATACACACACACACACACACACATGCACACACACTGACTGACTGACTGAAACCATTTACTGTCAGATTAACATAGTGTTGTACACACACACACACACACACACACACACATACACACATACACACACGCAATACACACACACACACACACACACACATGCAACACACAGGCACAGACACACACACACACACACACAGAGAATGGAAAAGTCATTTGATTGCCCCTCAAGACACACACACATACACTCAGCAAAGGCATCACTGGTCACAGTAGCAATAAACCATCATTTAGTGAAAACCAAACCTCTGATACAGAAATGCCATTCATATCATTAAAACATCATGTTAAACTCATACACCAAAATAAGCAAACAATAGCAAAAAAACACTATTCATCAATACCAAATCTAAAACAAATGGAACTGAGAAACATATTCAGACATTTGCAAGTGATATGCTTACTGAGAAAAAAAAAAATGTAATGGAGCGTAGACAAACATCAAACAACACACACATTATTAAAAGCCAGCTGCAGGAGTCAGCATGAACATCAATCTTAAACTAAAATCACCCATAAAAAATTCAATCTTGAAAGTTTGGGTCAGATCTCGGGAAAAAATAGGAATATACTCCAGGGGAAGTAAATGCTACCCCACAGCAACTATGTCAAGAATGTTGTTAAATGTTTACAATGGATTATCCAACATGTTCGAAAGTCATAACAATCTGCACAAGACTTGCAGGTTCACTCGGGGCTTAAAGTATATTAAGTATCAATTGTTGGCACACACATCAATTGAAAGGTAGAGAAACTTTGTTTCCCCTTATGTACAAACACATGCAAACTTACCCACAAACCTAAAACTTGAACGTGAATACACATATCAATACACCACTTTAATTCATATCTATATTTGAATGAAAAAAAACAACCAACCAACCATGTACACGTAATTCCTAACAGTTGAGACAAGAATGCATTCATAATCAAGCCCTCTGACATCAGTATACTTCACATTACCGGTCAGTCCTTGCATGGGTAAAGAATATGAAATGTGTATCTACAAAACACAAATTTCATCAAAACTTTTTTTTTCGAGGTGAACTAATTGAGAGAAGCACCAGTTGAAAATTTCAGCACAAACAACTGATAACACACCCCTTTCTTCTGATTTTTTTTTTAACTTTTCATAAAATTTATGCCAATGAAAAAAAAAAAGCGCCTGAAAATTTTGATTTCTGCCTTCATGCTTCAGGTATCAAAGCCACCACATTCTAAACCACAAATGAGAGCCACAGAAACACTCCTTTCCATGTGCAAATATCTCTTAAAAGAATGCTGAGCAAGTCTCTTGACAGGGAAATACTCAAGAAACCATGGGTGACGTCAAGGAAGAAAGCCTGGTGAAATTTAGGCCAGACTTGCCTTGGGCACAATTGAAGTCCACAACATCATTCTGCAACATCTTTCAGGTTTAAATGATGTGGAATAATGTTGGAGTGTATCAACAGTATCATTTCTTTTAGCAGATCCTTTTCTACAGGCAGCATGCCACCTGAGTCTTAAAACTGTCTGATTTCAGGTCTCAGGCAGCCCACAAGGACGTAGGACAAAATGGAATGCGGTTTAAAGGACTGGAGCTGAACAGAATACATGGCAGGCAGGGCAAATCCTTTACAGTGACAGTCATAAGGATGTCCTCCCCTTATTCACGACACCGGGTAGTAATCGCTGTTGATACTCAGCTGAGGGGGAGGGGTGGCGGGTGGGGAGGAGGAGGAAGCTGTGGTGGCGTTGGGGGTCTGGCGGTCGAAGTGGGTGGACCCGAACGCGAAGCCGTCTGCACTGCTGGTGGAGTCGGCATCCCCCTTCATGAAGGGGGTCTGGTAGGGCAGGCTGAGCTGGTCGTCGTCC
The DNA here is from genome assembly GCA_033310375.1 of Conus canariensis. Classification (NCBI taxonomy): domain Eukaryota; kingdom Metazoa; phylum Mollusca; class Gastropoda; order Neogastropoda; family Conidae; genus Conus; species Conus canariensis. Next base: position 26,391,972 of record CM065734.1, on the reverse strand, counting down.
TGGATGTCATCCACCTGGTGCTTGTAGGAGAACAGGATGCCTGTCTGCGTCGTCCTGCAATCATCAGGAATGACAAAGTGCAGGTGAGGAAAAAGTAACTGCCTGCACCTCAACACAGGTACGAAACAGGCAGAAGACCAGAAAATAAGAATTTGTAAAGTCAAACAGATGGGGAGTTGGGTAGGTAGAAAAGTGGGTGAGTAGTATCGAATTACAAAGCGATGAACCAGACAAGACTGAGACTGAGTCAGCATTTGCCAATGAAGGGGAAAAGATCTGCCTTACACCTGTTTTGGATCCTCAAGTACCACAATGCTAAAGGATTACCTTTACTTTTTTTTTTTAAATCAACTTCTTTTTATATTTATTCTTGACCATCTTTTTTTTTGCCCCATAAAATGTCATTTTCTTAGTCTAATTTTTGCTGGCTGCCTTGAGATGTCAGTGGACTGAAATTTTTTTCTTTGGTGGAGGGAATACTGTTGAGTTTCCGGCAGTATGACTCTTGATTCCAGGGAGGAGACTACCAGTACTACAGTTGGTGCAGGGGTAACTGATAACCTCACCCACGAGAAGACAGCTGACTGTAGCAAGACACAACACCTGGCTCTGCGCTCAAGGATCCAACATACAGAGCTGAACCATCATGAACATTCTACAGAAAAAAAAAAATGATGCCAAAATGCAAGAAATATTTGAATGAAGAATGAGACTACAAATTTGACCGGGTATTGCTGGATGAAGTTTTTACTGATGGATCTGTTGATCGTTAACTTTCCCCTTCAGACCCCTTGCACATTCATGAAAACTGATCATCTGCACTCGTTTTTCTCCACTCATTATCATATTCTACAAGCTTACTCTCTTACTGTTTTTCTGATGGCAGAGCCAATCAATCCACTGACTAATAATATAATTTGACATTCTACCATCAAAGGCATGGTAGAGGAAGGGAAAAGAGATCTGAATGGACCATGCTGTCTATTCGATTTTAGGAAGCCTTGAGTGTGGCAAGGAAGTGCAAATAATCCACAACAAATAATGAGCGCAACTTTTACACCCATGGAGAATCTATGAAATGCCCAGAACTCCAAACTATTGCTGCTTACGATACTGATTCGCCGAGCACAGACGCAGACACAAGACACATTAAAAAGCGAACAAAATGCATCCTCCATACCAAAATTCTAAACTTGCCCACATATCTGATGCTGACACCTACACACATCAACAACAGCCTAGGAAGTGAACAAATGCAAATTAGCTCTGACTCAAGACTGACTGATGCCCTTTGTTTTTGATCACTGTTAGACAGAACTCACAGTAAAACAGAAACATAAGCAGGTCACCTCTGTTTGACTGATACGAAAGAAAACCTTCAATGACGCATGGAAATATAATTGTAAATCACGACATAAATGAAACATGCGCTCTTGTGGTTAAAGAACCACAGGTACATAAATTTTACGAACTAAATTGACAGACAGAGAAAGACAGAAAGATAGGCAGAAAGATAAAATATGGGCAGAAATGGAGAGAGAGGCAAAGCTGGGGAGAAGAAAGGGGAGTCTATGTATAGATGCATACATGAGTAAGCACAGCACGCATGTACACACACACACAACACACACACACACACACACACACACACACACACACACACACACATCACACACTCACACATGTACATATACGCAACTGCATATACATACATATACACACATCCATAAGCACATTCAATGAACAAAGCGAATAAAACATATCATTTGAGCGCTGACCTGAAGAAATTCCACAGGAATGTGCCATACACAAGCGGATGGAACACCGTGAAGTACACGTATGTCGTCACATCAATCACGCTAAAACAAACAACAGAAGCATTTGCAAGGACGAAAAGTTACATGCACTGAACATCATAATGTAAACATATGCTGTCACATCAATCATGGTAAAACAAACAACAGAAGCATTTGCAAGGACGAAAAGTTACATGCACTGAACATCATAATGTAAACATATGCTGTCACATCAATCATGGTAAAACTAACAACAGAAGCATTACCAGCCGCCGTGGCGAAGTGGTTAGCGTCGCGGACTTCCGGCTGGAAAGTCGTGGGTTCGAATCCCATCAGAGTCATGTGGGTTTTTCTGCCCCGACCGGCTCCTACCCAGAGTTGAGTTTGCTGCGGACTCAGTTGGGAAGACTGGGACCACACAGTCGAGTTTCATCCACTTAATGGATGCGTTTCTGAGAGTGTTGCTCAAATTTCCTGACCAACACTGCAGGTGCCTGTATCTCTCAGGCCTGGTTGACGCCGGGATATATTATGAAAGGAAGCGTAGAGTACAGCCCTGTCATGTAGTCTCAGACCGAAATGGAAATCCGTAGCATCATCTTAATCATCCTCATTCTCATCGATCAGCATAAAAAAAAATGTCTCAAATTCTGTGGCCCTTCATGCCCTACTCTCATGGTGACCCCAATTTCGATGTCCTCTCCACTCTGTGGTCTTGATTTGTTCCGTCGGGTCAGGTATCGCGAGTCATGGGTGTTGTTGAGACTGTGAGCCCTCCAGAGGGAGAGTTCACTCAGCGGCTCGGACTAAGCAATTATTGTCGTCAGTTGGGGCTTGTAGGGGTGTCTGCATAGTGATCAGAACAGGCGCCCTGAACACCACCGAAGTGCTCGCTCAGCAGGCAGGTCTCCTCCGTGGGTTGTCCTCTTGGCGACTTGTATTGACTGCTCCCTGTGATTGTGTGCGGGCTGGGCGGGACCGACCGGCTGTGGCTGTGGACGGGGGTTGTCGGAATTGAAGCGCGAGTGTGTGTGCCACTGCCTCTGAGGTGGCGCAGAGGTTGGGACAGCAAAAAATAACAACAAAAAAAACAAAAAAAAACCCCAACAACAACAGAAGCATTTGTAAGGATGAAAAGTTTTATGCAGCTATCATGCTGAAACCCAAAGGGAGAAAAGGTTACTCGTTTGTTTACTTTGCATGTTCTGCATTTCTAGAGTTTTATCTGTGCATTACTTTCAGGCATGAAATTGTCACTGGTCATCATACAGCACTCACACACACACACACACACACACACACACACACACACACACGCACAAACACACACACACACACACGCACACACACACACACACCCCTTATCAAAATCGGCTCTCACTTGTGCCTTTGTCGGTAAACAGATAAACATATATTTGACAGTGATCACAACTGTGACAAAAAACAAATTTCTAGAGACAAAAAGAGGAGCACATACGTAAAGGAAATGACAGGATGGAAAGTGCGAGAGAAGAGAGAGAGAGAGAGAGAGAGAGAGAGAGAGAGAGAGAGAGAGAGACAGACAGACAGACAGACAGACAGACAGACAGACAGAGATTCTTCTATCATCTCAGTATTCTGTAAGGACCCAGGGACATGTAAAATCAGCAGTTTCAGCAGACAACAAAAATCCATGCTTAACATGCAAGCATCTATGCAAACACATCAGTTCCGTTGCAGACAGACGCAGGTGAAATATTACAATCACACCTTAGCGCCTTCAACTTGATGTAACTGAGCCTTTCATGCTGGAATAGAACATATTCTTGAAACTTTAGTGTACTCCGGAAACCTCAGTGCAAGGTTTCCCAGGAACAGAAATTCCCCTTTCACCAAACCTAAAATCTGACTGCACACATGACAGAACTTTCTGCCAAAAATCGTCTCGCTAAATGGACACAGGGATTTTATCATCAAAACCATAAAATGAAGAAAAATGGACTATACAATAACATGACAGCATCCGTGAAACCAGTGTTACTGGTATATTCTCAGAAATGCCAGGAGTGGTTTTATTTTGAATGAAAATGATATGAGCAATGGCAGCAGTGGAGACGAGATAATTCAGAAGAGTACTTGGCATCTCCTGCACTGAGCTTGTCTGAACAACGTAGTCCACAGAACCCTCCTACAGCTTGTGAGTCACAAGGACGGGTAGCTAACCACGCTGAGGGCGAAATAAAAAAAAGAAAAAGAAAAAAGCGGCAATGGTTCTGACAAGTCAGACGGTGAAGTGGGCCCCCTAACACTACCCTCCAAGGAGCAGGGCAGGGGATGAGGACATGGGGCAGACAGAGAAAGAGGTGGACAGACAACATTACTGAGTGGACAGGAAAGAGATCTGCTGTTCCCTTGGCACCTGCCACAGCCACCCAGGGTGCATACACTGGAGCAGCATTCATCATGCAGTGCCCCCACTGCCCTGATGGGTTCCAGAACCAGTGTGCCATAGAACAAAACACATTGGCATCTCATACCTGAATCACAGAACAATGTTAACCTAACTTGAACACGATCTTGAGAAGAATGCTTCAAAAGCAGATGCATGATCCACATTAAAAAAAATGCAGATGAAGACAGCCAATACAAACCATGACAAAGACCATAGAGGGTGACAGAACACACACACAGAGTACTGACCACAATGCATTGTCAATGTGTTCATAGAGCAGCAAGCTGCCCACGGCCTGGGTGAAGTTGAGCGCGGCCAGGAACCCAACATAGTAGTAGAAGGAACGCTTGGCTGGAGAGGGAGACACATCATAAATGTGAGGGGCAGACACAGATTATAAGTACATATTACAAATACATGGAATATGCATGAAGAAAAAAGATATATGCATTTTAAAATGAATTTATCAGGTTTAAGTTTCCATCAACAAATCTTTCCCTGCATGATAAATGGTCATTGTTTTGTATTGTGAAACCTGTTTCTGAAGACATCAGCAAACCATTTAAAAATGTTTGTCTTTGTGTGACCATAAAGGACAGTGATTGGATACTGTCAATTCAAATACAACTGTAGACAATTCAGGGGCCCAGGCACCACTGAACTGATCATGACAGCTCAGAAAGCCCTGAAGACAAAACACATGCACTTGCATTTGCTTCAGACTTTAGGGGCAGTTTGTGAGGGGACCAAAAGAGGGATTGGCGCCGAGGTTAAGGATGGCTTCCAGATTTTCTACAATCAAGCGACTGACCATAATGGTCAGTTATAAACACCAACAGAAAAACAGACCCTAGCACAACAAACTATGTGTACTAGATTTGCGTACAAAATCTGGGGTGGTCTAGCATCGCAGTGCAAACATTTCCACTAAACACCGTTGGCACTGCTGATTTAAAATCAAATCTGCTTTTTTCCATCTCATAAAATCTGTATTTTAGTTACACTACACATCTAAATTCTCATACAGATCAAAGGATTCCAGAAGCATACTTGTTCTGTGCGAATAAGCGTTCTGCTTTTCTTTCAAAAACATTAACTCTGCATTCTCTCACACATGACCACACAAATACACACTGTGACACACATAAATTGTCTTTTTGTACGATACAATAATCAACATTAACTGGTTACTTTTTATAACTTTCTAATGAAGACCTACAAACATTAACTGGCTCCTTTTTGTACTCCCAGTTCTTATAGAACAGGAGTACTTTACAATGGGAATGAAGAAATGCTGTCTGTGTGTCTGTCCGTCTGTCTGTCCGTCCGTGGTCAAACTGTGTTCCACAGGCTCCAGACAAAATTATTGGGCCGATCTTTCTGAAAATTTGTTAGTATGTTCATTATGGGTCATGGATGATGCCCGATATTTCATTTTACCGTTATAGCCGTTACTAACGGCTATAACGGCCCATAAGGGTTTTTCTTCTTTATGGAATATGTCAGAAAGTACTTGGCCGATCCTGAAGGTGTGTTCATTATGGGTCACGGATGATGCCCGATGTTTTATTTTACTGTTATATCCGTTACTAACAGCTATAACGGCCCATAATGGTTTTTCATTTTTATGGAATATCTCAGAAAGTACTTGGCCGATCTTTCTGACAATTTGTAGGTATGTTCATTATGGGTCACAGATGATGCTTGATGTTTTATTTTACTGTTATAGCCATTACTAGCAGCTATAACAGCCCATAACCGTTTGTCTTCTTTATGGAATATTTCAGAAAGTACTAAGCCGATCTTTCTGACAATTTGTAGGTATGTTCATTATGGGTCACGATTGATGCCCGATGTTTTATTTTACCGTTACAGCCGTTACTAACGGCTGTAATGGCCCATAACTGTTTTTCTTTTTATGGAATATCTCAGAAAGTACTTGGTTGATCTTTCTGAAAATTTGTAGGTATGTTCATTATGGGTTACAGATGATGCCTAATGTTTTATTTTACCATTATATCCATTACTAACGGCTGTAATGGCCCATAATGGTTTTTCTTTTTTTTTATGGAATATCTCAGAAAGTACTTGGCCGATCTTTCTGAAAATTTGTAGGTGTGTTCATTATGGGTCACGGATGATGCCTGTTGTTTTATTTTACTGTTATTTCCGTTATTAATGGCTATAACAGCCCATAACGGTTTTTTCTTTTTTAATGGAATATCTCAGAAAGTTCTTGTCCAATCTTTCTGAAAATTTGTAGGTATGTTCATTATGGGTCACGGATGATACCCAATGTTTATTTTACTGTTATATCCATTACTGACAGCTATAACGGCCCATAATGGTTTTCTTCTTCATGAAAAATCTCAGAAAGTACTTGGCCGATCTTTCTAACAATTTGTAGGTATGTTCATTATGGGTCACAGATGATGGCCAATGTTTACCAGAATAGCTGTTACTAATGGCTATAACAACCCCAAACAGTTTTTCCTCTTTAAGGAATATCTCACACGTATTCAAAATAAACTGGAAGTACGTTTATATGCTTTGCATCTTGTTACCACTTTCTAAGAAAGATCTACAAACTCAGTTTCTCTGAAAACAAAGAAGAAAACTGGCACCCAAGCATCCAAATCCAAGTTTTGTTTGTGGATCTCAAAACTTACAAGGCAAGGTGAATCTCTCCCGCATGCGTGTCAGAGGCAAGATCAGCACAATGCAGTAGACCTGCACACACACACACACACACACACACACAATCATGGCACACACATGCACACAAGGCAAATATGTTAATGCATATTACCAATGCCACTGTTACTGGCCTATTTTTTTTCTCTTTCTTTTCAAACCATAACACTGCAGAATGTACTCTAACCTTGAAACAGCCCACCAAACCACCACATTCTGCTTGAGCCGCACAAACAGCTGCTCACCTCTTTCAGTGCTTATAATAAAAGCAGACGGTGGCAACACTGAGTTACAGCGTGCGTTTAAAACTACACATTAAAAATCCTTTCTTTACCACCCCCACCCCACACCTGCAAAGTAAACAAACAAAAGAAGACAAAAAAAAAGTGAAAAAAAAGAAAAAGAAAAGAAGGCTGTCAAGTTCATCTATTAATTATTGATCTATTTCCAGAACAATAGATTCTCTATCAATTCCTTTGTCACAATCAGTTTTGCCACAATGTCTTGGTCAAACCAGTCAAGGTGATGCAGTTGTCAGCATTGCGGCTGTGGACAAATCTATGGGTTTGTGTCTGATCAGAGAAAATGTGTGTCAATTAGGCCTTGGCCAAGTCCCACCACAAGCTGGGTGTGACAAGGGTTTAGACGGGAAGACCGGAACCCCTCAGCTGAGTTTTGTCCAATTAATGGGGAGCCGGAATAGCTCAGTTAGTAGAGCGCCTGACTCGTAATCTTGGTGATCCTGGGGTTGCGGGTTCGAATCTCCGCCGGGGCGTTTCGGTACAGGGGGATTTTTCCCTCGGAGTTAACATTAGTTCTGACTCCATTTCCCATACAGTCCTTCGAATGAGACTATAAACCGAGGTTCCGTGTGTGAACGCACGCATAATATCTTGCACACACGTAAAATCCCATCACCAACTTTCGGAAGAGTAGGCCAGTTTGGCCGTTGGTATGGATGACACGTTACACACAGCATGCACCCTGCGTAAGAAATGGAAAGAATGAAGGAAGTAAAGAAACTGAGAGAACGATATTGAACGATATTGACTGGATGACACGGGAAACGACTGAATGAAGCGCCAGCTGGCAGCTCTTCAGTCGGCACTACCCAGGTAGGCAGCCCGTTGTGTAAGCGAGTGTTGATTGTAAAGCGCTTAGAGCTTGGTCTCTAGCCGAGAATAGGCGCTATATAAGTATTCATTATTATTATTATTATTAATGGATGCATAATCAAAACCATTGCTTAAATTTCTCAACCACTGCTGTAGTCTATGTGTCTTAGGCCTGGCTGGTGCTAGCCTATGTTATGAAAGGTCTAGTACAATCCTGCCATGTTGTCTCAGATCAGGGCAGAACGACACAGCATCATCCTGACTGTCCTTTAACCATCATTTAAAAACAACTATATACCTTTAAGCCAGTGCTCCGCCACGTAGCTGCAACTCATTTGTCCTTCAAATTTACAAATCGGTGCAGACCAGACCCGATGCTGCATCTGTTGTAATGGAACAAAACCCTTTTTATTTTTTCTCCAATGAGATACTCACCACACAGAAAAAAGAGGAACTGGAACAGAGGAAGATCATGCCTCCATGGGCGAAGATGTCATAGTTGTCAGTGGTGTTGTCTGGCTTGACCACGCTGAACTTGAGGTGCTGGTTCTTCATTTCCAGAGTCCCCTGCAAATGGCAGCAAACGTCACCATTATTACCATCATCATTGCTATCATCATCAAGGTAATCATTGTTATATAGTGCACATCTTGGAAATTAGATATGGTCAATGGACTGAACAATGGACAATAATGTTTAACGTTCTAAGGAAAGTGACGACATACAAAGGCACATGCATCTACAACCCCCCAGTTCCTTTACGCCAACACCGCTCCACCCCCATCCCCACACACCACCAAAACATGCAATGCCAGCAAACAAACACACACTCATGCATGCACATACATAATTTACTCCCACTCAAAATGACACAGGGCTGCAAAAGGATACTGGAGAACTGGACGTATTGTTTGTTCTTAAATTTTCTGAGTATTTGCACATGTGTGCATTCACACACACACACACATCTAAGCATGCACAGATGCACATTGTTGCATACAGGGCCCCTCTTATCTCATCCATCATGAAATCCCAAGTAAGAGGTTACTGAGGCAGGCACCAGTGATGGCTTCCAGACAATAGCTCTTCATCTGTTGCCATTCTCCGAGGCTCTCCAACAGCTGGTGATGGACAAGCCTGTTCATTCTTGGTTCTGCCACTGACCCACGCTCACACTGCCCGCATGCTCTCCAACAGCTGGTGATGGACAAGCCTGTTCATTCTGGTTCTGCCACTGCACCACACGCTCACACTGCCACAGATTCTATGTAGGAGATGAGAAATTCTGCCCCTGAAGGTGAGGGCAGTCTGGAAGAATTATTTTTCATGGGTGCAAGCTCCTTCTGCCCCCCCCCCCCCCCCCCCACTTCCCCTCACCCAAACCCCTTCCCTTGCACCCCTAATCCAAACCACAACATAAAAAAAGGGCAAACAATGTGCATTCACAACCAGTGCATGAAGGTGAGTAAGCATACACGACTTCCAGTGGCAGAGAAAATGTCTGTGATGCATATAACTAAGTTGACACATTACATGACAAACAATCTTATTCACTGTACATAAAAAAAAACAAGTGTGGCAGATCATGCTGAAGTAAAGGACGTCACTGAGACTTCCATCTTCATTGTTCAGGTAATGCACTCATTTGAGTTATTTCCCTTTACCAGATCTCTGACAACGCTCACGATCTATACTCAACCTCCAAACTCATAGCTTCTTTACAAGTATGCTTCTACACCACAGCATGGAAATAAAAGCACTGAGAAAATGTCTAATCTACCTGCAGCTCTTACAGTCATGTTACGTCCACACACAGTTACCTGTATGGCGGAATAAATGAGGGCGAAGGTGGAGGTGCACAGCAACACTCGTCGGATGCTAGTCCTGCTGTCCAGGTGGCCTAAACAGGAAGTGATACAACCATATTTCAGTTCACTCTGTGGGTTTGTCACTTATCTAAATGTTCATGTTCGCATTCATGCATACTGCAAAACTAATGCAAGAGAGCTGTCTGACCTCTGAGTGTCTGTATGTGTTACGTGTGCACATGCACATGCTGATTAGAAGATAAACTAACACATACCATGCATATTTGTGCATAAACACATCTGTGTGCATGCACTCATGTATGAGTGACAGAGTGTCTGAACATTTTCTTTACATGGCTTGGCTTCCGTTTAGATTGTGACATATCATGTCTTTTTGGATATTACGTGGTCAGCAAAAAAAAATGTATCCCCCCCCCCCCTCCCTTACTGAGATGAAAAAAATGCTCTTCTGTGAAAGAAAGAAATGAAGACAAAACCATTAAATTCAAATCAATCCAAAGCAAGCTAGGAAGTCACTTGTCTTAATTTTTCACTCCCAGTTTGGAAAAAAGGAAATGAACAGCATATCAATGCAACCAAATAAGTAGATAAGAAAAACTACATGAGCAAATTGACACTAAAGAATCCACAGTTTGTGTTCACTCTGGCAAGACACACAGTCTCAGAATCTAGTTGCTAGATTTCAACAACTGAGCTGACATGCTACAAATTGTGACAAGAGGAAAAAAAAAATCAAAGACAGGACCACAATGGCTGCAAAACTGTATATGAACGAAAGACAAAACAAAAAAAAAAAAAAAAAAAGAAAAAGAAGAAGAGTTAGAGAAAGCAACAGGAGACACAAGTTATTCGCCAAGACCTTCCAGAGGGCAGGGGCATAATCAGCACTGAAAGCTATCCTCCAACCCCCCACCTCCTTTTCTTCCAAATGGGGGCTTCATGAGCACAGCAGGCCAAATTCTCCTCCCAAAGAAAGAATGGAGTGTGTTTCCACAACCAGAAAGGGAAGAAAATCCGACAGGTAAAAATGATTTTACATTTTGCTGGTTAATATTTGGACAGAAACGTGTCCCATCAAGGACGGTAATCCAAACTTGGTGGGAAGTTGAATTACCTCCCTTAAATGTAAAGTGCGTTCACATTCAAATAGCATGTCCATGCCCCATGGATAGGTCATCACAGCACTTTAGTATGGTGAGTATGACAAAAAGTTTGCTGGAATGAAAAATGCCTGTTCTATCCAATGCATAATACAACATAACTATCGAAACTTAATTACCGAGTCATGTGTAACATACCGAAGTAAATGCCAAAAATGACAACAGAAGCTTCTGTGCCCAGTAAGAAAAATCGCAGGATCAACCACAGCATCTGAAAAACAACAGAAAACAACAACAAAAAAATACAATAAAACTAATGAGATGCAGTGTGTTTGTGTGTGTCTGTGTGTGCGTGTGTGTGTGTGTGCGTGTGTGTGTGTTTGTGTGTGTGTGTATGCATGTCTGCGCCCATGTGTGCATGCACATGTGAGACTAGAAAAAACAAGAGAGAGAGGAGAGAGAGAGAGAGAGAGACAGACAGACAGACAGACAGACAGACAGACAGGACAATGTAATTTTCACCAGTAAACTTTCACTTTTGAGTAATGGTCTTGGTATTATTTTGTCAGAATAATTGAATTATTTGCATCATTTCATTAAAAAAAAGAAAAAAAAATTCAGAGTCCACTCATTACAATACAAAACGTTCCATTTAAAGAGCAAATCACTAAAAGATTGTTTAATTAATGATGATAACACAAAACTGACTAGCACACTGGAAAAGGCTCAGATCAGGAGCCTGATATGGCGATAAGCTCCAAGGACCATCAGCTCTGAGGCTAGATACAGAGAAAAAACCCAGCTCAGATGGAAATGGGTTGTAGTGACATAACATTTAAACAAAAGAACATACGAACACACAAATACACTCACTCTCTCAGTCTCTCTCTCTCTCTCTCTCTCTCTCTCTCTCTCTCTCACATGCAACATGATAAATCACAGGTCAACTTCACTCCATGTTTACAGCTAGCTGTTACCTTGTCAGCAATATCTCCAGCCTCCAGGGAAGCATTGACGGTCATGGACACGATGCATCGCAGCACACTGATGATGGCCACCACACACACCTGTCAATCACACAATACAGACTTTTCTCCTCCTGGTCTTATCTGATCAAGAAAGCTCCCAAGAGCACTGATGATGGAACGCCTTTCACTGCTCTTCCTCCCGGAGAAAAAATAATTGGGCTCGGAGCAGTTTTGAAGTTTACACTGCAGATTTTTATCCCATTTTCATTCACAAAACTAAACAAAACCAGCAACATTGAAAAAAAAAAAAAGATCCCATTAAGAGCTATACTGTTTGTGCCTGTTGACCTTTTCCATCGTTGCACACATCTATGAGAAAACAGTACAAACTCTTGGCTTTCCAGTCCACAGAACCTTGGAAAGCCAGGACTGCTGCTCCAAGCATCCATAAAATCGCTGGTATATAAGAGAAAAAGTTGAAATTATTATATATTGTCATACACATCTGCAGAAAGTTTGAAGTAACAATTTGCAGACATGTGCGCCTTTATCTATTGTTGGATGTATATTCTTCTTTCAAAACCAAGGATCAGATTACTAGTGCAAAATCCATAAAACTGGTGCATTTTGCAAAGGAATTTGCTCTTGATATTTTGCTAAGGGTACCACAGTTCTGCACTAAAACCTGACTCATTCAACCTTTGCCTGAGCAATGCTTGGGCACCACTGAACAGTGCCAGAAATCTATACCCCAAAAATAACTGGTTGACAGAACTGATGTACTCAAAGTGGTTTAACTCCAAAACTATGCGAGTAATGGTTAAAAAATCTGACACAGCTAAAAACAGATCTGTTCATAACAAGTTGATATGTTGAAGGTTTGGACCTAAACTGAGTCAGCCGTTCACATTCATGCATGGAGTTCTTTAAAAAATAAACAAAAAACAAAAATGAAATAAAGTTCAAGTTCTTCAAAACATAAATTATAGCATGCAATTTAATGTGTTGCAAAACAGTTAATTCTGATATAACTGTGTGAAGTTTTTTGCATCTTGGTGGAATAGTTTTCCACATATTAGAATTTCCAGCTGAGCTGAAGTATTCAGTCTGACCATGTAAAAAAAATTAAATAACATTTGAGATCAACAACGCATTCCAAGTCTGAAAGTACACTGTATCATTTTTCATGAAACTGTATTATTTTGCTGCACAATCGTTTGGCTATACCATGTGAATTTGTTTGCCTCTGGGCAAAGCAGCTTTTTTTAAAAGATTTTTTCTTTTTTTTTTTTGGTGTGCCACCTCAGCGGCATTGCACCCATTGCATTGCTCATTCCAACCCCCCATCCACAGCCACAGCCCGGACTGGCCTGCCGCAGCCCCTTATGGTCAATCCACAAGGTGCGGAAAATCATAAATTGTCAAGAGGCAACTCACCGGAGGAGACACTGCACTGCTGCAAAGACCTCCAGTGGTGTTCAGTGGTGCCTGATCCCACATATGCACTACAATGACTACAATAACTGTAGCTGCGGAGCCAGTGTGAGTGAGCTCTCCCTCCTGAGGGCGCTACCACGTCTGTCCAACGGCAGCCCCCATGAATCTGCCCACTCTGGTGATCCCAACAGAATCAAACCAAAGCCATAGATGTGGAAAAAGGATATTGAAACGGAGGTCACCCATAAAAGCATGACATGAAGGACCACAGAATCTGACACTTTTTGTTGTGCTGATCGATGAGGATGAGCATTATTAAGATGATCCTACAGATTTCCATTCCGATCTGAGACTGCACGAAAAGGCTGTACTCTACGCTTACTTTCATAATATATCCTGGCATCAACCAGGCCCAAGAGATACAGACACCTGCAGTGTAGGTCAGGAAGTCTGAACAACATTCTCAGAGATGTATCCATTAAGTGGATAAAGCTTGACTGTGTGGTCCCAGTCTTCCCAACTGAGCCTGTAGCAAATTCTATTCTGGGTAGGAGCCGGTCAGGGCAGAAAAATCCCACAAATAAATGGCACTGACGGAAACTGAACCCATGACCTCCCAGCCGGTAGTCCGTGACCTTAACCACTTTGCCGCAGTGGATGGTGCTTTTGAGATATCAAATTCTACGTGAAAACGCCCTTCCCCTCATACAGGTCAGCCCAAACTGGCCAGGCAGGAGGGGCTGCCCAGGCTGTGAGTCAGCAGGGTTGCAAGGGATTATGGGTTCGTCCCTGGGCCACATTCCCTCTTTCCGACAAGATCTGTTAAAATCGGCTCAACAGTTTTTGCACAGATCCTGGCCCTGTCCTCTGACTGGGATCCTCACCATAGTTCTGCACGTAAATTTCACTGAGCTTTTTTTTTCTTTTTTCTTTTTTTTTTTTCTGCAATCCCATCTTCTGTGCCACTACAGTCATGCCACTCATTCTGACCCTCCGTCCACATCCATAGCCACACCCGGCCATAGTCCCAGCACCCAAATCCAGTCCAAAATTATGACAGTCAGCATAAAGAAGCCCAGATCTTCCAAATGAATAGTCAAAACCTGCCAAGGTGGGAAGGTTACGTAGCCTGTTTCTGTGTCGGGGCTGGAAAGGTAAACACATCGGAATGCGCTTAATGACATTTTGACTTGCCTGTTCAGTGCTGATGAGTCAGACTACCATCTTCCAGACTACTGTGCACTGGAAATAAATGTTGAAGTAATGAGCCACCAAATGAACATGATGCAACAAAACTGAAGTGTCTTGACCTGTTGGTCTTCTTCAGGCAGGACAAGATGAAACAAACAAAGGGAATTAAACGTACATGATGTATTGGGAGGGGGGGGGGGGGGCAGGTGAACAAATCCTCAGGCACTATGAAAAAGAATTTAACAGGGATGAGGTTGGAATGAATGAAAGGAATAGGACTCTTTTTATCTCTCCAGTTCCCCCTACTTCATCTTTCCTCCTCCCAGTCTTATCCCTGTTTGTGTCATTTTCATGGACACTAAAGGTCTTGTTCACCTGCACTGATTTTCCCCACTAAATGTGAATTTCTTTGTTTACTCTTGTCCTCTTTGAAGAAGACAACTGGTGACGCTTTTTTTTTTTTTTTTATTAAAGTTTGTTGTGTTTTACAAGGTGTTCAGCACTTAATATTTGTTGTCGTGGTTGGACTTCAGCTTGTATATTTTGAAGCTTATTATAAACTGATTGCACCATTTCCACTCTGAAAGAAAATGACTTTCACTGCAAGGAGGAATTCATAAAGAAGTAGAACTCACTTTTGTATGACAGCCTTTTTTCTAACACTTAGATCACAAGTGACTTCCCAATCTTAATGATAAATGGTATGAAAAAAAAAAGAAAAAAAAAAACAGGAGACAGATCAACTGCATGACTCACCAGCCCATAGAATGCTGCAAAGATGGGACTGCTGCTGGACTTCAGTTTGCTCACATTGTTACGCAATCTCAGCAGCAAAAACGCAAGGAACATGGCGTTGGGAACCAGAATAATCAAATCCCAGATTCGAACACTGTCAACAAAAAATGTCTTTCATTATCTAATATGTCAAACATGAATTAACCAACAAATCAGGAGACATGCACAAAGTAGACCACTTCATTTGATTAGTTCTGTGCAAGTACATATATTCTATAACATCACCTTCAAGCATTGTTCTCATCACAGTCCTTCTCTCTCTTTCTCTCTCTCTCTCTCTCTCTCTCTCTCTCTCACACACACACACACACACACACACACACATCAAACAACAAATAAGACAATTATTCACCCACTGGTGCACATAGGCGTAAGTAAACAGAAGTTCAACTCTGATGAAAAAACATCACTGAATGTATCAATGTAAAAAATATCATTTTTCAAATAAATATGCTGGTCTGTTAGTTATTTCGCATAGCATTACACAACGACGATGACACAACAGGAGAAACCAGGGTTCTTTTCCTTGTCTGTCTATGAACGCACTTACATGCAGTCTCAAGCCAAAATGGCACTCTTCAAGTGGTTCCAAAAAGCAATGATATGGTCTAATGACCCAAATACGCCTGCGGCAGACAAAACGATTGTAGCAGTAAGTCCAGACAAGTCCCTAATTGCATCCACTTCAGTTAGTAAATCCACTTTTGACGATTTAAGATGGTGATGATGTCCCTTCCCCAAACTGGAGGCCGCCCCTCCACTCCCCTCTTGCCCCCACCCCCTTACAAAAATCTGCTGATCATGATCCTCTGCAAATAGAAACTACCTCATAAATTGTAGTCAAATGGCCATAATGAGTTTGTAAAAACCTTTTGGTGGTAGTCGAACCCTTTGGAAGGTAGAGACTGACGTTTCAAGCCATAGGCCCGTTGTCAAAGTGAAGTGAAGAGGACAGTGTAGACAGGAAAGCCCATGTGAAAATTGGGTGAGAACATCTCATTTAATTATTAAGTTGTTTTTCACATGGGCTTTCCTGTCTACACTGACCTCTTCTCTTCACTTTGACAATGGGTCTATGGCTTGAAATGTCAGTCTCTACCTTCCAAAGGGTTCGACTACAACCAAAAGGTTTTTACAAACTTTATTATTTTTTTCATTTTCACCACGAACCCTGCAGTCAACTTTTGTCTCTTCCTTTGTTGGCCATAATGAGTCTCACAACTTCATAACAAGAGGAAACACTGATGCAGACCATACAATTCTTAAAACATGACCAAAAAACATTTCATATTTCAATTTTTTAAAACACAAAATTGTCAAATTTTACAGTTTCTACTATAATTCTAGTACAAATACAATTTGTGAGTGTGTGTGTGTGTATGTGTGTCCACATGCGTGTGTGTGTGTGTGTGTGTGTGTGTGTGTGTGTGTGTGTGTGTGTGTGTGTGTGTGTGTGTGTGTGGGGGTGTGGTGTGTGCGTGCGTGCGCGCGCATGTAAGTGAGAGCGAGCATACACGCACGTGCGCATGTGTGAGTGTGTCTGTGTTTTGTGCATGGGAAGTATGTGCAAGTATCATATAAACATATGTATTGAACTGGTGAGAGAAAGTGAGGGGAAAGATGGAGGGAATGACTGTGGGGAGAGAGAGAGAGAGAGAGAGAGAGAGAGAGAGAGAGAGAGAGAGAGAGAGAGAGAGAGAGAGAGAGAGAGTGAGTGTGTGCAAATCAATTACACTGAGACATAATCAAAGTAAATGAAATTCATCATACCGAGATCCATTGATGTCATAATAGAGAATCCACTGGCAAGGCGGCTCTGTGATATGACTGAAGGGTATGGTGCCGTTGGAGGCATGTGGGATGTCGCTGACAGCTGTAGACTGCTCCATGTTCCCAGCAGTACTGGTCTCAGTTGTCACATTACTGGATGGTGTGTGGAAGGTGATATTTGCAGTTGACATATTGTTGGAAAATGCCATCCTCAGGCACTGTGACAGTTTGGTAAAAAAAAAAAAACACAAAAAAACAAAACAAAAAAAACAAACATGAGAAGCTGGATTTTAAATTGACATAGCCGATTTTTTTTTTTTTTTCATGAAAAAGTAAAATAAAGATTCAAGCAAGGAGAAGGGGAAAGTAGGGGGTGGGGAGAATATTGTTTCACAATGTGTGAGCATACATGCACTGCACAAGCTCAGCAAATAATGCTTCCTTCTCCTTGCTGCTACACCATTACTTAGTTCTCTCTTGGAGTTAACTGTTCTTTCAACTGCCCTTATCCACACAAGTCCAGGCAACATTTATTCCCCTAGGCATTAATCAGCCCTTGGCTTTGATGTTGCACTTTTTCTCAAAAGGCAAAATATGTAATTAACTTTTCAGTTAAACTGAAGAAGTTTCTTAACAGATTCCGTACCCAAGTGGCTTTTGTCTGTTTTCTTGAAGAAACTGGTGTGAACTCACATCATCATGTCAAAGAGGACAGACAATGTAGATCCTGCTGCTGATTTGTGTAGAGTTTGTTGAACTTGAAGTGAACAGTAAAAAAAAAAGAAGGAAAAAAAGCAAACAAAAACAAAACAAAAAACAAAACAAACAAACAACACAAAGCATCAGAAATTGTGCAAAGAGCATGTTGACAATGCCATACAAGTTGTTTTTTTTTCTTTCTGTAATTTGTTGCTTAAAAAGTCTTTATTTTAGCAGGCTGGGTGAACTTTCATTTCTGAACTTTTATTAAGTTAAGATTAGTTGAAAGTGAAATCAACATGCTTTACAAGCAGCTGCATTGTTCATTATATCCTGCATGAAAAGTCTTGCTTCATTTTCCAGTGCTGCAATGTCTAGATAGGCTTCAATGTTTTTGGCTGACCAGCTTAATGTAAGAAAATCCAGAATGGAGGACTGACTGATTGGGGCTAAGACTTCACGTTTGCCAATGAATGAAATAAAAATGTTGGGTGAGTTCTGTTCACAGTTCAACTTTCAAGTCACCCAGTTGACAACCTCAGAACTTCCTAAGCAGGTCCATGTGACTGGGTACATCCACAGACTCTAGCAAATGTGAAATAGCACAAATGCACATTCTGCGAGGCTCTCACAGGAGAAATAGATCAGCTTTGGGTGTCTACATCAACAAGCATTGTTCCTTTACAATGAATCATGAATAATCTTAGTATTTGTTTGTGATAACTGATTCTTACATTCAGACAGATAAAATTTTCTAAGTAATGTTTCTGAGCCACCAGCTGAAACATGGAAAATAACCGAAGAAAATCAGAGCAAAACATTTGCAGAAGAAAGAGTAAAAAGAATGTCTGAAAGCATGTGAACCCAAATACTGAAACTGGGTACAGATGAATAGTTTTTTTAAATGCCGAAAATGCTCCTTGTTTTGCTATCACTCATTCACTGACACAGTTTTACACTCTGACGTGTGTGTCTGTAACAAATTGGAAGCTTTCTATAGATGCAAATGTACTCTCATGATTCTGGACAATGCCAACTGGTGCTAAGAAGCATGGGGCAAAACTGTTTTTATCAAGTGAAAGTGTTTTGTAATGACTTACTGACAGTTCAGAGTAGCTGCTCTTGCCCAAACAGCTGACTGCAACACTCATCACATACTGAACACCAGCGACTGCCTGCCTAAAACAGTCAGGCACTTTTCACTGTCCTACCCTCCAGCATTCCACTATATCCAGCATGTACTGAAAATTTTTTTGTTATTTTGTTTTTCAAGTTTTGCAAGTATGATGCAATGATTTCATTCAAACCATGTACCTTCACTGCCAATAATTACTAACTGACAAGACCTCTGATTAATCATATAGTAGCTATATAACCTTACCTTCTTTCTTATTTTTTCCTTACGTGATTGTCAGTACTTTCAGTTTTTAAAACGCTGGTGGAACAAAAAATCAAGGTATGCTATGTGTAACATGAACCATGTAGCAAACAACAAAGCAAACAAGATTACCAGAATTCTTCAGTACAAGCTACAGATTAGCATCAGCACCAACAAGGAAAATGCAAAATTTTTAGAAGGCATTTGCCAGGCCTTTCCTTCAATGCATCATCAGTACAGAGATCTACCACCAAGAAGCACTACCAGTCATGTTGGGACTTTTAAAAGATATGCTGCTGATTTGTGCCAAGCCATACTGCATGTGCAGGGACCATAAACCTAACACTAGTAACAGACTGACAAATATCTCCTAAGATGAGTGACTAAATACTGCAGCTCTATGAATAACTCAATGAGACTCACATGGATTTCTAAATACTGTTGCCTCCTGTTCACTGATAGATCAAAAGATGCATGGGATTAGATCTGAGATAAAGCTGGATTTCCAAAAATAGGTTGTGACATCAGAGCTGACTGCTAAATTTAAGTCTGTGAACATCCTTGATAATGCAATAGAAAAGCTCCCAGAATAGCCAAGGGAAAGAAAATGAGTAGCAATTTCCTTGCTGGTATCAGTCACTGTCCCATGTTCTTCCTGGTCTTCAGTCACATTAAATACAATATGCTCATTCTGCAAAATAACTTTTTATAGTGAATCAAACTACTAGTATTACAAAACACTCTTCCAATTCCATTTCCAACATATCGTCCACAAGCACCCAATTCCTAACACAGATGAGTCGGCAACATGCACCACACACATCACCACACCCTCTCTCGTTTTACCTGAGTACTAAAAATATAAACTGGCATAACAAATGTGAAATTGATTGAAGAAAAACCTACAGGTATCAAAATCTGGTATCCAGGGACTGGGGAGTGCCAACAAGATCTCATGACCATGCTGGAGATTTTAACATTGAAGCTCGCGGCACATTAATTCATAAAAATTGAATCTGAATTCATACAAAACATGTTGATATTGGATGGAACTTTCTGTTTCACTAGTTTTAAATACTTTTAGGTCGTAAACAACTTTAAAATCCTCAGATCATTCATAACACTGTACACCTTTTCGCAGATGACACTCAGGTTTTTGCACGAAGTGATGATGAAGGAGCTATGCATGTTTTACAGGAAGATCTAAACAGGCTGCAAACTTGGTCAAGACAATGGCTGCTGAAGTTCCACCCTGAAAAATGCCATGTCCTGAAACTGGGGAACAAGAAGTCAGATGCTGTGTACCACATGACCAAAGTAAACATCGAAGGTGAGACATGTACCACAACTCTGTCTGAAAGCGAAGTTGAGAAGGACCTTGGGGTTTACATTGACAACAAACTGAATTTCAGAGAACATGAGGCCAAGGCAACTGCTAAAGCAAATAGAGTTGTTGGTATCATCCGTCGCTCCTTTAACTTCCTGACTGAAGATACATTCCTACAACTGTACAAGTCTCTTGTACGACCAGTACTAGAGTATGGACATTCTGTCTGGCAATCCTACTACAAAACACTGTGCCAGGATGTAGAAGATGTTCAGCGCAGAGCAACTAAACTTTTAGCATCTCTCAAAGATAAACCATATCCTGAGCGTCTTTCTACTCTCAAACTTCCAAGCCTTGAGCACAGAAGAAAAAGGGGTGACATGATAGACTTGTACAAGTTTATACATGGCATTTACCGGAGTGATAAACCACGGTTTGAACTGTTTACCAATAGGGACAGCAGAGGACACTCCTTGAAACTATCCAAAGTTCATCACAGACTGAATATCGAGGAAACTATTCCTCTCTTCGTGTGATTGATGTTTGGAATGGTCTTCCTGACTCCGTAGTAACAGCCCCTACAGTCAACATCTTCAAATCACGGTTAGACACTCATTGGCAGGAACTTCCGACAAAATATAATCCGGAATGCTATCAACATAGATAGTCTCAGTCGTGACTCTCTTCCTTCCACGCATGCGGTGTTTTTCATCTCAATGTTATACTTAGAATGGTGAACAGGCCTCTTAAGACCTCTAGCACAGGTCTACAAGTTCAAGTTCAAGATATTAATTTCGTTGTTCTTTTTATCTTTATCTTTCTTTTATTTTTCTATTCTTCCCCCTCTAACTGCAACAGGCTGAATGTAATTTACCTTGTGATAGTTCCCGTCGTCGTTGATGATTGTAGAGAATGGTGAGAATCTAAACGCTGAAAACTGTAGAAATCATGCTCATTTACGATCTGGTCATCTGACACCAGTCTTGTTAGACGCGACTTATGTCAGCGTTGACAAGGAAAACGACATTAACCCTTCAAAGTTGAAATTGTAAAGCAATACCGGTTGAATCCAAATGAGCAACTATTGTCTTTAGATCACAACGCAGCGCAACCATACATCCACTGCTCAGAAAACGTGAAATAAAACATTCAAGAAATTTCTCTGTCTCCTTCTTCGTCTGTTGTCATCTGCTACTTCCGAGAAGGGAGGTCACTCTTTTGTACAACATGCCAAACGATCAGTTTCCCGTGCATCTTATTGGATGCTTGTTTAGTTAGGGCCTAGTTGCTGCTGTTCAATCCGACGAGCTGAACATTGACAACTCAAAGCGCCAAGATGAGCGGCTTTGGAGGCCATATGAGGGCATATCGCCAGATTTCAATTGATCGGTTTGACAAGACAAATTTGAAGTCAACTGTTTTTCTTCTGTCTCACTGCCACAGAGGTAAGCCGATTCATTTTTCAAGTTGACAACATTCGCCCCTTCTGGTTGAACTTGCTCAAGTCCAGCCCGAGCGGCGAATGTTGTCAACTTGAGCTTACACTAGCGAGTGTGCATAAATGATGTCCGGTAAGTTGAGAATAAAAAATCAATCACATAAGTAGCACAATGAATAGGTAACACGCGCAGACAGGACGTCCATCCCTTCCCCACACATTTTTTTCTTTTGCTTTTTAGGATCAGGAAATTAGGGACTTAAGGGGTTGTTTCATCGCACTGGCGCACTGCCAACATTGCACTTATCTTAAAGAAGGGGCAGCAGCATCAGATTGTGATCCATCATATAACAGGCAAATCACCCTTACGAGCAACCCCAGCAAGATTCTTGCACACATCATTGTCAATACTCTCATGTCCCATCTTGAGAGCAAGAACATTCTCAGGGTTCCACAAATTTAGATCTTGCAAGACACTGCATCTTCATTTCACCGAATAAGGGAATCAATCTTATCGTTATAGATTTTGCGAAAGCATTTGACAGAGTCGACCATAGCCTGCAAGTATTACACAAGCTAAGCCATTATGGAATCTGTGGGCAAGTAGGTGGGCGGATTAGTAAATTTCTGCAAGACAGACAGCAGGCAGCAGTGCCTAGTGGTCAAAGGCACAAGATCTAGTCAGTATGCACTTAAATGTTTCACAGGGATCAGTTTTAGGATCAGTGCTTTTCTTAGTGTATAGTGATCTTCCAGAAAATCTTCGCCAGCATGACTGTTTACTGATGACACTGCTATTGGTTCACTGCTACATACTACGAGGGACAAGACCTCCAATGTCTCAAAGATTGGAAGGAGAAATGGTATAAATGTTATATGACATTCCACTCTGGAAAATGTATGACCCTCCCTGTCAGTAAAAAGAAGGCTACAGTTGAACACAAAAACCAGTACATGGCCAACCTTCAGGGAAAATATCACCTCTGCCAAGTGTCTCAGTGTTTCCATCACCTGAAATATCAGCTTGGACAAGCATAACAGCTCCCATGAATTAGCCGATACCAGTGACTGTGACGAAACCAAACCAAGGCCATAGATGTGGAGAGGACTTTGAAACTGAGGTCACCATGAGAGCAGGGCATGATGGGCTACAGAATTTGAGACTTTTTTTCAATGCTGATCGATGAAAATGAGGAAGATGAAGATGGTGATATGAATTTCCACTCTGTCTGAGATTGCATGACAGGGCTGTACTGTACACATACCGGTACTTTCGTAATGTATTCAGGCATCATCCAGGCCCGAGAGAAACGGACACCTACAGTGTTGATCAGGAAATTTGAGCAATGCTCTCAGAAAAGCATCCATTTGGTGGATGAAGTTCAACTGAGTGTATGGTCCTAGTCTGTTCAATTGAGCCTATAGGCGTATAGCAAACTCAGCTCTGGTTAGGAGCTGGTCGGGGCAGAAAAATCCCACACGGCTCTGATGCGAATCAAACCCATGACCTCCTAGCCAGGAGGCCTTGGAACTAACCACTTCGCCACGGTGGCTGTTATACCTTTAGTTCCTTACTAAAACATGCACACACACACACACACACAACACACACACACACACACACACACACACACACAATGTATGTACACTCACTCACTCACTCACTCACTCACTCACTCACACACACACACAGCACACAACACACACACACACACACACACACACAACCACACACACACACACATTCTCGGGAGATTTTTTTTTTTTTTGATGGGGTCAAGTTTGTTTGCAGATCACATGATTGGATTGGACCACCAGAATTTCCTGAGATGCTTACAGTCAAGGTAGTTTTCTATGTTTTGTGTGTGTGTGTGGTGTGTGTGTGTGTGTGTGTGTGTGTGTGTGTGTGTGACTACTACTACTATTCTGTGTGTGTGTGTGTGTGTGTGTGTGTGTGTGTGTGGTGCGTGCGCGGGCTTGCGCTTGTAATATTGTTTGAAGATGAAGGACTTTAAATCTTTTCACGATCTCCATCATTCATGACACAATTGTTCAACCAAAGACTGAGTGTCAAGCAAGTTCAGTGTGACAGTTATGAAGACAGTCCTGAGCAAAGTAGTCAAATACCATCTGGTTCAAGATGTCTTCAGAGAAGCGTACCGTGAGGATTGGTGAAAAATAGTCAAGTATCATCCATTTTTATGAGCTTTTGAAGAAATTGACTGGGGCAGTCTTGCCCTGTGTCTCCCGTCCTTCACTTGAAAATATTTTGAAAAGAATTGTAATTCATGGACACATAGCAGTGTCGTAGTATTGTCTCGGTGAAAATGGACTTTCAGAACATCTTCTACAGGTCTATCTTTATAACAGGGGTTAAACGCTTGTCTGAGGGGGCTTCTTTTCTGAAGACCTGCTGCCAGGTTTTTCTTAAGAGCTTCTTACTATGTCAGAAAAAAAAAGATCTGTAGTCTTGAATCACTTCATTGCTTTGCTATAGTTCTTTTAGTTACGGCTATTTCTTCACCACCTCTCAGTCTGGTGAGTTGAAAGATTATGAAATGAAAAGAAAATAGAAACTAAATATGGCTTTCCCTAAAACCAAATATGGTTTTCCCTAGATTAACAACAACAAATAAAAGCAATGAAGCCAAGTGACCACTGATTTTGCTACAAGCATAAACAAGAAAAATGATGTGATGTCTGTCGCGCACACCACACACCCCAACACACACACACACACACACACACACACACACACACACACACAGAATGTACATGTGTGCTCAATGTGTGTGTGTGTGTGTGTGTGTGTGTGTGTGTGCGCGTGCGTGTGCGTGCGTATGTTTATGAGTGCACATGTTATTTCTTATTATTTGGGTTTAAATAAAGGACTGTTTGTAACTGTTTTCACCATTCTCTGTTTGATTTGTTTTTTAGGAACAGCATTTTTCTGTACTGTTCAGAAGTAACAAAGTTGCTGCTTTTGTCCGAGGAGGAGTTCAAGTCTCTGGCATGCTACATAGTAAGTCGAGTGCTTTGTTTTTGTTTTAATTATTTTCCTTTCTGTCTTTGGTGCCCGGAAAATATGTTTATGATTATCATTGTAATTATCATTACGGTTTCTTGTGATTGGAATGAAAGTTATATAGAGCAGCCACAATGGAACAAGTATGCCCCCCCCCCCCCCCCCAAAAAAAAAAGTGCGAAAAAAGTTAAGTAGATAGATTATTAGAAACATGCCCATGCCCTTCCCGCTCCCTCCCCCCCCCCCCCCCCCCACACACACACATGCATGCACAAGCGCATGCACACACACGCACACAGACACACATACATGCACGTAAGAAATGTGCAAAAAAAAGTTAAGTAGATTAATTGTTAGAAACACAAACACACACACACACACACCACACACACACACACACACACACACACACACACACACACACACACACACACACACATTCATTCAGAGTTTGAAACAGAGAAAGGGTTAGACAGAAATAAGCAAACTAGTAAAGTAGAATTGCAAATTACTGTTGCTGTATTTGCAGTTTATATTTACGGAGAATTCAAATAGATCTATGTAAATTTGGGTGGAAGCTTCACAGGCACAGCTGTAGAACTAGTTCATTTGGTCTTGCATCTCATCAGTCACTGTTTGAAACATGATTTTTTAATGAGGTAGAATTTCTGTGTCTTGCATGATAAGTGCAACTTTGAATGTTATCTTTTTAAAAAAAACAACTTTTTGCTACGAGAGAAAATACTATATATACTCGGACCTATCTCAAACGCTAAGTTTTAAGATCTATCTCACACAACTTGACTCAAGACAAGGGAAATGAAAGCAACTCTAAGTAACCATTTTAGTTGCCTCCCTCCAGGTTTTATTATTATTATTTTTTTGCTTTTCTTGCTAGCACCCTAGACAAGTGCTTATTGTTCAGTATTGAGATCAGAAAGAAAAATCTTCATGGCAGCGCGTAATAGAAGTAACCTGGCATCTAGTAGACAAGGTAATGGTAATGAGATCATATTGTTATTATTTCCATTCAGATCAGTAACCTTTCAGAGTTGGGTCTTAGGATGGATTAAAAGTATGGATGGATGTCTCAAAATAGTAACATTCATTAACTTAATTAACCCTTACCTTATATACACCAGTGAGCATAAAAGTCATACTGCACTGTTTATATTCAAAAGAACAGGTTTTGTGGTGATAAGATCTGTATTTATTTATTTTTTTAAAAGGAGAAGGGAAAATAGTGAAAATATGAACTTCGATTCTCAAAATGCTGATCTGCAGACTGTCTGCTTAGCGAGATTCTGGTGTGTGCTACTGTTAGCCCTGTTCTTGTAGTCACAGTGTTCCATAGGTCAGATATTGTTTTAGCATAAATTTTGACAATTTATGTTGATACAAGTGGAACCAGGTTAATTTTGAAAAGTTTTATCAAAGTGGATTGAGTGAAACAGTGTCATTTGAGCACTGGCAATGAGATCCAGAAGCTGAGACAGCCAGATTTTGCATACTTGTTTGTGGTGTTGAACTGAACTTACTGAACTGTTATTTGGTGTTGGTAAAAACAGAATCTGATATCAGACAAATATCAAGTACAAAATTCTAGAATGCTCAAACAACCAAACTATTTTTAGCCTTCCAGAATTAAGTAACATCTCCCTACAGGACTAATGTTTTGGGGGAGCGTAAGTTTGCTGTTTGACTCATAAAACGTGTTTGAAAACATCCAAATATGTGTTGAAAAAATTATACAAACCTCAGCTTAATGTCTGCTTCCGGAATGCGCCTCCCTTCCTACTCTGCCTCATGCCTCAGAAAGATCCTAAGGACTTTTTTTTTAATGCCAAATATGGGACAAGCGAAGGTTATTGGATTGCTTTAGGAATTATTTGCACTGATGTTTTGTTGTGCAACACACTGTAATATTTGAGCAGTGGAAGATAAATAATTTTGTATTATTAGGTATTAGATTGTTAAACTGAACTCTAATTGCTAGTGATGCAATGTATGTATGCACATGATCAGTGTATCATTGAACATATGTAGTGACTATGAGTACATACCTTTGTATGTCAGAATGGCATATAGTCATTATGTGTGATATTTTTCTACTTGTATATATTAATCAAACTAGAACAGCTTGTCTGCAATGGTTTGAGGGAAGTCTGTCAATGGCAGATTATTCAACCATTTTGCTTGGAGTAGTGAGTGGTCTTTAACATGTGAGTTTGTCTCCTTTCTCATAACTCTAAATGGAAAGATATAGTCGCTAATGAGCAAGAGTTCTAACAATGCAGTCAGGTTTTGATGTAACATGCAGTATGTCTAATACTCTGTATGAAGAGCTCATGTAATATTTGTAAACTATTATTGATGCGTTTTTTTAATCCTTTTCTTTACAGCGAGTTCTGGAAATGGGAGTGCCAACAACTGTGCCGATACCTGACCCAGATTCAGATGAGGTATCAAGTACGAATGCTTGGATAGTTGATCATCTCTGTTCTTAAGGAATTTGTAAAACAGTCTTTTGAGAAAGGACGGTTGATTGTTTGCCATGACATGAGCATGGTGTATTGTGACCTTGTCAGTATATGTATACATACATACATGTATAAAGCGCTCAACATTACTCATGCTTTGATGCTTTCTTTTGGGCGTGGACATATAAGCACGCGTAAGCGGGCACACACCATACACGCACACGCACACCACACACACACACACACACACACACACTCTCTCTCTCTCTCTCTCTCTCTCTCTTTCTGTCACACACACACACACACACACACACACACACACACACACACACACACACGTATGACCTGTCTCTCTCACTGTCTTCTTTCTTTGATTCTGTGACCCATTCTGTCAAATTGACACAAATTGGCCAACTCATTCACAGTCCCTCACACTTTTTCTCCCTGTCTGTCTATCTGTCCATGTTTGTACTGTAAAGGATTATCACTAGAGAATCGATATTTTTGTAACAAGTTGAGTTGTATGAAGAAAGAGAGAGAGTGAGAGGAAGAAGAGAGAGAGAGGGAAAATGGAAAGCTCGTGAGTCGGGCATACAGGCTTGTGGTGGCACATATTTAAGTTTCGGTATTGTTCATGTATGCCTATGTACTGACATTAAAGATGAGAGCCAGAGCCTCGTGGTATGAGGTGGACAGTGGAACGTGGGTTTGCTTTGGCACACATTCCATGTCAACCTGGTGTTTGTGTTTAAAAGTGCCCTATAGTTGGAGTAAAACTGACTGATGCTACCAGCAACCATTCATCAAGAGGTAGTATGATGGTGCAGGAAATAGGTCTAGATATTAGATTGATATATTATACTAATATATGACAATAAATGATATATGAAATACTAATATATAAATCCATCTCTTACTGTTGCAGTTCAAAAGTGTGGTAGTGACAACCTTACCAGCAGGCCATTGTCCAGGCTCTGTCATGTAAGTTGGTGGATAAATATAAGCATGTTTACATAGCTATGTTTTTTTGCAAAGTGAGGCAACTGCAGGTGAAAATCTAAACAAATACTTTATAGGTTTTATTAAAAATAAAATGTAACAAAACACAAAAACAAAAACAAACCACAAACAAACAAACAAGCCAAAAGAAATCACCCAAGTTTCAGCGTATGTTGTTTCGTAGAATGCAAGTTCAAAATGGGAGTTTGATGGGGCAAGTGGTTGGAGACTATGTGATGATAAGTTTTTGTGTGTGTGTGTGTGTGTGTGTGTGTGTGTGTGTGTATGTGGAAAATAAAAGTAAGTTTGAGTGGAAAGATTTGTTTTATTTGAATACTAAACCTATTTCAGAAAAGTGTGTATGTGTGTGTGTGTGTGTGTGTGTGTGTGTGTGTGTGTGTGTGTGTTTTAAGACAGAAAATGATTGTTTGACAAATTGTTTTTCTCAATCATCTCACAGAAAAAAAGAAAAGCCCTACTCTAAACGATTTTTTTGGAATGAATTTTCAGAATTCTTTTTATTGCAAGTCAGGCATGGGAACTTTTTGGGGGGACTCAGAGCCAAGTAGTAGTTTTTACTGGATTAAGTGCCAGTTTATAAACTCATTATATACACTTTTTTTTATATTTGTGATGAGGTGCTGTTTGAAAGATGCTCGTTCGATCTTTCTTCTGCTGCATTTTAAATGCTGTCCATCCACTCACCATTAATTTGCAGGATTCCGTGTAAAGAACAGAGCACTGCAGTCATTAATTTGGTCATGTATAAAATTGTTGCATTTTGAAATATACAACCATTTGAACTTCTGTATGCTGTTCTTTGAAAGCTGTTTGTCAGGCCTTTAACTTGTTGTCAAATTGTTGAAATTTCCTTGAAAAGGATTCATAATTATGATAGAACACAGGTTTAAAAGTTGTGTTTGTTTGTTCTTTTATCTCAGATCTGTCATCTGATGGTATGCTGCCATTCTGTCTTGTTTCATTGCTTTAAAATAGGAGAAAACCATCAGAAATTGGAAGAATCAAAGAGTTCAAATTCAGTTGTTGAATTTTCTTTCAAAACAGAGAGAAGAAGGAAAGGACATGACGTAGACAGAGGCAGAATAAGGTCGTTATGTATCCACCACTTTCATTTAAAAAAAATGTGATGCATGTCTTCTTGATGCAGGTTTCTGATAGAGGGCAAGGAAGGCCGAGCTCTGTACACAGGAGATTTTAGATGGGAAAAGAACTACGCTACGACTCTCCCTGCTCTCTGTGTGAATGGACAGTAAGTCAACTCACTTACGTGTTTCTCACTTCAACTTTCTCCTTTCTCCCATTTTCCATTTCCTTCTTTTTGTTCCTGTCACTGCCATTTCTGCCCTCCCCCCTCCAACCCCCCCCCCCCCCCCCCTTTTGTTATGTTATTTGGTCCTGCACTCTTTATCAGTTGCCTTGGCGGCCACCAGTTTTAGAGAATTAATTAAACGGCTTTTCACTTCATTGTTTTATTTTCATGTGTATTGACAGTCAAATGTATCAGTGCAGACAACTTAATATGTGACAGCTGTACAAAATTACACCTGAAAGTATTTCCCATACACATCCCCCACCTCTCCCCACCCCTTCCTCACCACCTGAAAGCATTTCCTTGTACCCATCCCACCCCTTCCCACCCTCTGCTTGCCACCTGTCTGCGCCCTTTCCTTACAACACCTGCTCCCCTTGCCCTTCAATTCCTATTCCTTCTCCTACCCAGCCTGTGACCCCTCATCCCCGACCCCCAATCCCCACCCCCCCTCCCCATTCTCTGCCTTCCCATCTTCCTCCAACTACCGTCATATCACAACTTCATTGTGAATAGCTTTTATTTCACAGCCAAAGACTACAGGATAGATTTTCTCCATTGATTAGTTCATTGTTTGTTGCACTAAAATTTTGAAGAGAACTGAGAAGGAAACAGAAAAGCAGAGTGTCAGCTAGGTTTTGAAGTAAGTGCTTACCAAACATGTACAAGATATTGCTTAGTAATTCTGAACAGTATCTACAAACATTCTCTTTTAATCATGTATGCATGAAAGTGACACTGGATGTGTAATTGACGATGTTTAATTTCTTTATTCTCATGTCTGTCTGTCTGTCTGTCTGCCTCTGTTTCTTTTTCTCCCGTCTCTCTTGTGAGGATCTCTCTCTCTCTTTCTCTGTCTGTCTGTCTGTCTGTCTCTCCTCTCTGTCTCAGTCTCTCGCTCTCTCGTCTGTCTGTCTGTCTCTCTCTCTCTCTCACACACACACACACACACACACACACACACACACACACACACACACACACACACACACACTGTCTATCTGTCTGTCTGTCTGTTCCAGCATGAAGGAGATTGACAGTATGTACGTAGACACCACATTCTGCATCCCAGAAGCATTCTGCATCCCGCCTCGAGATGACTGCCTCTCAGCCACAGCCTCCCTGGTGGTGTCCTGGTTACAGGAGTCGCCCAATCGCTATGTGCATGTGTCCTCCAACACCAAATATGGGCATGAGCCCCTTCTGGCCCATCTTGCGAAAGAGGCAAAGACAAAGGTATGAGGGATTTCCTAACAAAGACGTTTTGGGTATGGTTTTGATTGCCATGACTTTGTTTTCTTGTTTACGTTTTTTGTTTCTATGTGCATTTGGTTTTTCTTCTTTTTTTTTGGTCTGTTTTTTGATAAGTAATTCATGTTTTATCATGCTGTGCTTTAGCAAAATTTCTCTCTTGAAAATGACAGAATTAGATTGGTGGATCTCGTGCGTGTGTGTGTGTGTGTGTGTGTGTGTGTGTGTGTGTGTGTGTGTGTGTGTGTGTATGCGTGCATGCTTGCATGCGTGTGTGAGTATTAGTGGTTTCTGTGTTTGAGAGGAATTGTTTTCAGAAGTTCTGAATAGATGTGTGCATGTGAGCGCATGTGTTCAGCATCAGATGTTTTGTATTATTTCTAGGTACACACAACTGCAGAGAAGGTAAAGATATATGAGCAGATTACAGAACTGCGTGGAATCTTCACCAATGACCAAAGTGCCAAAATCCACACCTGCAGGTGGATGGTAAGTCTGTCTGTTACAAGTCTGAGGTGTACTTCTGACTTTTATTTGTTTTGTCATCTAACTGCATTAGTCTGAGATCCCATGCCCAGAGGAACTGCAGGGTTTTTTGTGCCCTCAAGTAACATTTCATGTTTATTAGGAGAAGGTAATGAGTCAAGAAGTGTCTTTGTGTTTTAAAACACAGTATACAGACATACTTTTGATGATGTTACTACCATTAGCAGTTTATGATATGAACATCCTGACATCGTTTTGATAATACTACCATTGACACTTCGTGAAATGTCCATCATGAGTCGTGAGTATCACAAGGGAGATTTGCATGTGACTATGCGTACAAAAATCAGTTTGGAAGTTTTGCACAGAATGTAGCAGGAGTTAGTGTGTGTATTGTCAAATAATTTCTTTCATGTGTGAGAACTACATTAAAGACTTTGGTAACCCAGAAAAAAGATAAGCTTCAGCAGTGTGAATCTTCTGCACATCCTCCTAATCCTTCATACCTTTTTTTTCAACTTATAGGAAATGAAAGATGATGCTTGGAACTTTGAATAAAACAGTGACAAATGAGTCTGGTAACAGTTGTAGGTAGTGAAGGTTGTGTGAGTTTGAGGCAGTGGGGCTTTGCCTGATGGTGGAAGCAAAAGGTATTCCACTTTTAATTCCTTTTTTTTTCTGTCTTCGTCCTTTCTCCATCAGTAATGTTGAGACTTATCCTGTGTCTCTATAGATAGAAATTTCAGTTTTAGTTTCAATTTCATCAAAGAGGTGTCGCTGCGAGCGGAGTAGTCCATATATACTACATCACATATGCTAAGTTCTGAGACCACACTGTGTACAATTTAAAGCTAATGGATAAATGAGTTAATGACTAAGATGAGGGAATTTTAGGAGAGGGTACTATGGCTACAACTAAGCAGATGTCTGACCTACGCATTGGCCCAACTTGCTTGTCAGACCTTGGGTATCTGCCTAACATTGGCTATGCCATTATTATCATTGTATGTGTGTGTGGTGAGTGTACAAGTGTGTGTGTATATGAGTGTGCACATATGGAAAGATCAGGTATGCATGTAGAAGATGCTGAGGTTGGGGGGTTTGGGGAACGCAGAAAATACCCAACATTTCCCGGCATAGGGAGAGGAGACAGGCATTGTGAAGCTCTTCCTGTTACCCACTGCAGTGTTGTGATGACCTCTCCTGAGGGCAGCATCGTGTTTGCTTATATGTCTGTGGCAGCACCCCAACAACCCATTGGTTATGAAGTGGTAATAATGATCCAGTCAGCTTTCTGTTTAAAATATATTCCAGGTGGATCGCAGTGGCGAGTCACGACTTCCTTGTGGCTACACACCTAAAAGAGAGATCTGCACGGAAAGCAGAGAAAGCCCGGAAGTGCTGGTTATCCGCCCCTCCACCATGTGGTTCACCAACGTGCCGTCCCGGCTGCAGGAACTTGTGGTGGTGCCCACCCCAGGACGCGGGCTGCATCGTGTGTGCTACTCCTTTCACTCATCGTACAGCGAGCTGAGGGATCTGGTCAGTCTGCTGAGGCCTCGGCGGGTCTTTCCCAATGTACTACCTGCCTCAGACACCGACTGGAACCAGGTATGTGCAGTCTTTGGGCTTTCATTTTCATTAGTAGCATATTGATATCGATGAGAGCTAAAAGCGAAATTAACACATAAAACAGAGTGAAAAATAATGCTTATAAAATACAAAACAGACAGGTGAACTTTTGACAAGCATGTCTTCCTCAGACGTTACAAAGGACAGACCTACAGAAATGCACAAAATAATGCACAAAGTAATAACGCCACAGATTGCTGGCAGTATGCTGTCAGAGACCTGGGAAGTATTGTTTGGCACATTTTTTTTTACATCTGCTGTTTGTGACTTCTACTTCTGTACAAGAAAGGGTAGAACATTACCATGTCTGTTTGGTGTTGTTTCGACTAAGCAGTACTACGCATTCTTGTTAGTGTGTGTGTTTGTGTTTTGGTTGTGCTCAGTAACACTGTTCAGTTTTCCTGGATGTGTATGCAGTTTATGCACTGTTTTCTGTGGTATTTTCTCTATTTTATTCCAGTAGTTTTGCCTTCCTTTTTTTTTTCAAATATGGATGTAACTTATAGTATTAGTATTATTAATTCTTCATTTCGTTGCTGTATTTGAATTTTGAGGATTCATATTTCTTTTAAGTTTTCATGAAAAAGAGAGAATAGTTTGGCGTGTTTTGATGTTCAGTTTAATGTTTCTGTGTTTTTGTCCAGAGAGACAAGGCATGTTCTTAGCGCTGTTTATGTGTGTCTGTGGATGTGCTCAAGTGTGCAAGTCAGTGTGAAATGAAACAAAAGACAGGATATGCACAATGCAGACAAAACTGACAGGTTGACATTACAATCATAATCAACAGTTGAACACCATCTTGAAATGTCCCATGAGGCGTGACTTTACAGTCATAATCAACAGTTGAACACCATCTTGAAATGTCACATGAGGTGTGACTTTACAATCATAATCAACAGTTGAACACCATCTTGAAATGTCACATGAGGCGTGACTTTACAATCATAATCAACAGTTGAACACCATCTTGAAATGTCCCATGAGGCGTGACTTTACAATCATAATCAACAGTTGAACACCATCTTGAAATGTCCCATGAGGCGTGACTTTACAATCATAATCAACAGTTGAACACCATCTTGAAATGTCCCATGAGGTGCAAACTTTGCAGCTCTCTGAATGTGTATCTTTGCAAGTACACCAGAGAAAACATCTTGGGCAGATAAGGAATGACATAGTAGCAGATGAAGGAGTTTGATTGGAAGACGTGGAAAGTGAAGCCACAGAAGAGAACACCATAGATATGGAAATGGAGGGGTATATTAGACCAAGTCTAAAACTTTCTGAACAATTTTCATAAAAATTAGCCTATGATTTAGAGAAGGAAACAAAGTTTGAGGATAAGTGAGATGAAGGAGGCTTTGAGGAGCACAAGAAGTGTCCATGGTGCTTTTGAGAATAAAAGTAAAAAAGTAGAATGCAAGTCTGCTTCTACAGCAGTTCAAAGAAGGAAATGCCAAGGAAAGGAAGGAGGCTGGAGATACAACTCCCTTGTGGAAGTGACGCATGTATTAAAGGAAGATCGCTAAAGAGATGGAGGGAATATTGAGAGTGATAGGATTTAGCTCCTTTCTCCATTAATTTTTGTCTTTGGTTGGGCATCCTAATTGTCATGGGTGGTCTTCAAATGAAACAAGATTAAAGTATTTGTTTGATCAGGTTAAGTAACATGAGACAAAGAAAAGGAGTGAGATGCCTAGACAAAATGGAAGTCGTAAGTATTATTACATTCTCACTGCATGTGTTCATGATGTCATGGTTTTGTGTGATGACACAGGTTAATGAGCGACTGCAGAAGTTCCTGACCTACCGACACAAGTACCACATGACCCCTGAAGGGGACTCGGAGGTTGCAAAGCCGCTGGGACTCTTGAAGCGCAAGAGAAGGGAATCTGTACCAAGTTAGTCTGGTTTTTTATTCTTCTTTTTTTATTTCCCTCACTTACCAGTCTGTAATGAGTGGTAAAGGTTATTGTCCCCCCCCCCCCCCCCCCCCTCCAGCCTCTTCTTATTAACCCTTGTAGTGTTGAGTTCTACGTTCTTAGTTTCAGACTCACTGGCAATTGAGAAAATAGGCTGGTAATAAAAAATCTTATGACTGTTTCTATAAAATTGTTTTCATGTTGAATGCCATTAGAAAGCTGAATGGTTGTACTACAAGATGAATTAACTGTTTGTCATGAGGTATTTTATAAACTTAAGTAAAACTAATAAAAAAATGTCCTCTCTCTTTATCTATCTCTCTGTCTCTCTATGTCTCTCTTTCGATTGATTATCTATCTATCTATCTATCTGTCTGTCTATCTATATATCTATCTTTCGGTCTATCTATATCTGTCTTTCTGTCTATCTATCTATCTGTCTATCTACAGGCATGCATGTATGTTCACACAATTGAAAAGAAAAGAATTAAAAACTTTCTTGTTTTGTTACTTGATCAAAGAATTGGGAAAGAGAAGTTTAAGCACTACATCTCACATGCTAATAGTTTTCAGCAAGTTTGAAAAAGAAATTGCTCACAGAGACACAGACATATGGAGGGGTGTGAGAGCTTAAAAAAGAGTACAAGCCCAAATTTTTGCAAATTATATCTTGTGTTAATCCTGACAGTCCTTGTGTTTCAGATTTGATGGATTCAGAGGGTCTGGTCTTCGACAGCCCTGAAAAGCCCGAACGATTTTTTGACAGCCCTGAAAAGCCCAAACGAGCTCGACTGGACAGTAACAAGATGAAGTTCTTCAGTCATCTCAGAAGAGTGCTGCCTCCAGCATTATCTCCCCTACAAAGAGCGACACCCACAGCTCCTACCGGGGCTCTGACTTAGAAGAAGACATGTTCGCCTACAGCGATGAAGAAGAGGAGGCAACCTTGCAAGCAAAAGGTGATGCAGAGGCTGCAAATGACAGCCAGTCGTTGAGATCTTACGTCAGCGGGGATGAGGAGGTACCAGAAGACGACCGGGTGTCCTCGCTGCAGTTTCGACACTTCAAGTCCCGGGATGACCTTCCTGAGGATCAGCCAGAGCGGTGCCTGGACGATGATGGGCTGGGAAGCTTGGCGCTGGGAGACGACTCCAGTAATCTACGTGGGGAGCACAGTGATTCTGAAAAAGAAAGTTATCCTGGGAGAGAAAATAGTCCTGAAAAATTAAGTAACTCAGAGAAACAACATAGTTCTAAGGTACAAATTAATCTTGAAAAGCAAAGTCATTGCGAGAAACAAAGTGATCCTGAAATAAGCATAGACCCAAACTTGACACAGGTTCCAAATAAGACAGATCAACATCCATTCTCTAAAGAATTGGATGAACCTGATGGAGAAAATACAGACATGTCAGGGAGAAGCGGCGAAGAAAATTCTGAAAGGCAGTGTCCTCTCATTGGACTGAGAAACTCTGTGTCTGACAGCAGTATGACAGAAAGAGGAGAAAAAATGGAGAAGAATATAACTACTAGTGTGGATGGCAGTCCACAGCAAAAGATTCTGCCCAGCTGTAAGACCAGTGATTCACCTGAAAAGAATGCCATGGAAACCAGTGATGGTGATGTCGGTCCTGAGATGAAAATTGATGTTGGTGTAAATTCAGCTGCAACCAAGAACAGCTGGTGTCTTGAAAGTGGGCCAGAAATAAAGTCATTTGTAAATGGGGGTAGTGCTGATGGCACTGAAAGGAACAAAGAGTACGTTACACATCGATGAGGCAGAGCCCTCTTCAAGAAGATCAAATGGTAGTGTTAGCCTCTTTGATGTGAAAAAAGTTGGTTCAGAAACTAGTTATAAACTGCTAAACCATGCCGGTGATGCGTCTCAGAGGTGTTCTTCCTGTGAGGATGAAAAGATGCATGTGCTGTCAACAGGAAACATAGAAAAGACGCAGTTGTGCTCATTGCAACAGAGTCAAAAGGCACAAGAATGCTCTCCAGAAGATGGTAAGAAGACAGAAGAGGAGGCTGGGAATGGTAAAAAGACAGAAGGGGAGGCAGGGTATGGTAAAAAGACAGAAGGGGAGGCAGGGAATGGTAAAAAGACAGAAGGGGAGGCAGGGAATGGTATAAAGACAGAAGAGGAGGCAGGGAATGGTAAAAAGATAGAAAAGGAGGCAGGGAATGATAAAAAGACAGAAGAGGAGGCAGTGAATGATAAAAAGACAGAAGAGGAGGTAGGGAATGATAAAAAGACAGAAGAGGAGGCAGGGAATGTTCAAAAGACAGAAGGGGAGGCAGGAAATGATAAAAAGACAGAAGAGGAGGCAGGGAATGGTAAAAAGACAGAAGAGGAGGCAGGGAATGATAAAAAGACAGAAAGGGAGGAAGGGAATGGTAAAAAGACAGAAGAGGAGGCAGAGAATGGTAAAAAGACAGAAGAGGAGGCAGGGAATGATAAAAAGACAGAAGGGGAGGCAGAGAATGCCCAGAAATCTCAGCAGGACAGCCTAGCAGACTGCCAACAGGAGACCAACGTCATCAGCTCAGACTCTGACAGTGACGTGGACTGCAAGATCACCAAATCATTCATCAGGAAACCACCAGTGAATCCCTGGCAGAAGTTTTACCACACATCTCCTCAGCGCCCCATGCCACACCCAGCCTGCCCTGCACATCGTTGGCCTGGACCTGCACAGCGGAACTTCATTCAGCGTAGAGTGTGTTTTGTGGACACAGGTACCATCCAGAAGTTCTGTCCCAAGTCACCAGGCTCCAGAGGAAATCCAGAGTCTTCAGTGTTAAGAATGGATAAGAATGGCAGAAAGCCTGGTGTTAACAAAGAGAAAAGATCAGAAAGTATTGACTTGACTCTGTCAGAAAATGATACTTCAGCTGATTTGTCAGAGACGAATTCTTGTGTTGAAAGAGCAGAAAGTGACATTTCTGTGACACTGAGCAGCGAAGAGGACAAGGAAGGTCACAAAGCTGGCAGAAGCATACCAAAAAGAAAGAGAAGAACAGGAGATAGCAGTTGTACCGAGGATGATGACGCTGACATTGAAGACAATGATGAGACGGAAGATGGTGCCTGTGCAGAGAAGACGAGAGCTGTCTCACATGCCTCAGCATGTAAGACGATCATTCCTTGCTGTAGCAACACCCTGCAACAATCTTCAGATGTGATTGTCATTGATGACGAAGCTCACACCAAGCCGTCGGATGATAGAAGAATAAACTGTGTTTCTGCTCCGCACTTGACCTCTGAGAAGGTGCCGAAACTTGTTCACCGGAGTTTGTGTTCTAGTCAACAACTGAGGACTTTAGGTCACTGTCATGGTGTTCCC
Source organism: Conus canariensis (assembly GCA_033310375.1). Taxonomy (NCBI): domain Eukaryota; kingdom Metazoa; phylum Mollusca; class Gastropoda; order Neogastropoda; family Conidae; genus Conus; species Conus canariensis. Next base: position 26,353,532 of record CM065734.1, on the reverse strand, counting down.
CTCTCACATTCGGCACTCAAACAACCCCTTGGTGAAGACACCCCCACTGCCTCTCACATGGATTCAAGTCCATGCAAATGCAAAACATCCGACTCAGATTGTCGCTCGGGTCCTACTCAAGCATCAGGGAAACAAACCACAAGCAGAGAGCGCAGTCCATTGAGAAAGAGTTTGGCTAAAGACTGTTCAAAGACAACCAGTAGGAAAGAGGAATGTTTGACCACAGAGGTGGACTGTTCTTGTGCCACCACTTCACAAGTGAAACTCGGCACTCAAGAAGAGAGAAAAGAGTTGTACGTGAGTGGTGGTGGAGCTGTTGAAGCTGAAGAGGCTGTGAATGCTCCACAGCTTGGTAAACCTGAAGAGACTGTTACGGCTGAACAAGCATGTAACGCTGAAGAAGCCAATACAGCTGAAGAAGTTAAAAAGGCTAAACAGACCGATAAACCTGAAGATGTTTATAAAGCTGAAAAACATGTTAAAGCTGAAGAGGCTCTTGAGGTTGTAGAGGATAAGAAAGCTGAAGAAGCTGATAAGCCTGAACAAACTGATAAGCCTGATAATTCTGAAGAGGCTGATTGCACTGAAAAGGCTGAACAGGCTGATACAGCTAAAGAGACTTATAAGGCTGATGAAGTTCTTCAAGCTAAACAGGCTGATACAGGTGAAGAGTCTGGAAAGGCTGGGCATACAGATGGCGATCGCCATCAGGACCATGCATCAGACAATGGAAAAACTGAAGGGGAAGAGAATAGGGCGGATGAAGACAGTGACGCCACACTGCCACCCAGCAGTGTGGACTCCACCTTGCACCTGGACAGTCCTGTGGCGGTGTACAGCTCCGACTCCGACCCCGACAATGACTGCCGGATCACCCACTCCTTTACCACCCGACTCCCACTGGGTCAGGGTCTGCCCTCTGTGTGCCATCGACACCCTCACCAGGTCCACTGTCCTGTATTTGTGGCTTCTCCTCCTAAAGGTCATGGCAGGGACGCTTCAGGTCGTTCCCCACTCTCCTTTCAACCTTTGGGGCGGGGACGATGCCAGCAACATGGCGTGGGCAGGACGCAACACGTGAAAGGCATGGTCAGGCTGCCACAAAGTGACAGAACCGCTGTGAAGGCAGATCCGCTTCAGCGCCGGTCACCTTGACAAAGAAGACCCAGCCAAGCTCGTTCATTGACTTGACAGAAGATGACTAGCAAGCAGCTTTTTTTGTGAAGGACGGGATGTACTTTTCAGGCATAGACTGCCCTCAAGAGCACCAGATGTATGGCATCATCTGGTGACAAGCTTTTGATAATCGTAGAAGATGTTGGGTCCTGGAATGCGAGGGACCCTGTATTGGGAGGTATACTGAGTGTAACAAGTTTATATATTGTCAGAAACTGGGTCTTTGTTCAGTGGGAAAAGAGTTTTAATTTAGTACGTCTTGGAGAGGGAGTGTTCAATGGGCCAGTCTGTGTTTATTTAATTTGGGATAGTTGCCAGTGTAATGTCATATTTCTGCTAATCAGATTATTTTCCTTCGGTTTCTCTGTTTTTTTTTTTTTTTCTTCTTTAATTCTTAGTACAGGGGTAACATCTTTAGTCCACCATACTGGCACTAATCAGTGATGTATTCAGTCTGATTAATGTTAAAGTGAAATGATTCCATTACTAATATAGTGAAGCAAGGATGCCTTTCAGTGCCATTTAGGTTTATGTTTTTTTTCCATCAAAATATGAATTGTTTTCAGAGTAAGAAGAAAAGCAGAGCACGTAAAACTCACTAAATGAGAAAAAAAAAAAAAACCCTATCATCTTGTGACCCTGCTTGTTGAAGCTAAAGTTGTTTTTCTTTTAAGGTTAGATGTGACATTTGTTGGTCGGCTGTATTTGACTTTACATATTCTGAGGTCTGGAACTGTTTTGAATGGCAGTTAGGAGCGCTTTGGAATGACCTTATCATCAGTCAGTGAGTTGACATCGCTTTGGTGGCTGTCGGCTCAAGTTTTCAAATTTATTTTTTGGTTATGCATGGTTTTGCCAAGATTCAGCTGGAGTGCTGCCATCTTGTGATGTCAATTCAGTCTGACTTGGGCGCTTGTCGGTTTTGGAAGCTTCTGCCTCTCCCATAAATCCTTTTATCCAACACGAAGTCTGTCCATAAGCATCTAAGTGAATTGAATTTCATATTTGAATTTGATGGAAAGAACGGATCTCTGGTTTATTTCATGCTGGAATGGCAGACGGATGCAACACAAGACAACACTTGTAAGAAGCCTCATAAAAACTTCGATTCTAATTGATTTAAAACACATCGTACTAAAAAAAAAAAAAAAAAAGACTGAAGTAAAGCTGGAAACATGCTCTTGTATTCTGACCTATTTAAACACCAATGAATGCAATGAACACATTGTATGTGTTGATTTTCGACACTATGTTAACTCAACGCTCGGCCAGCTGCCCGCCTGCAGCACATCAGACTGTGCAGCTTATAAACCAGTGCGGCTTATTTGTGAAAAAAGTTCAGATTTTTAAAAAAATTCAGTGGGTGCGGCTTATATACAGGTGCGCTCAATAGACCGAACTTTACACTTCAGATGATGCTGATGACATACAACCCATGCAGTTTACATGAGTTTTACTGTGTGAATTTATTGTGTGTATCCCTCTTCCGATGATGCAGATTGTGAAGGACCCATACTCATCAAAGAGTTTTCAAGAGTTTATACCATAACCAACGATGCAGGTCACCTCTGACCCATACTCCATGCGCTGCCATCTCTAGTTACCGCTGTTTAACGATTGGGTCCTCCATAATCTGCATCATCGGAAGTATCTAGTTCAAATGACAAACTGATTGATTCTTCTATTTTTGATACATGTAGTGACTGATAGCCGTCTGGATTTTTAACATTTCCCATGAATTGTAATAGTTTAATGTGATAATTTAATGGTGTGTCTGAGCCCCCCATGGTTACCCAGGAAGCACGATAAAGGTGAAAAGATCCTGTAATCTACATCAGATTTCAGTGAAATAAGAAATAGATACCTAGCAAACAATGCCTTTAGCCCAGTGAAATAAGAAATAGATACATAGCATGCATCTAGATTCTTGGAGAGGGGATGGCCATTAGCAAACAATGCCTTTAGCCCAGTGAAATAAGAAATAGATACCTAGCATGCATCTAGATTCTTGGAGAGGGGATGGCCATTACCAAACAATGCCTTTAGCCCAGGATCGTTGTTTTTGCATTGTCATGATGCCCTTGTTCGTGAAGTACTCGAATACAAAGGTTGTTGTCAGTGCAGATAAAAGAAAAAACAGAAAAAGAGTGTGCTGAAGTGCCACTGCACAACATGGACCGAAAATGAAATAGTAGGTTTCCTGTTGTGTGGCTGGATGGACAGATGTGTGAAGTACCCTTTAGATGTTGTAATTTTGTTCTCATTTGTAATATCAGTTGCAACAGCAAAAAAAAAAAAAAAAAAAAAAAAGCAAGCAAAGAAAGAAAGAAGGGAACTGTCTATTTGATTCGTGTTATGGTGTAAACATAATGCGCAAAGTTCTCCAGCTTATTTGGTGGGAAGAAAAAGGATTTCATGAAGCGGAAAGTTTCATCCTCTGGAATTGTATTTAAAAATTGATGATGATCATTATATGGTTGTGTTTCAGATGGAAGAAATATTGTGAATAATATGTATTTTCATAGTTTTTACTTGTAAAAGATGTAGACTTTGGCAGCTGGGAGAAAATATCAACTGAAGAAGATTAGAGAGAGTGAGAGTTTGAGAGAGAGAGAGAGAGAGAGAGCAAGCAAGGATGAACAAGTGAATTCTTTCCGAGAGGCCAAGTATGTATGTTGTATTTCTATGATGACTACAAATTGTAAGATACATGTATTTCTCTTCCTTTTTTTTTTGTTATAGTAAAAGATCTGAGTGACTGGGGAATTTGTGAAAATAATCATGGGCATTGTAGAGGGTACGTCTTTCAAAAGATAACCCTTTTTTCTGCTTTAATCTGAAACTGAGTCAACTTACTGTGTGTGTAGTTTTGTTTTATTTTTTTTTGTTAAGATGGGAAGACAAGTTGAAAAACTTTCAAAGGGTCAGGGCAGCTTTGATTGATTTTGTTTTGTTTTTGATATATTCATTTTAAAACTTTAACGTGTTTCCTTTTTTTCCCATTCAGGCAACTTGTTTTTCCTTGTGGAATGTGTGGAGAAAATAATGCTGCTTTTGTGTCCTGAGTAAATGATCTGTTGTCCTTCTCTAACATAGTAAATCCATGTTAGTTGTTGTTCCTCCTCTAACATAGTAAATCAATGTTAGTTGCAAAGTGAAGCGACTACAGCTGGAAATCTAAACAAATCTTAAAAAGTTTGAGTACTATATCTGCCGAACATGAACAAACAAATCATAAGACAAATCACGACTGTTTTGACCTCTTAGGTCTTCTCCAGGCAAGATAAACAACACTCAGGACAATGAAAATGAAGAATGAGCAATCACTTCTCTCGTCAAATTCGACACAAAATGGGCATTCTATCTCGCACTGGATTTAATGTTTATTCTGAAGACTGGGTGAACCCTCGAAAGTACATGTATATACTGTACATTTATCCAGAAATAGCTTTTATTTGATTCTGTTTTTTTCTTTCTTTTCTGTTAAGAATTGATGTAAAATGTAATCATATGTTTGTACAGAAGAAGTCTTAGGAGTACTGTGCATGAAAACGTGATGCTGCTTGACTGTAAATTTCTTTTCCTCAATTGTTTTTATGACTGATCCTCCCTCCTGACCCCCCCCCCCCCCTCCCCCCTCCTACCCCACCTTAAAATTTTTTTTTTTTTTTTTTTTCAAAATGATCAGTAACTTTGTGAACCCTTATTTGGGAACAGTGGGATCAAATTTGTGAAACTTTTTTTTTCTTGTAGATACATGCATGATGAAATTTAAAGCTTTACAGACCATCATTCTTCCTCATCTCTAAAATGATTATGTAGAGCAGGTAATTTATAGAGTCTGTGGAAGATTGTTATTTATGAGTATGTGAGAGAGTAAAGGGGAAGGAGAGAGGTGGGCTGAGAAAAGAGAGAGAAAGAGAGAGAGAGAGAAAGAGAGAGAACTGCTATATATGTTATTACAAGTTGTGGCAAATTATTTTTGATCCTTGCTGTGCATCATGTTGTTTAGAAGAGACAGGAAGACAATGGCTGGATATCATAATTAGGGCAAAATGATTTTAATTCTTCATGTGCATTATGTTTTGTGTATCATTGCGCTTTTCTTAGATATATATAAAAAAAAAATCTTTACGTTACATACAAGACAACACATCAAGAATGTTATTTTTCTCCTGGTACATTATGTATAACAGGATGCACATTTATGTTCGTTCTAAATGAACAGATTTAAATAATTAACACACCCAATGCCTGCATGGAATGTATATGGGTCTCTTCTGATCCCCTGAGTACAAAAGCGTTGCCTCTGTGAAAAGCATAGGTCTTTTTTCTATTATCAGAGCACGAGAAAACATGGGTATATTCAGAATTACCACTTTATAAAGATGGGTCTTCTTTTTCACTCACAGAATAAGGCATGTTAGGAAAAAAACAACAACCCAGTATTGTTACATATCCTGCATGTAGTGGACAAGGACAGACATCACTGAACATAAAGAAGTGATCCTGTAGCTGTGCTTTGTCTACTGCACCAGGTGGCGTCAGGGTGACATGTTTAGTCCCAGAAGATTTCTGGCACAGGGACGTATTGGGACTATGGTAGGATGATTATGTGAGTATGGGTGTTGCTTTGGGGGGGGGGGGGGGGGGGGGGGAAGGAGTTGAAATAAGCAGCATGGAGAAGTTGCTATGGAGACGGCACTTGGTATGGCACAGAGAAATCCTTCATGTGTGAACATTTGTCTAGGGAGATAGTTATTCTCAGGTTGTGTATTTAAGTAATCATTCCAAAGTTGTACACCAAAAGAAACATTCTTCATTTCTTAATGAAAATAAACACTTGGTGGGGTTTTCTTTTTTCGAAGATGAACAATCTTACGTTGTTCCATATTTTGTCCAGCATGCTGGTTTTGATTACAAGATGATGAACATTTGGGTCTTTTCTAATTGACAATACCTGGCGATGGACAATGAATCAATGGAAAAGGTAATGAAAACGGATGGTTAATGGTGAGGATGGCAAGGTTGCCACCTCTCCTTGCTATCATTCATACTTCTGTCACACCGGCAAATTTTGGAGAGCAGTTTTTGCTGGGGTTGAAACCTAGGGCTTTCCTTGCAAGCATTGGGTGAGAACTTGTCAAAGGCAGAGGAAGTATTTACAGGTCACGAGAAAGTCTACAGTCCTTGGTCAGTTGCATAGCATAGTTGTTATAGACAGAGACACAGTCACAGTCTTTAATGAATTAGACAGGGAAATAGACCCATGTCTGTTCATCTCAGCTTTATCATATTAGCTTAGCTAATCACACAGAGCCATTTTAGGGCTGTCAACAAATTGGGATAGGGAGGTGTGTGTGTGGGGCATGAGAGGAGGTGTGTGTCCCAGTCCTGACAAAAATGTCGTATGGGCAAATAAAACGCTAAAGAATGGGCAGCTGGTATCAAATGTGCAGCATGTACAGTCTTACCGACTGGTCTCCGAGCTTCTCTGTCTATGTTTATTACCTAGATCTGTTATGCAGACAAGATGTTGTTTTCAAGGGATAGGCATCAGAAAGGAAAATGTTTCTGATCATGTGCTCTGCATATTTTGTGGTTTACCGCATAGGTATAATGTCAGCAGACCTACCAGAAGGGAAACAGAGTCTAAGTGACTGTGGCTTGATGTACTGAGAGATCCTGTGATATGTAGAAATTCTTTCTATCATTATCACTCCCGCAATGTGGATGCCAGTGGTAAGGTTTTATATGGTCTACATTTTGTAGTCTACGTGTTGTACCCTTTGTGCTTGATCACCAAGTTTGTACCATGGGATTTGGAAATTCATGTTCGTATGAATCACATGATGTATGTAATTACAATGTAACAAATGGAAAATTCTGAACTGGTTGAGAAGGTGCAGACAGTTACATGTTCTCCACACTAAACTAATGTGCATATTCAATTGATATTAGTATCTGAAGAATAATTCCCTGCCAGAAAGTGGCAGAGCCAGAGGATGTTGATCAGTTGAGAAGCTTGTGTAATGTCAGTAATGGGCGCACATATTGTCTCATTCTTTGCCTGAATGTTTTTTGGTCTTGTAATTTAATGGCACTTGAGGGTAGAGGTGGCACAAAATTTTGATCTTCTTTCTGTCAAAAATCAAATTTTGAAATTGTTGAAATTGGGTTTGGAAATGATCTTTTTTTAAATTTTCTTTTTTCTCATTAAAAAAGTGTGCTTACTCAAGTATGCAAGAGCCATCACTGACATTGATTTTGCCAGACTCCAAAATTTTGTTGGAAAACAAGACATGCGTTATATTTCTTTGCCGTGTGTAGATCGTAATTGCAGCAGATGTCTTTTCAAAACCTTTTTAAGTTTGAGCAGTGCTCAGTGTACTGGGAAAAGAATGTCTCGTGAGATAAGAGCCACACAAGTATTTGAAAAACAAGACAAAATGAAAACAAAAATGAAAGGCCAGAAATGTCTTCTGCATGCATTTATGTCAGCTTGTGTGTCTGCAGAAGGAAATTTGCTGTTAAGGAGTGAGGAGGAAATACCAACAAAAAAAAAAGAAAAAAAAAAGAAAGAAAATCAGAAATAAGAAATTCTAGAATTGTCTGAACTACACGAAAAAGCTGAGAATATTAACAGCTACAAGAGGCTGCTGAATGGTGGCCTTGAACAAGCTATTTTGGGGTAAGATTTTGGCAAAATTAATAAGGAGAAACATTACGAGGGAGACCCTAGTTGGGCACAAATTAGGCCATGAACCCAAGTGTCAGCTATGATGGGGCCATGATCTTCATTCTTCTTCTGATACTTGTCTCTTTCACATTCTCTTTGGTTGTACTAAATCTTTAGGTCAACGTTGCCCTGCCTACCAGGCTCATTTTATTTGGGGCAATCTGATTGATATGTACAAACATTTGTTGGTGCTGTTTTCAGGAGTATTTATTACATTGTTTGGATGCCTGTGCTTGTTGATCTTTGTTTGATAGGTGGGTGACGGGTGGAGAGGGAGTGTGAAAGGGGGAGGCTGGATTGTGGTATGTGTGGATGTGAAGCGAACTTGTGACAGTAGGGTGTGTGATTGTGTACTGCCTGTAAACTCGTAGGTCATTCAGTTGATAAGGCATAAAATGTTCCTACCTAACAACAACAACAACAACAGTATTGGTGATAATAATAATGATAATAATAGTAACAATAATGATAATAATGATAATGAATATTACTGAAAGGCCCTGAGGCTCATACCATCATGGGATGTCCTGTATTGATGGCCGCTGAGAAAAATTCAGACTAGCTCATCAAACATGTGATGTAACTGTGTAGTTTTCAGTGAATTCCAGCAGATAAAAATGTTTGTCATGTCCCTTTTTTTTTCAGTTTATTTTCTTACTGTGTTTATAATGTTGTTCCTTCTCTTTGCCATTTTTTTTTGGCCACCATTGATGTTGATTTTGTTCATCTCCAAATTTTTCTGGGAAAAGAAGACATGTCAACGTGTTGGACTCCTATTAACATGAATCAAAGCCTTATGACTTTGAGCCAGTGCCGCTTTTATTATACTTCAGTTGTGCGGTTTTGTTTCACAGTGTGAACAAAGGTTGCAGTCCTCATACATTATTATACATTTCGTCACTCTGATCTCCCTCAAGATTTTTAGTTAACAAGTTCATTATCTTGCTCAAAACTGAAGACATACACAGCTTAATCAAAGGAAATCAAATGTTTACTGAAAAAGACTTGTTTAATTGGCTAGTCATCAGACCACAATACTTTTGGTCTTGCATCTGTTCTCTCTCACCCTCCCTCTTACTTTCCTCTTTTCAGCAAACGTTTCTGGTGCAGTTTTTCAGACAAAGTATATCAGTTTCTTCAGAAACAAAGCAGAATGTTAATTTATGTTGTGTTAACCTGCATGCCATGGTTGAAATAAAGTATTATAAACTGGTGTTTGTACTTCTGTGTGTCATTGTTCTTTTTCATGACAGAACTCTCGTGTTATTTTGTTTTTTTCTTTCCGGCCCTGTATGGTCAGCTGGGCTGTGTGTAAGAAATAATACAGGATGTGAAACTACTCAGTGCACAGGTGTTACACCAAGTGGCAACTCAGTGGTATTGCAGTCATGCTGCTCATTCAATCCCCCATCTACAGCCACTGCCTGACCCATCCCGCCACAGCCCCGGCACCGGCATTCCACAGGGAACAGTCGGTCGTGCCATCATGAGGCAACCCACTGGAGGAGACACTGCACTGCTGCTGAGGTACTTCAGCGACATATGCAAGACACCAGCTACTTACCCCTACTGATGACACTATTTGCTGTGAGCTCTCCCTATGAAGGGTGCCACCATATCCGTTCAGTGGCAGCCCCCATGAATTTGCTGATACTGATGACTACAACAGCATCAAACTAAGAGCTCAGACATAGAAAGATAATCGAAACTGAAGTCATCATATGAGCAGAGCATGAGAGGGCCACAGAATTTGAGATTTTTTTTTGTTTTGTTTTGTATATGCTGATCGATGAGGACAAATGTTGAAAAATGATGCTACGGAGTTCCATTCAGGTCTGAGACTACGTGACAAAGCAATACTTTACGTTTAATTTCTTAATATATCCTTGTGTCAACCAGGCCCAAGAGATACAGACACCTGCAGTGTTGGTCGGGAAATTTGAGCAACACTCTCTAATTGCCATTTGCAACAAAAGTTGCGTATTGGAGAGTGACCAACACTATGTTTCTGATGACAAATAGTAATCTTTTTGAAAGGAAAATTCTAGCACTGCCAAAAACTTCCAAAAGTTTGGTCAGCAGTGTCAGCGATGTAATGTTCAAAATCATTCTGAATAGATTATTACAGCTAATCAACAGGCTGAATTCCACAAAGGCGGGATAACTATCAAACAGATTTTTGATATGCCTGTCTTTTACAAAAAAGCATCTCCAAGTCAAGAGGAAATGCTATCACATCTTTATAGACCTGAAGAGGGAGTTTGACAGAGTCTGGCAGGTAATATCACGCGCAGGAATGAAGAATTAACATACCTTAGTACAAAAGCTGATTGACACCACCCAGCACCTACACTCCAGAGCGACCAATACTGTATTCATACAGGTTATTATTGAATTGTAGTTCAATTCTCTGGGAGATTGTCAAGGCTGCTTTCTATCTCCCACACTTTTCAACTTATTCTTGAGTTTTTTATGCGAATAAATATATTGTTGGCGCAGGCAGTATTGGAGAAAGAATAATCACCAATGTTTGCATTACAGACGACATTGATGGCCTGACAATAAGCAAGAAATCGCCAGTTTGTTAAAGACACACACACACGCACGTGCGCACACACACACACACACACACACACACACACACACACGCACACACACACAGGCACGCACATACAGACACACAACACACACACACACACACACACACACACACACACACACACACACACGCACACGTATGCACACAGGGGCACATGAGTTTGCGTGTGCACACGTGTGTGCTTGCGCGCGCATTTACAAATGAGAGAGAGAGAGAGAGATGACAGCGCTTCCCCCGAATGTGGGCAGCTTAAGCTGCATGGAAGGGTCACTAGATCTGTATCCCAAATAAGCCCCTGCCAACCCCCCCCCCCCCCCCCCCCCCCCCCTCCCAATTTTCACGTTCGTTTACTGATGACAAATCGCCTTCGCTCGCACTCACGGACATGTCCAACAGCGGTCAACTCAACAGAGTTTGACTTTCAGTCTTCCTGTATTCGTTCGCTAAATTAATAGAGGAGACAAAACAGCCAGGGACGAGTTTCAGGGAGGTAACTTACCTATTCCTGACAACAACAACGACGACGACGACGACGACAACAACAACAATACAACTACAACAACAACAACAACAGAGCAGTCTATTTATAATATTACTATTCATAGATTGCAACATTCTCTTCAGTGCGGAACTGACATTGCATTCCGAAGCGTCATCATGCTTAGTGTTCACCAATCAGAATCTCCACGGGAATGGTCACAGCGGACATCGTACAGACATGAACTACAAAAGCATGCTGAATTTCGAGAACACGCTGTGATGCTGTATACCAAGCGCTCGACACCAGCGCCTGCATTCCTTGCGTCTTACATCTGAATTAACCGTTGGTATACTAAAGGCTACATCTTGTTTATCGGTATGTCCTTTCCTGTTCTCCGTTGTCTCTGGACAGCTTCACAAACTGCCAAGCGCGCAGCTCTGTGGTTAATTACTCCGAGTTTAATCACTTTCCGCGATGCAGTATGAAGATGGTGCATGAAGATGGACGGGATGAAAGAGAACACTGACTCTTCAGCAGTTCTGGATGTCAGGGAACGGTGGCTTTAACTACCAAAAATTTCAAACTCTTCGTGCCAGACACATCTGTACATTCTGCTCATTTAACAAAGGAATGTCAGAAATATGGCTTGCAAAAGGCTCGTGTACAAATAAGAAAAGAAGCGGAAGAAGAAGACTCTCTGCAAAGTTTTACAAATTATTTTTCATTCAGTTAGGTCTAAGTTCCACTTGGGATTGGTACCTTTCAGGTACAGTTTGTTTCATAATGTATAGTCTGTTCCTTAAACGGTCTGACAATACTATGATCTACAAAATGAACCACTTCAGATATATACAAATCCAAAAATCCATTGTTTGAAGGCAGCGTTACGAAGGAGCTTAGTCATTGTATGGTCTCAAAGTTGTTAAAGTGTTATCAATAGAATCTGGCGTACGATGTGAATAAAAATTACGATCATTTGGTCTGTTTCATTCCTCAGTTGTACCAAAATGCTTATCGTAGTGGTGGCTCAGAATTAAGGGAACTGCTGCTGCCCCCCCCCCCCCCCCCCCCCCCCTCTCCCGATTCTCCAGCAACAAAGCCTACCATCGCCACCAATACTGCCTTCATTCAAGACGTTAGTGTTGGATATTTAGTGGGTTTTTTTTGGTTTTGACATGTCGCATTTCCTGCACTACACTTACGCCATTACCATGAACCTCTGTGAAGGGATTTATACGTAGAATGGAAGGAAACGGATGCCTTGTCGTCTGCGGCATCGGTATATCCGCCTTCGAGATCCATTCAAGCGATGAGGCAGACAGCAAAGACACCAAGCGAATCACCAGAGCAGAAAACTGGCTTCAACATTCGGGAAAGATTCTTTGGGACCACTTCTGAGCGGATAACATCCCAGCACCTGCAGAGGTGAAGGTGGAAGCGGTGAAGGATGGAGTGAATAAATGCTTCAACAACTCCGGCAGAAGTAGCAGGAATGATGGGGAGTGAGAGCGGGGAGCGGGCGGGGGTGGGGGGTGGGTGTGGGGATTGGGGGGGGGGGGGGGGGCAGGCAACTGACGGTGGAAGGAGATGGAAGGGATGAAGAAGAAGAGTAGACACTTTGTATGCGGCAGAGGTAAACTTAAATCAAAGGAACCCGACAAACAAGATGAAGAGGACTCTGGCATTAGCGCCTTTCTTAGAAACGAACGAAACGGTGGAAGGATGATGGGATGAAGTATTCTTTGGCTCAACGCCTTAATATCCAGAAGAATAGGCCTACATTCGACTCCAGTCAGCTTGTACGATTCGGGAGATTTTACCTGAATTTATCACCGGTGGTGCCCTTTCCATGGGACCACAGAGGCTATCAGCACCTCTACGACAGAAGCAGCGACAGCAACAGTCAGACGTCCGTGATCATGTCACAAACATCAATCTCATAATGCACGTAAGCTGTCAGATTCGACGCAAAAACGTACATTTTGAAAATGGCGACCGAGTTTTTGAAGTAGATATGAAAATGCAAAATGTAGGTACAGAATGTCATTCAGGCTGACACTGTGTACCCACGGTGACATTCAGTTCCAGGGTGACGTTTTGTACTCAACGTTTTGTACCGAAATACTCCGTACGGGTGTGTGGCATTTTGTGTTGGAGTGTCACTCGTCCTGCAACACTCTGTAAGGATGTGCGGCATTTTGTATCGGGGTGACACTTTGTCCCGCAACATTCTGTACGGGTGTGTGGCATTTTGTATTAAGGTGACACTTTGACCTGCAACACTCTGTACGGGTGTGCGGCATTTGGTATTGGGGTGACACTTTGTCCAGCAACACTCTGTATAGGTGTGTGGCATTTTGTATTGGGATGACATTTGACTCGCAACACTGTCTTCGGGTTTGTGGCATTTTGCATAGGAGTGACATTTCGTCCTGCAACACTCAGTACGGGTGAGTGACATTTTGTTTTGGGGTGACATTTTGTCCCGCAACAGACACCACGTCAGTTCGTATTTTCGAGGAATTCTGGAACAGTCTGGAATGATCTTGCGTAATACCTCAGCTTTCCTCACCATCCTTTCCCTCCCTCCCCCACCACCCACCCCCTCACTATCACCTCCCTCCCCTCCCCACTCCACCTTTCCACTTTTCCCCTTTTTAAAAGTGTTTTCCGGTCTGCCTTATCAAAACGCATTATACAGATCGACAGGACCGTTTCTGCTGTGATCGTAGACTGGCAGTGGCTTCAACGAAATGAACAAACAGACAAGAACATCATTACTGGCTTCAACGAAATAAACGGACAAACAAACAGACAAGAACATCATTACTGGCTTCGACGAAATAAACAGACGAACATAACAGACAAGAAAATCATTACTGGCTTCGAAAGAAATAAACAGACGAACATAACAGACAAGAAAATCATTACTGGCTTCGACGAAATAAACAGACGAACATACAGACAAGAAAATCATTACTGGCTTCGACGAAATAAACAGAACGAACATACAGACAAGAAAATCATTACTGGCTTCGACGAAATAAAAGACGAACATACAGACAAGAAAATCATTACTGGCTTCGACGAAATAAACAGACGAACATACAGACAAGAAAATCATTACTGGCTTCGACGAAATAAACAGACAACATACAGACAAGAAAATCATTACTGGCTTCGACGAAATAAACAGACGAACATACAGACAAGAAAATCATTACTGGCTTCGACGAAATAAACAGACGAACATACAGACAAGAAAATCATTACTGGCTTCGACGAAATAAACAGACAACATACAGACAAGAAAATCATCATGGCTTACGAAATGAACAGACAACATACAGACAAGAACCATTACTGGCTTCGACAAAATAAACAGACGAACATACAGACAAGAAAATCATCACTGGCTTCACGAAATGAACAGACGAACATACAGACAAGAAAATCATCACTGGCTTCACGAAATGAACAGACGAAGAAAATCATTACATGAATTAATGAAAGAATAAATAAATGATTGCTAATATTGAAACATGACAGGCGACAGGAATAAACAGGTAGATAAATGATTAAATAAATGATTGCTGATGAAATATGACCTGTTCACCTCCGAGGTCGAGTTTGTCATATTGTGGAAGGCGTGGGCATGGGGTGGGGGTGGGGTGGGGTATCCTGCGCTGTGTTAATATTCCCTTCATCTCTTTGTTGTTGCTGTCAAGAGAGAGAGAGAGAGAGAGAGAGAGAGAGAGAGAGAGAGAGAGAGAGAGCCTTCAGTTACTCTTATGCGGCCTTTGGCAGGCAGGCTCATGCCAAAATACAGTCGACAGGTGTGATTCTGGAACTCACCGTCTGTTCAGGGGCACGTCACCCCACGCCGATAGCAGACCTGCTAATGTCTCTCTCACTGTTCGTGGCATCCCAGGTTAAGCGAGAGTACACACAGACCGGTGTAGTATGATAAAACTCTGCCATCTCGTTTTTATCTTCCCGGGACGAATCTGATATACCTGTGTCAATAGAGATTCCGAGGTGTGTAAATTGAGACCTATCCTTCTGCTGGTGAGTGCGTGCGTGCATGCGTGCGTGCGTGCGCGTGCGTGCGTGTGCGTGAGTGTGTGCGTGCGTGCGCGTGCGTGCGTGCGTGCGTGCGTGCGTGCGTGCGTGCGTGTGTGTGTGTGTGTGTGTGTGTGTGTGTGTGTAAAGAAAATAAAACATTGATAAGCAGAAAGGTGTATAATTATAGTCTTAGAACATCATTTTGCACTAAACCAGAGTTTACATTCATAAAACACCTTTGTGTAATCGAAATGCTTTATAAAACTTCGAACGTAAGATTTAAACATTAACTGTTGCTATTTTTTTTTAACCTTTCTATTATCTTTGAATCAATCGTTAGTATACATTTATTCACGTAAGGGTATCATGTGTAGGATGCCTCGGTTATAAAATCTGTATTGTCTAAAAGCAAATTATGTTTAGCTGCCTTCTCTTTCGTCTCGCCCCCCTCCCCCCCCCCCCCCCCCCCCTTCCCTCAATGCCATTACTTCCATATTCCTTCTCCACCCATTCACACTCCAACCCTACACCGCCAGGTACACTGTCCAGTTGCAGCACCAATGCCAGCAGTTGACAGGGAACAATCGATGATAGATCCACTTTGGGCAACCCACCAGAGGAGACACTGCACCGGTGCCGTCTCATTTCAATTGTGTTCAGTGGTATCGATACAGATCCAACATCCGAAAGACACCGCATGCTAGGGACCCAACTGGTTCGTCCCTATTATTCAATTTTGATGTTCGAGTTGAACTTTAAGGAGAAACAGGCATGTTCTGGAAGGAAATAAAATGTCAAGATACTGTGATTTCGTGTTGTTTTGTTACCTTCACACAAGTCCTTCCATAACTTTGTCTGTCTGTTTGTCTGTCTGTCTGTCTTTCTCTGCCTGTTTGTCTGTCTGTCTGTCTCTGTTGTTGGTGTGCGCGTGCCTGCGCGCGCGCGCGCATTTGTGTGTGTGTGTGTGTGTGTGTGTGTGTGTGTGTGTGTGTGTGTGTGTGTGTGTGTGTGTGTGCCATTTGTTAACAATTTGCGTTTTGTTTTATTTGTTTTATCTTCACGTTCTTTAACCAATGAATATGTTCATCCATGTTTTAAGGACCGATGCATCTGTAAAACAAAACCACTTCGACTTCCACATCAACTCTCTCTGTGTCTCTGTCTCTGTCTGTCTGTCTGTCTGTCTGTCTGTCTGTCTGTCTGTCTGTCTGTCTCCTCTCTCTCTCTCTCTCTGAGTCAAAGCATATTTAAATTGATTTTGTACTGAAATCTGACAAGGAAGGAAAATTAAATGCTGTTTTTTTGTCAAGCGCAATGACACAGAAAACGCATTATAATTATGTAAGAAAAAAAAAAAGATGACGTGCAGGTTATGCTGATGTGTTCGGGGGGTAAAATATTTTATTTTCATGCATTACAAATCACATTGAAAACCATTTTTCTCAACATTTTGTTTGTTTGTTTTTGCATATAGAAATTATTAGGTAAAACTAGGTATCAGCCTTTTTTTGTAACAGCTGAGGCCATGCAAAATAAACATTTGCCTCTCTGTATGTCTGCCTGTCTTTCTGTCTGTCAGTCTGTCTGTCTGTCTGTCTGTCTGTCTGTCTGTCTGTCTCTCTCTCTCTCTCTCTCTCTCTCTCTCTCTCTCTCTCTCTCTCTCTCTCTCTCTCTCTCTCTCCACGATTTCAGATTCCGTCTGTCTGTTATTTTCCTAGCTTCTCGTAGTCTCCGTTTCGGTCCTAAGCCTCCTTCCCCTACTTCATCCCACACCCCCCCCCCCCCCCTCCCCTCTCTCTTTCCGATCCCACGCCCATTCCTTTTCTCCGTCACAATCTGCTTTTTTTATATTGTGTGTCATTCTCTCTTGAAAGATGTGCATCAAATTATTTTGGTAATGGAAATGAGTGTGTGTGTTGTGTGTGTGTGTGTGTTGTTGTGTGTGTGTGTGGGGTGTAGTGTGTGTGTGTGTGTGTGTGTGGTTGTGAGGAGTGAGAGAGCAGAGAGAGAGAGGAGAGAGAGTAGAGAGAAGAGAGTAGAAGAGAGAGGAGAGAGAGAGGGAGAGAGAGAGAGAGGAGGAGAGAAATTGAAAAACTCTATCAGGCCCAAAATGAGTGCTACTATGCATATACAAAAAAAACAAACGCACAAACGAACAAGCAAAAACATTTTCAAACCAGCCCACCAAACAAGCAAGCAGAAAAAAAGAGAGCGAAAGTGTGTTTGTAAATTTACATTCATTGAACGCGTTTTCCCTTGCAGCTGAAATTGAATTTCCGTTGAAATCCGCTCTGGTGAATATCGTTTACGGGGCTATGATTTCATCTTCTACAGGTGGATGTGGAATGGGGTGCTCACTCACTCTGGTTCCGCCGCTTAGAAATTATAGACGTCAATAGGGGACTTATTACGTGAAGTCCTGTGTATGCTGGATCAGAACCGACACCACTGAACCCATTTCAAGGACTGCGGTAGAACATGTCCCTCTGGAGGCTGAAACAAATGTAATAAGTATTATCATACACTGTGGGTTGACATAAGCTTAATCCTACAATTTGGGCGGACACTGATCAAATCCTATAGTCTCTCTCTCTCTCTCTCTCTCTCTCTCTCTCCTCTCTCTCTCTCTCTCTCTCTCTCTCTCTCTCCTCTCTCTCCTCTCTCTCTCTCTCTCTCTCTCTCTCTCTCTCTCCTTGTTTTCAGATTCCATCCACCTGTTATTTTCCCAGCCTTTCATAGTCTCTGTTTCGTGTCCTAAGCCTCCCTCTCTCCCTCCCTTCACCCCGTCCCTCTCTTTCCATCCTATCCCATACTTCATCCCTGTCTCCAGCACACCCTGCTTTTTATTTTAATTCGGTGTAGTTCTCTCTCGAAAGATGGGCGTCAAATTGCTTTGGAAATGGAAATAACGCGCGTCTGAGAGAGAGAGAGAGAGAGAGAGAGAGAGAGAGAGAGAGAGAGAGAGAGAGAGATAAATACCAGCAGGCGCAACATTACATGCTACTCTGCATGCAAGCAAACAAACAAACATACAAACGAGCCAGCAACAACAAACTCAAAGTAGTCCACCAAACAAGTAAGCAAAAAAAAAAACAACAAAAAAAAAAAGAGACCAAGTGTATTTCTAAATTTATTTTCCTCGAACGCTTTTTTTTCACTTGCAGCTGAAATAAAAATTTCCGTTGAAATCTGCTGTGATGAGTATCTTTTTCAGGACTTTGATTTCATCTTCCACAGGGGAAATGGGGTTGGGGTGCTCATTCACGCTGGTTCCGTCATGTGGACGTTATTGATGTCAATAGGGGACGTCTTATGTGGAGTCCTATGTATGCTGGATCAGAACAGGCACCACTGAACCCACTCCAGGGACTCAGCAGTAGGGCAGTGTGTCCTCTGGAGGTTGATACAAGTGTAACAAGTATCATCATACAATGTGGGTTGACATAAACTTAATCCTACAATTTGGGCTGACACTGATCAAATCCTATAGACTCTCTCTCTCTCCTCTCTCTCTCTCTCTCTCTCTCTCTCTCTCTCTCTCTCTCTCTGTCTGCCTGTCTGTCTCTCATATGTATACAAACCACGCGCGCGCGCACACACACACACACACACACACACACACACACACACACACACACACACACACACACACACACACGTGCGCATTCGCACACGCGTGTACACGAACACACATATATGCACGCACGTGCGCACGTGCAATCGCACATACACGCACGCACACACACACACACACACACACACACACACACACACACACACACCACACACGCACGCACGCACACACACACACACACACACACACACACACACACACACACACACACACACACACACACACACACTCGGGGGAAAAATGCATGCTATTGACGAGACGAATAGCATGCTGTCGCTGTTGATAACATTCTGACGCCCACATTCTTCGCTCTCATTCCAGTATCAACATTGGAAAAAGAAACCCTTTGCAACTCCTTTCTCTTCACTGCATGCTTTTCCCTTTCCACAGCCCCCCCCCCCCCCCCACTCTCCCCCCCCCTCCATCTTTCCTCACTCTCCCGGTCCTTGTCCCCACCCTCCCGCTTTTAATTCCCATTTTTGTGTCCCCCCCCCCTAACAACCCCCCCCCCCCCCCCCCCCCCCCCGGGCAGCTTCTTCTTTGTGATAGGTACCGTGTCAAATTCCCATCTGTTTCATCCTACGACAACAGATCTACGTCCCACGGGGGTCCCGAAACGGTGTTTTGTGCCCAAACAAGCATGCTACAGAACGTTTTCTGTGTTTTTGTTATGACATTCTTTTGTGCCAAATCGGTTTAGAAGCTGTTTCGCACGTGCACTTATTTCAAGACATGCCTTGGGTTGAAGAATTTCGTTTTACGGAATCGAAATTATGAGCCTTCTTTGATGTAAATGCTTACGTTGATTTTATCATTAGTGTGTGTGTGTGTGTGTGTTGTGTGTGTGTGTGTGTGTGTGTGTGTGTGTGAGCGTGCGTACGTGCGTGCGTGCGTGCGTGCGTGCGCGCGCGCGCACGCATGTGTGTGTTGCGTGTGTGCGTGCGCGCATGTGTGTGTGTGTGTGTGTGTGTGTGTGTGTGTGTGTGTGTGTGTGTGTGTGTGTGTGTAAGTAATTTCTTTTTGTATATGAGAGGTTGTTGAAAGTAAAAGATAAATTCCTACTAGACTGTGTAATAGATGTGGGCATAACGAACAAAGAGAAGCATAATTATTTAACATTTTAGGTAATGTGAGTGGTGTCGATCTATGATGTGAAATATGAGTACCAGCCTTATGTAGTGTATTCTTTTCTCTTGGACAATCTAGTAATTGATGGCTTATACTAAGAATTTCCCCACATACACATTTAACAGTTTTGCTGTATTTGGTTCGAAGTGAATGTAGACGCATCCTATGAATAAAGGTTACTACCTCTCTAGATACCAGACTTTAGAATTTGCCTGAGTCTTGGGGTGGATGTCAGGATTTGGTTGTATACAATTGTGATAATATTTACTACCTGTGTCTTTCAATAACCTTTTGAAACTGTTAAAGAATGCTTTATTAATCAAAGTAGAACACTCTGATAGGTCTAACGGAATGTTTAGTGCAGTTGTGCCTTCAATATTGCGAGCTGCTCTCCGAGCTGCTTGATCAACTTTCTCATTTGTAGAGATTCCACAATGTGAGGGCACCCAACAGAAAGTCACATTTATTCTTTTCATCGATAGGAGATGTGTCACGTGATTATTTTCTGTAATAGTCTTACAACGAATCTTTGGATTTAAAGATTGTAAGGCAGTAAGGGCTGACTTTGAATCACTGCACGGTAAAAGTGGAGAATTTTCTAAAGAAGAATTTAAAACATACTTTAGGGACATTAGAATAGCAGTAAAAATTGACAAGTGTATGCCGAGATAATACAATTTCTCTAGTTTTAATTTTGGTATAATGAAGCTGCTCCTGTTCTATGGTCATCTAACACTGAGCCATATGCAAAAATTTGAAGATGGTCCTTATATTGATTTTCCAAATGAGAATCTACATAATTTTTTTTTAAAAGATATAGTGGATTGTTTTTGTTCAGTTCAGCATAGTTTGTGTCATAATTTGCTTTCGTTTTCATCTGGTCTTATATGTAATGATCGTAACCATTCAGAATTAAGCTCGTTAGGCCCCCTATTAATACGATGTCAGTATTTACCTGAACCTTGACTGCGCAGGAATAGGAATCAGGTGTGTCTGGTGGAACTGGACTTGCACAGGAGGTGTAGTTCTCTCCTTCCTTGATGTAAATGGCTGCGTTGATTTTATCATTAATGTTCCCCTGCTGAACAATTGTGGGGAAATAATAGCCAGCGAGTTTAGGTAACTTATTTCTATGTATGTTTAGGGATTGTAAGGCCAATACATTGCAGTTTTCTTCTGCAAGTTTTTGTGCTAATGGGTCAAGGGAGGTTATAATAGATCGACGGTTCTACTGAAATACTTTAAAAGAACCGTCTTTTAACGTGTGTGTGTGTGTGTGTGTGTGTGTGTGTGTGTGTGTGTGTGTGTGTGTGTGTGTGTGTGCTCCCCCCCCCCCCTTTCTCTCTCTCCTGTGCTTGTTTTCGTCTCTGTCTGCCTGTCTGTCTGTCTGACCTACTTGTGTGTGTTTGTCTGTCAATCTCCGTCCATGTGCGTGCCAGCCGGTGTATCCATGTGTCTGTGTGTCCATGTCTCTGTCTGTTTGTGTTTGTTTGTTTGTCTGTCTGTCTGTCTGTCTGTATGTCTGTCTCTGTCTCTGACTCTCTCTCTCTCTCTCCCTCCGTCCATCCGTCCGCCCCCATCCTCACTCTCTCCCTCCCTCTCCCCCTCTCGTTCTTATATGTCAATGCATCTAGTAATAGTCCTTTGAAGTTTATGGAGGCAAAAATTGGAGTCGGCGTTTCTGATGTTTATGTCCCTGTTTATCATTACAGACGAGCAAACGTGCGTAATCTCTCCTCCCCTTTACGTCAACAGTCTAGAGAGACAATGGAGTTCATTTCGTGCTTTCAAGACCTTAACAGAGCAATTTCGTTGACAGACATTTTTCAATACAAAACCTTTGTTTGATCTTCACCTTCTTTGTTTGATCTTCCTGGAAGAGATTGTGCTCCCAACTTCGAGGGCGCATCAGTTTGTCTGTCTATGTGGAATAAGAGTGTGAGTGTGTCTGAGTCGGTGTGAAAGGAGGGCGGGGGAGGGGGGGGGCGAGGGGAGGGGAAGAGGAGGATCCGAGGGAAGGAGGACGAGGAGGGTAAGAGAAGGGTCGTGTCTGATAAAGAGGGTGGGGTGGGGGAGGGGTGGGGGTGGGAGAGGAGGGCAGTGGGAGACGGGGAAGTGAGAGGCTTATGCCTGGATTATATATAAAAAAAAAAAAGAAAAAAGGAAGACCTGGAAATGAAATCACTTTGTCTTTCGTACACAGTATGCATGTCTGAGTGACATGTCAGTTTGTCTGTCTGTCTGTCATTCTGTTTGACTGTCTATCTGTCCTCCCCCACCCTCCCCACCCTCTCTCTCTCTCGGCCGTCCCCACTCTCTCCTGTCCATCGTCCCTCTCTGAAAATATTTATACTTTTTTTTTTTTTTTTTTAAAAGGACGAAGAGTGCGATGGAGAAGAACAACAACAATAAGAAGAAGAAGCTGAAAGAAAGAGGGAAAGAAAGAAAGGAAGGAAGAAGGGATAGGAAAGGAAAAAGAAACGAAAACAAAAGAAAAAAGCAAACAGACAGACAGAAAGACAGACAGACAGACAGACAGACAGAAAAAAAAAGACAGACAGAAAAAGAATATGCTTGGTATTCAATATTATCATGCGTCATTGAATCGTTTGTTGTTCCACCACTTCATTCTACGCAAATCGCCGACAAATTCAAGGCGAATTGTTTCTTCCAGTTCTGTCCTCCAGCAGACAAACCTGGATCAATAGATGGCATCGCTCTAAACAAAAAATAAGAGAGAGAGAGAGAGAGAGAGAGAGAGAGAGAGAGAGAGAAGAAGACAGACAGACAGACAGACAGACAGACAGACAGAGACAGACAGAGAGACAGAGAGAGAGCAAAGTAAAAGTAAGTTTGGTTATGCTTATTGAAAAGTTTCGGAGTGTGGGAAAACTTTCAACTGGATTTATAATGCCTGGAAAAAAAAATCCGACCAGATTGTTCGTCTGTAGAGACTACTCGTTTTGACATGCCAGTGGAAGCCCACCCCCCCTCCCCCCACCCCTCAACTACCCATCGACTTCCATATACACAGACACCTTCTCTCTCTCTCTCTCTCTCTCTCTCTCTCTCTCTCTCTGTCTCTGTCTCTCTCTCATATACTCTCTCTCTCCCCCTCTCTCTCTCACACACACACATAAACAAACACAACACACACACGCGCGCGGGCGCGTGCGCACGAACACACGCACATAAGTACACACGCATATACGCATGCAAACACAGATACACATACACACACGCACGCACTTACACACATGTACACATGTTCATACATACACACGCACACTGTGAGAGAGAGAGAGAGAGAGAGAGAGAGAGAGAGAGAGAGAGCACGCGAAAACAGTAAAAGTGAATCTTGTTTTGCTCCTTGAAAAGTTTTGGAGACAGGAGAAACTTTCGACTGGATTAATAATGTCTGAAAAAAAAAAAATCTGACCAGACTGTTCGTCTGTACATACCACTCGTTTCTGACATGCCTGTGAAGCCTGAAGAGTGGCTGTTAAAATGAAAGTCCCCCTCCATCACCCCTCCCCTTTCACACACATATACACTTTCTCTCTCCCTCCCCACCCCCCTCTCTCTCTCTGTGTCTCGCACACACACACACACACACACACACACACACACACACACACACACACACACGCATGTACGCACCTGCGCACTCACAGACACAGACACACAGACAGACCTCCCCCCCTCCCCCCCCCCCCCCCCCACACACACACACACGTGCGCGCGCGCGCGCGTTCACACATGAGAAAGAGAGAGAGAGAGAGAGAGAGAGAGAGAGAGAGAGAGAGAGACAGACAGACAGACAGACAGACAGACAGACAGACGACAGACAAGCAGACAGACAGACAAGCAGACAGACAGAGAATATAAAATTGTGATGCAGTGGTAGACACAGCCCTCAGCCTCTGGCAGGTAGAGGGAAGATGCAAATCGGACAGCACTTGTCTGCTGAAAGATGTTTTCACCTCGGCTGCGGCTAGGATTCCCTAGAGATAAATCCAATGATGGCGGCAAATATTGATGCATTCAGGAAGGGACGGCCGTGTGTGCGTGTGTGTGTGTGTGTGTGTGTGTGTGTGTGTGTGTGTGTGTGTGTGTGTGTGTGAGTGTGTGTGTGTGTGTGTGTGTGTGTGTGTGTGTGTGTGTGTGTGTGTGTGTTCGTTCGTTCGTTCTTTGTTTTTACGTCTTTTCACCATAAGTGATATTAGACCAAAGTGTGCGTGAGTGAGTGCATTCTGTCTGTGAGTGTGTGAGAGTGTAAATGTGTGAGGTAATGAAAACTGTGAACACTGCATTAACAGTAAAGAGGAAATGTTAAAGATACATATAACAAACAAAATGCAAAATACAGAAACGTGGGTGGGTGGATGTGTCCCTCACCACTAACTTACATTGGAATAAGAAAAAAAAAATCCAAAGGAATGACCTGATGGGGGTGCGAATTAGGGATTCAGCAATTTGTAGTAAAACCTTTGTGTCATATAATAAATCTTGTATGTTTTCTTCCGAAATATTCCTTGCTGTGACTGAATCAGGTAGAAAACCTCGGAGACTTTTACAATGAAATAAAATGTGATTAACTGTGATTTGTGCACCACACAGGCAATATACATTTTTGGAGAATTTTGTTTTTAACGAGTTAATTTTTAGGCGGAAAAAAAGGGAAGTGACAAGTCTAGAATAATATAACGGTGCATTTGACAACTTTCTTGATACAATTTCCAACGGAACTGCAGCTGTATTTTGTGTTAGAGTCTTTTCATCAGAACGTCTGCTAATTTGTTTCCATGCTGTTGTTTCTAGCAGCCTGTAATTTTCATGGAGTGACAAAGGAAGTGTCATGTCTACAGTCTTCTCTAAACCTTTTGCGCCTCTTTTAGCAGCTCTGTCGGCCATTTCGTTTCCATTTATGTTACAGTGCGAAGGCACCCAACAAAACTCAATGACTGTGCCTTTAGTCGACAAGCAATGTAATAAATAATGAATTTCGTACACAAGGTCAGGCCGTGTATCGGTACTGAAGGAGTTCAGTGAACATAAAAACGATTTAGAATCCACCAATATCACAGTTTTAAATACTGTCATTGGAAAGTTCACCAAGAATTCTAAAGCTAGCATGATGGCTGTCAATTCGGCTGTAAAAATTGACAGTTTTTTGCCGATGTAGAAACATTTTTCAATTTTCAGTGCCGGTATGACAAAGGCCGCACCAACATTATCATTGTCAAGTACGGAACCGTCTGTAAAAACCTGAAGATGATTTTGATATTTTTCATAGATACGTGTTTTTGCAATTGAATTCATAACATTTATATTTTCTTCTTTTCTCAATTTAGAATAGCTGATATCATATGACGGTTTTAATGTTTCCCATGGTGGTATAGGCGCGAATGATGGTCTTACTGACATGTCTTTGATGCTTATTCCTGAACTTTCAATTAAATTAGAGGTATATGTTGCTATTGTCATTAGCGACGATATATTGTTTGCCCTTTTAGGAAAATCACACTCAGTTCTTAGTTTCAATTCTTCCCCAATGAAATTGTCACTTGTACTTGCTCTCAACACAAATTTTGAAGTAGCAAGTTCACGATAATCATCAAGCGGTAAGATTCCAGCTGCTCTGTATGTTTCTTTGTTTGACGCATGACTCGGAAGGCCAAGAGCTAGTTTATAGGCTTTACAGTCAATACTTTGTAATTTTTGTAATAGGTATTTTGGAGCACTAAAATAAATTTCTTGTCCATAAGAAAGTTTGGACCTAACAAGTGCTGTAGAAAGATGAATTAAGGTTTCAGGGTCCATTCCCCAAGGTAATCTACTAATGGTCTTTAAAAGATTTAGGCTATGTCTTGCCTTTGTTAGAATATACTCAAAATACATATTCCATGTCAGCTTTGATGTAAGAATTAATCCCAAGAACTTTACGTGTGTGTGTGTTGTGTGTGTGTGTTTGTGTGTGTGTGTGTGTGTGTGTGTGTGTGTGTGTGTGTGTGTGTGTGTGTGTATGCATGTGTATGTGTGTGTGTGTGTGTGTGTGTGTGTGTGTGTGTGTTGTGTGTGTGCGTTCGTGCGCGTGAGAGAGAGAGAGAGAGAGAGAGAGAGAGAGAGAGAGAGAGAGAGAGAGAGAGTGTGTGTGTGTGTGTGTGCGTGCGTGCGTGCGTGTGTGTGTATGTGTGTGTGTGTGTGTGCCACAACTTATTTCCTTAATCTCTCTCTCTCTGGATTAACAGATAGACAGAGATAGAGAGATAGATCGAGAGACAGATAGATGGAGATTAAGCACATCAGCTGTGTGGAAAAGTAAGTGCAGACTATTAATCCCTTCGTCGTTCCTATGATAAACTTGGCAAGTATTTAAAAAAAGAAAGAACAACCGAAAAAAGAGGGGAGAGGCGCTAAGAGAAAGAAAACGGGAGCGAAAAACGAGGACATTACATTATGATTATAAAATCCTTCACTAACAGAATATAAGGACCATCCTAGACCATTTTGAAAACAGACCCATGCAGTTGCGACATTTCGGGATGCAACAGCCCTTTCCTCTCCTTTAGCAAAATAATGTTGCGATTGACCAAAGACCGAGGCCTAATGACTATCATTTCCCAATGACAATTCAGTCCCCGAGTGGCTATAGCTAAACGAAGGCCGGAGAAAAGTAATGGGCACACCGGGCTTGCTAATGGCCGAACGGTCCGACGTCAATACATTATCACCACCAAGGTTAGGTTATGGCTTCACCAGCACCCATTCGTCTGTTTGTCAGAGAGATAACGAAAGAACAGTGGAACGGATTTGACTGAAACTTGGTCAAAAGCTGGGATGTTGGCAAAGAACGAATCCATTCAATTTTGGTGTGGATCCGTGGGACGAATCCGGATCATTGGGCGGATCCAACATCCATTTCGCTGGATGATGCCACGAACTCTGTGAGTCACTGCTTACAAACTGATCACTATTACATTTTTCCTTTTAGAAATTTACAAATTTCTAGTAATCAAAACATTAGCATTTCGTACTTTCCAAATGCTATCACTGAAAGCACAGAGGACATAACACTGTTCGTCCATTCTACTATTACATCCCCTGACGGCCAAACAATTGTTTTCAATCATTGATTCACTTGCTCATGGACGTTTAAAACAAAAGAAAATAAAACCTGCTTACCGACTCCTTCTCTCCTAGGTTACTGCAAACTCACCACCTTTTTTTAAAATTTTTTATTGACTTCCCTTTTACTACAGATCCAGATTATGGGTGCAGCAGGCCAGAATATATTAATATCCTACACCATCACTATGAGGACATAATCATCTCATGAATTGGATACAAAAACTAAGGTGACGGCAATCCACACGCAAGTACCTTTTGCCCCAGAGGAATGTAAAATAGCCTAGGCCCTATTGTACCTGGATTTATTCTGGGCTGAAGGTATGCTTCAGCTTGTTATACTGAGGTCAGCATTCGGCTGAATTCCTTTATTTGATTTGATTTGATTGATTGATTTTATTCATTTACTTGAAAATTATTTACTTAATCATTTATTTGTTCTCACAGAGAACAAATCTCAAAGAGTGATTCAAAGTCTTTCCAACTGAAAACTCCCTTCAGTTTAACACTTTTCTGAGGATTAGTTTCTCCTATCATTCTCCCCCCCCCCCCCCCCCCCCCCCTCCTCCGACTTCACCTGGGGTGACCCTTGTTTCTGCTGTTGATGGCCATCAAGGGACAGGTGTGATGCATTAATCATGTCCATGGCCTCTGCACGCCAGGTGGTGACTGTGGGGTCAAGGTGACGACCAAAGGACAAAACGCACAGGGCCTTCGGAACTCGACTGGGTTGTGTCAGCTGAGGAGATTGTCCTTAAATGTCAACTCTCAATGATTTGCTGAAAACAGATCTGAATGTCGTGAAACTACAGGATGGAGTTTATTTCACTGAAAAAGAAAAGGTTGCTGGATATATTCAGTGAATAAAAAAAATCGCTTTTGCTTACTTGTTTTAAACCCAGCACCTAAGAGTAAAAACTGTGACGTCACTTTTGGCGGTGTCTGCATTCTGTTTATGTTAAGAAGATCCATGAAAAATTGAACTAAAAATAAGATTTTGATTGCTGTTCAATGTCACCAGCAGCATTCCAGTCACAAAGGGGTGCCAGAGACTAAACCTAGATCTATAGCGCTTTCCTTTGGTCTAGAATGGTCGAGAATGTCTGTTGATGAAAGAACAGGAGACGACACGAACGATGACGTAATATTTTAATTACGTAAGTAAATTCTTCCCAATAATTACACAATGACGACTAGGCCTACAACAGAAAGCGTCTTTGCCTTCGCTGAAATCTCATCGTCGCCTGAGTCCTAAGGTTTCTGGGTGTCCGTATGTCCACTGAATAATCACAGCAAGATCAAGTGAAGGGCTACATTGTTTGGGTTAATCTGACTGCATGGATCAGCCCACTCGTTCGATTAAAGTGCTGACGTCATCTTCGAGAGAAGTTGAGCGAAACCCAGATGTGGCTGATCTCTACTAAGTCATCGTTGTGATGACAGAGGAATTGAGCCTGCACGGGTTTTCCGCCCCACTATTATGGTTTGATCAATCAGTGGGAGATTGTATCTCTTTGCACATCCAAATAAAGGCTGCTCTGCTTAGTTCTTAGTTGCTGTCAGCACTACTATGTTGGATTGTTAACACGTTTTACCACCCTCTCTTGGATCAATAAACGAAGTCATCAAGCGTAGGTACAAAGATTTTCCCCTAAAATTAAACTTTTTGCATAATGATTTCATTTTTTTTAGTCACATTTTTCACAGCGCCTTATTTGCTTTTTACTTTGCTACGCTTTCTTGGCTGCTTTGTTTTTCTGTTGGATTCTCTTTATGATCCTGTGGTGGCCAGAATAACAGATGTGTATAAAATGTGATATATCTCCATTTGATGCCAAAAGACCACAGACACAATGAGCCATGCCTCACTGATCAGTCCGAATCTGCGGTCGAAAGGTCTCTGAGCAGGTGGTTTGAATGGTTCTGTTTACTTGATGGACTACAACGGTCACCAGATGCGGCAAGTGAAGAACCTTTTATGTATGATATAACGTCCTTTTTTTTTCTTATTCCAGTTTTCTTTCATCCCCCCCCCCCCCCCCCCCCCCTTTTTGCTCTTTGTCTAGTCATTGTTATATTGACAAAGAAATCGTAAGCCTGCACATGTTCGTACACCTGTACATGTTTCCTCCGCTTTGAATTATTCCACATCTCTCTCTCTCTCTCTCTCTCTCTCTCTCTCTCTCTCTCTCTCATCAGATGATGATGAACTTGTAATTAAATCAGTTGCGAAATTCATCGCGGAAGCATTGAAAATTAGACAGATGAAGGATAGTGAAATTTAAGATAATACATTATAAGAGATATCTGAATTAATATTATCATTCATGGCATGTGGAAGAGATCAGTAAGATACAATGTCATTTAATTGAGTGGATGGTCGAGTCAGTCTTAAGATTTTTTTTCTTTTTCTTTTTAACCTTACTGCATTACTCCTGTGCGTGAGGACATAAGGAAATGTGAGGAATTTATATGTTTTTGTTAACCTTTGATTTGATATACACTAGGAATGAATGTGTACTATTTGTTTGCAGGAAAGAAAGAGGGAAATGTCATTGTTCTGTTACCTCTCCCCCCTTGTCGAAAGATCTCTTTGGTAATGACAATAAAAT
The DNA here is from genome assembly GCA_033310375.1 of Conus canariensis. Lineage (NCBI taxonomy): Eukaryota > Metazoa > Mollusca > Gastropoda > Neogastropoda > Conidae > Conus > Conus canariensis. Next base: position 26,323,970 of record CM065734.1, on the reverse strand, counting down.
ATCAAAGTGTCAAAAGTATCAAGTCTCTCTCTCTCTCTCTCTCTCTCTCTCTCTCCTGTATGTGTGTGTGTGCGTGCGTGCGTGCGTGCGTGCGTGCGTGCGTGTGTGTGTGTGTGTGTGTGTGTGTGTGTGTGTGTGTGTGTGTGTACATGGCTGTCTGCTCCTGTATACTATTATTCTTCTCAAAAACCATTCCGTCTAGTCCAAACACGCATAATTAGAGAGAGAGAGAGAGAGAGAGAGAGAGAGAGAGAGAGAGAGAGAGAGAGAGAGAGAGAGAGAAGGCGTGCATCTTCCGCGACCACAAAACCAGCGACTAACTAATCTACCGGAACGAAACGGGTCCTATCCTTTTCGGTAACAAGGAATCAAATTGCCATCATTTACCGAAAGATGCATATTTTTCTCCTCCTCTTCCTCAGTCCGTTCAGTTGGATTCAGGCGATAAGACAGAAATCCGACGCGTGGCTAAATTAGGTTAGTCAATACAAATCTTGCGGGTGTGATGTAATTGCATGCCAGCGTGAAGTTCCGGATTCATGCGTGCAGTGTGTGTGTGTGTGTGTGTGTGTGTGTGTGTGTGTGTGTGTGTGTGTGTGTGTGTGTGTGTGTGAGAGAGAGAGAGAGAGAGAGAGAGAGAGGGGGAATTTCATTGTAGAAGATTGACTTTGTCCATTTCCATACATCATCAAAGCACATTTTGTCATACTAATTCCAAGACACACACACACACACACACACACACACACACACACACACACACACACACACACACACTGGAGAGTTTGTAAACACAGAAGGTCTTTCTTTCTGAGGGAAAAGAGGACCATACCTTTAAACACAACGATAGAAGCAACTTTTGAGAGTTCCACTGGACCTGGCCGTGGAGGAATCAAAGTAAACTTCTTCAAGCGCAAAAAATGTCTAATTTACAACATTTTGCCTCGGTCTTGAGGGGCCCAAACATCCTGGTGTTTGAGGGGCCCAACCATCCTGGTGTTTGAGGGGCCCAACATCCTGGTGTTTGAGGGGCCCAACCATCCTGGTGTTTGAGGGGCCCAACCATCCTGGTGTTTCAGGTCCGAATCCAGGCAGCAGCAACGAAAAGGTGACGGCAGAAGAGTATCCGGGAATCATGACGTGGACGCTGCTCGGCTCCTTCGGAAAGAAAGGAGCCATGGGCCAAAACTCAGTGTTAAGGACATGTGGAGGTATTGGGCCCTGACGACCTACAATTGGCAAGCTCTCCCTATAGTTTCTTCCCATTATATTCTCTCATTTCGGCTCGTCCACTGCTGAAGGCTTGTGTCTTCTGCGACCACACACCCACGACTAACTAATCTACCGGAACGAAACGGGTCCTATCCTTTTCGGTAACAAGGTATCAAATTGCCATTATTTACCGAAAGATGCATATCTTCCTCCTCCTCCTCCTCGGCCCGTTCAGTTGGATTCAGGCGATAAGACAGAAATCCGACGCGTGGCTAAATTAGGTTAGTCAATACAAATCTTACCGGTTTGATGTATTTGCATGCCGCAATGAAGTTCCGCATTCATGTGTGTGTGTATGTTATGTTGTATTGTGTTGTGCTGTATGTGTGTGTGTGTGTGTGTGTGTGTGTGTGTGTGTGTGTGTGTGTGTGTGTGTTCTAGTCTGAGGGAGTTTGATGAGAAAAAGACCTGTTTGTGTCTTCATCTCTGGGATTTTTTGTTTGTTCAACATTCAAGCATCACATGTGGATCGAGGATGACGCACAGGACTATCTCATCAAAAGAGTTCTTTTTTTTTTTTTTTTTTTTAAAGTAGGAAAAGACAATTCTTGATGAAAGAAAAGAAAGAAAAAAA
>CM065734.1:26314624-26317124 GCA_033310375.1 Conus canariensis | reverse complement strand
GAGCCGTACGTCAAAATTGGCTGAATCTGACAATCAAACATTTTCAAGAATATATTTGGAGAATGTTCTCCAATGGACCATAGAAGTTTCATAATAACGCAAATACCCTTTTTAGCACGATCTGCGAGATCTCGTAACGTAGGCTGAAAAGATAGCTTTGTTGCTAGATATATTCCTAGATCTTTGTACATGCTCACAATTTTTAACTTTTCTTCTCTAAAATACCATTCTTCATTCATGGAAAGATAGCCACTGTTTCTGTAAACAACAATATTAGATTTCTCCTCACTATAAGATCTAGGCGCTTAGGCGTATTGTACAGTATATTTAGTTGTGTCTGCAGACCTACGACACCATCCCGAAAATAATGCTACATCGTCAGCGAAGAGCAGAATAAACAGTTCTACAACATCAGGGTACAGCTGAATTCCATGTCAACCATTACTCTTGATTCCCCAGTTACACTTTCATCCGAACTTTGTGAACACCGGAAGTCAACATGGGATACCATATCACACATTTCGTCTACGGGGTCAGAACAACTGGCATTAACAGAACCAGTTCTTGAATTTAGGTCGCCAAATACAATCAGTGGCAAATTTCCATTTACTCTTATCAGTTCAAATAGGCAGTCTTCCAGCATAGACACTCCACTATATACATTTGTTTCAGCATAATATACAGAATTTTCAGGTGGCAAGTAAACTCCTAACTTTAAACAATCAGTGTTTGTACCTAATAATTTATGAGAGAACCTCAGAGCAATCATGTTGTGGTATTCAATGTTCAGTCTTTTAACATATTTAACAAGTTCGTTTCTCACGAGCATAATAATACAACCGGACAGACGACCATGGACACTGTCTGAAACCTTTACACCAGGGGAAATAAATATCTTATGGGAAGGGAAAAAGGATTCTGGTACAGTTACAATAAAAGTTTCAACCAAAAGAATAACATCATAGCTATTTACAAAAAAGACATATCCAGCCCTTGAGTAATACTCCAAAATCCTTCAACATGAAAGACCGTAAATAAAAGTGACTTTTTATCACCAACATGTTTTGATCAGTCAAATGGTCTGTTTTTGAACGACTGACTGGTTCCAACGTTGGAAACATGAACTTTGTTAGTGTTTAAAAGGCTTTGACCTGACCTTCATTTGCCACATTTATCAGCATTATCAGTTGTGGACTGATCACAGTGCCAGTCACTGGGGAGCTTTTGCTGCTTTGGACAGGAAGAAGTTTGTCCACTGCTAGACTGGCTTCTGGTCAACATTGGTGACGGCTGACCGTCATGAGCCGTTTAAGGTTTGGGTGGACGTGAACCCATAGTCTTCCCTTTACCCCTCCCCTTCCCACCCACACCTACATTTTTCAATGGAGTGTCTTGATTTGGGGTACCTAGTAGGGGAAACCTCTCCCATAACCCTGAGGGGAACGGCGCCAGGAACTGGTGACAGCAGGTGATGAAGTGGGAGGGTCAAGTTTGCACCCGCCTCTGGAGCTGAGGTCGGGGTGTCAGCATCGGCACCAAGGCCAACACCAGCCTGAAGCTGACAGGCGTCGACTTGATGTGGGATCTGGTTGCCATCATGATGCAGATGACCGGGAGTGACGTCATGAAGGGGCCTACTGGACCTGGGTTCATGCAGAGGATGACTGGGGATGACATCGTGGAGGATCTGGCTCGGATTGACGTCATGAAAGGACTGGCTCTGGGTGATTTCTGCTGAGGACTGAATGCTAAAAAAATCCAGACTCGGGCCTACCAGTGACAACCCGATGAAGAGGCTGACCGGCAAAAACATCGTGAGGGGACTGACTGGAGATGACATCACATGGAGACTGGTTTAGGTTGATGTCCTGCTGGGGCTGCTTGAGGGTGACTTCAGTCAGAGGCTGGCCGAGGCTGGCAGTGTGACTGATGTTCTGGTGCTGACTGGTGTTGTCACCACTTTCCCTCAGGGTGCCGTGTTGGCTGGATCCGGCTGAGTTCCTATGGCATAGTGATGCTGCTGCTGCTTCAGAGTAGGATGCAGCTGTACCACTAGTGGGAGGTAGAGAGTCACTGGGTGGCTGGTTCGATATCCTGCTGAAAAAAAACGCGGGGGGATAGCATGGGAATCTTTCACTATAAGTCTTCCATTCATATAGTATGCATGCTTTCCCTGTTCCTTGAGATACAACACGGGGTCCCTCTGTATCCTGATCAGATCTCCGGTCTCCGCATCCTGTCCCTATCATCCCTGTCCCTCACGATGACCACGGCATTTCTCACTCTGCTGAACTTGACAAGGATGGGGCGTGGGCGGTTGGACAAACGGGGCATAGAATGCAGGCGATAAACACTTTCTATGTCCACCTCTTACCAGTTTGTTTGCGGAAAGTTTCTTGTTAAACACTGTACAAGGTTGGACTTGCATACCTGGATGGTTTCTCCTTTTTCTTCTTTAATGCCTTAAAATATCAGATTAAAGCGTCGTAAAAGTCTGTCT
>CM065734.1:26299624-26309624 GCA_033310375.1 Conus canariensis | reverse complement strand
GAGACGCATCCATTAAGTGAATGAAACTCGACTGTGTGATTCCAGCAAACTCAACTCTGGGTAAGAGCCAGTCGGGACAGAAAAACGCACATGACTCTGATGGGATTCGAACCCACGACCTCCCAGATGGGTGTCCGCGACGCTAATCACTTCGCCATGGCGTCTGGTCTTTTCATATGTTTCGTTTGAACTTTTTTTTTTTTTTCAACTTTATTTTTCTGCTTGCAAAGACAAAACATTTTACATAAATTCATAGCATTTCAGTTCACATCAGTATATAATTAACACCATTTATGTTTCAACAGCCAAACGCTTACATTTCAATCAAGTACCATAAACAGTTTCCGTATCATGTGTTAGCTTATTTGGAAGGCAGGGTTTTTCAAAAATTAAATACAAACAGACAACCAAAAACAAAGCAAAAACAGAAACAAAAGAAGAGAGAGAGAGAGAGAGAGAGAGAGAGAGAGAGAGAGAGAGAGAGAGAGAGAGAGGGGGGGGGGTAAGACACCGACAAAACCACAAGGGGATCCATACGTACATGTATAATAAGTGATACGGAGACAGACTAGTCCCTCAACATGCACATCAAGTCCAAAAATTACACTTCTATCAAAGATTGGTATAACTGCCATTTTTCGTGCAGTTTTTGCATTGACTTTACGCTTTTTGCGACATGCTGTTCAAGATTATATCTTGTCTTTAAATAGTGTAGAAAGTTTATTACAATTGGAGGTTTTTTCTCACATTTGCATTTATAGATGAAATACTTGGCCAGAAGTAAAATAAAGTCAAAGGGTTCATCACTTCTAAAATTATTTGAATGCCCAAACAATACCAATTCAACAGACAAATTTAAAGAATCCGCATGCTGACATTTTCCTTTTATTATTGCTTGAAGTTGTTGCCAAAAATGTGCCGCATGCTCACACGACCAAAATAGATGCTCAATGTTTTCTCTTTCTGTATTACAAAATGTACAATGATCATTTGGTTCAATTCTCATTTTTGACAGCACAATATTTGTACCCAGTATACGGTGTAGGATTCTTATCTGAAACCATTTAAGTTTTATTTCTTTTATTTTTTGCGCCTTTTAAAAAATGACATACCAATCCAATTGCTGTTCAAGTTTTTCATTCCACTTATTGCAATAAGCAGGGTTTATGTTGTCACACAGAAGGGCATCATAATAAACACGTGCCCCTCTGCTGACTGAACAGATAAGTTTCCATAATTTAGACCTTTCTTCATTTTTGTTATTTGTCATTGTTACTGCAGTTTTCCGAATATATGCGCTTACTTCTCTTAATAATCCAGTATACGAGGTAAAGTCGATGCAAAATCCATATTTGTTATTGAACTCTCTATATGCCAAAAGCGTACCATCTTCTTTTATAATGTGTCCAATTGTATGTATATTTTTGTCGAACAAACTTTGATAAAAAAAAAATTGGTTTTTTGTTTATCTTAATATTTTCATTATAGAATATATTTTTGGAAGCCATTTCTTCGGAAATGCAAGGTAGAATCCTTCGGCCAAATTCTTTATATGCCTCAAATACATCAACCCAAAATTTATTTTTGGATAATTGGCCTAGAGGAAGACTACAACCAATTTTTTCCAGATGACATATTTTTGGACAACTTGCCAAAGTAATACTTTTCCACTTATGAGACGATATTCTTATTTTTCTAATCCATGCAAGCTTTAATGCAAATATATATTCTTTTATTCTTGGCACACCAAGTCCTCCATTCATTATGTTTTTAGTCACAGTTTTTCTATTTATACGATCCCTTTTTCTATTCCAAACAAATCGAAATACTGAGTTTTGAATAGCATTAATTACATCATCGGGAGGATTTGGAAGTAGAATCCAGAGATGAGTTAGTTTGGACAAGATTAAAGACTTTAAAACGGCCACCCTGCCAAGTGGAGTAATCTGTCTCTTTAACCATACCTTATATAGCATTCTTATTTCAAGAAATCTAGCCTGTATGTTTATTTCTGAACAATCAGCAAGATCGTTGGTAAATAAAATACCTAGAATTTTAAATTGTGGTGGATTCCACTGTATACTTAAGTGTTGCATATAGCGAATGTTCGAGTTTTTCCTACTGCCAAGCCATATAGCACTCGTTTTTTTTTCTGTGTTTAATATCAAACCTGATTTTCTCCCAAACCTATCAACTGTTATCAGAGTTTCCTCAAAAGACACTTTGTCACCTTCACGCATGATTTCTGCATCGTCCGCATATTGTGAAATTTTGTGTTCTGTATTATTAATTTGGATCCCTTTTATAATTCTATTATCTCTCAACATAATGGCAAGGATTTCCACGCTCAAAATAAATATGTAGGCTGAAACTGGGTTACCCTGCCTGCATCCACGACCTACAGGAAACCAATTAGATGCCTGTCCATGTACAAGAACAGTTGACTTAATATTATTATAAAAAGTACTTATCCATTTACGTATATCTGGTCCAAATCCGAATGCTACAAGTACTTTATTCATAAATCCCCAGTCAAGTGAATCGAAGGCTTTTTCGAAATCTAAGCATAAGAGCAAACCAGGCAGCTGGTGTGTTTGCAAGTAGTTAATTAAGTCATAAATTAATCTAATATTATCTCCGATATATCTGTTGGTCATAAATCCTGTTTGGTCTTCATTAATCAAGCCTGGAAGAACCATTTTTAGTCTATTCGCAACACATGCTGACCCTGTCTTATAAACAACATTTAAAAGAGTAACTGGCCTCCAGTTTTTGATGACATCTCGAGATTTATCACCTTTAGGAATACAAACTATAATTCCTTCTTTTTGTGTGGTGGACAGCTCACCTAGTTGAAAACATTCATTTAAGGATCGGACAACGAATATTCCAAGTGATGGCAAAAAAAAAAAAAAAAAGAAAAAAAGAAAAAATCAACAGTAAATCCGTCTGATCCAGGGCTTTTATTGTTTTTCATCTGTTTAAGTGCATAGCCAGCTTCATCCATAGAAAATTCTCCTTCTAATTGTACCTTTTCTTGGTCTGTTAAAACATGAGGTAAGTTAACCATTTCAGCTACTTCGCACTCCTCAACTTCCTTTGACCAGTACAATTTTTCATAAAATTTCTTCACTTCTTGTTGGATCCTTTCGTCATCAAATATACTCAGAGGCATAAAAAACGCGAAAACAAACTGTATAGAAATTTTGATGTAATTTGGCCAACGATTCCTTTGAACTGGTAATAGAAAGTGAGAAAAAGCAATCAAACTCCGAAAAAGTGTCTTTTCAAAGTTCATTCTGGTAGAAAATAAGGTCACATGAACTTGACCTTGACCCTGTGTTAACAGCAGAATATCAGTATCTGGTGTGACCACCTCGAGCATTGATCACAGCTGTGCACCTGCGGTACATCGAGCGCACCAGAGTGTTGGTCTGCCTCTGGGGGACTTGCCACCACACCTGGCCCACAGCGACAGCAAGCTGAGCTGCTGTCTGGGTCTGGGGTTGAGCTGGTTCAGCTGCCTCTGAAGGGCATCCCAGAAATGCTCTATTGGGTTAAGGTCGGGAGAACGGGCTGGGTGAGGCAGCAGATTGATGTTATTCTGCCTCAGGAAGTTCTGCGTAGCACGGGCAGTGTGCGGCCTTGCGTTGTCCTGCTGAAACAGGTTCTGTGGATGCCGCTGGAAATGCGGCAGGATGTGGGGCCTCAGAACTTGGTCGATGTAATGAACAGCAGTGACCCCGTTACCACGTCCTGGACCCACATTCTGGAAGATGACTGGCCCAATACGGCGATTCATGCTGATAGCCCCCCAGATCATGATGCTTTCACCACCCCATGGGTCCCTTTCGGTGATGTTGGCATCCATGAAGCGTTCCCCTGCTCTTCTCCAGATCCGGATGCGGCCATCGCCTGGGTCGACGCAGAACCCGCTTTCATCACTGAAGAGGACTCGGCCCCAGTCCCGATGGCGCCAATGTACGTGGATCTGTGCCCACTGCAGACAGTTCTAGCGATGCTGGAGTGTCAGGATAGGTCGCCGGGCTGGACGCCTGCATTGGAGACCAACTGTGTTCAGTCGGCGACGCACAGTCCTGCTGCTGATTGGCCTGCCATGGTTGCCGACGGTGTTCCTGGCTGTGTTGGCAGCGGTTTGGTAAGGCTCCCGTCGATGCTGACGCAGAAGATGGCGGTCTTGGCTGCCTTGGTGACCCTTGGTCTTCCGCTCCTCGGTCTGTCATCAGTGGTGTTTCTTGCTTGAAAGTGGTCCAGAAGGCGATAGACGGTGGAAATGTGGACTCCGAATGCGATAGCGACCTGCCTCATTGGAACCCCGACCTACAGTTGCCCCATTGCTATGCAACGATCTTGACGAGAAAGTCTCGGCATTATGTTGGCGCCGCTGGAAGGGATAATTTGAACTTTTTAGGGTTTGGACATTTATAGCCCCACAATCGGGGCCACATTGAGTTGCAATTCACATTGATGCACGTGGCGTAGGTAGTCCACATGGCAAATGCACTCCTCGTGCCAAAAACGCTGACCCGGCAACATTCACCCACTGTTACGAGGTTACAACCGGCCAAGACACCACGTACTGCTAATGTTGCACGTGCCAACGACATTGCTTACGTCCTGTTCACAATGTGAACAATCGTGCACTGTCTCTATTTTTTCGCGTTTTTTATGCCTCTGAGTATATTTCTAAACCATCATCTAATGTTAACTTTGTCATATTTTTGTTTAAGAAATTTCTTTTTTCAAGCGAGCAAAAATACTGATTGACCTTTTCCCCTTCTGCTATCCAACGCACTCGTGATCGAATCAAACCCCCTGCATTTTAGCTTCCCTAAGTCTGACCAGTTCCTCTTTGTCCTGCTCTAAATCATGTCTTTCTTCATCAGTCAACTGTTCCTTCTTCTCTAACTTTTCAATATTCACTTGTAAACGCGTCTGCTTTTCATTACTTCTGCGTTTCTTTTCAGTTGCAAATGCTATAGTTTTACTTCTTATTTTCATCAGTAAAACATCTAAAAACAGTTGATCTGAAATAGTAAACTGAATTTGTGAACGCTCAATAAATGGTAGTTGTTCCCTTGAATAGGGCAGTACTGCATACTCTTCTATTACAGTTTTAATTTCCTCGTTAATTTCATCAATGTACTGTTTGTCCTTCAACAAGGAACAATTAAATTTCCAGAAGGGGTATCGTTTAGTTTCTTTAGCAAAGGTTAAAGTCAGAGTAATCATTGAATGATCTGTCCTGTATCCTGCCTTAATATCTGCATCCGTGACAAAGATGGACACATAGTCTGAAACTAGAAAAAAAATCAAGTCTACTTTGCTGAAGAGGGGAGGATCTGTGCCATGTATATCTTTTCAATTCAGGATTCAACATTCTCCATATATCTGTAAGATCTAGATTAAACATCATGTCTTCAACTTGCTGTTGTACTTTAACATTGTTATAATGCTTATAATTAAAATAATCCATTGAAAAATCTTGTACCAGGTTCCAGTCCCCTCCAATTATAACATTTTCAACACCAACATCCTTAATATTTTCTTCTAATCCAACAAAAAAATCAGGATTATCATAATTTGGTCCATACAAGTTAATGATCAACATCATCTTATCCAAAATGGATACGACAGCAAAAATGTAGTTTCCACCTGTATCTTTGTAAACCTTCTTTACACAAAATTCAAAATTACTGTTAAAGAGAATTGCAACACCTCTTGAGTTAGACATATATGATGCAAAATATGCTTCATAACCCCATTCTGCTCTGATACACATTTCAAGCTTGGGGTCAAAATGGGTATCCTGTAAAAGATACACCGAGAACTCTTTTTCTCTTAAATAATGAAACACATCCCTCCTCTTTTTTGATCCGCTAGGCCTCGGCAGTTCATTGAACAAAACCTTACAGAGTTACTCATCTTGTATCTTTATAAGTGGAGGCAGAAACCCACATACCTTGCAATTGACACAATATCCAACTGAAATACAGGCAGCTAAATACAGACAAAATCACCAGTCCCATATGTGACAGCAAAATCTCACCATCTCTCTCACAAAGAAAAACAACATCTCATTCAACAAAGGATTTCCTCCAGTTGAACATGACAAAGACCAAATGAATACGAGAAAAACAAGCATGACATAAAACAAAACGAAAAATAATAAAGTAAAAATATCAAGGCTATAATAGCAAAACATTGTTAAATTTTGGGGAGCGATGCGCTTATGTGCGCCAACAGCATTGAGGATATAATGAATAATTGCCATTAAGTGTGTAAAAAGTACAAATGAAAACAACAGTGGGGAAGGACAGGACTGCAGCCATCTGTTCGCACCTGTGATATGGGAGCGTGTGCCGTAGCGCGTGAAATTAGACTTGTACGCGGCTTGCACGAGGATTTCTTCAACTCGTGAAGTCTTGCTCATGCACTACTACAAGCGTGCATGTCCTCAAGACCAGTTGCAATGGGGATAGCGGAGTAGACGGAAGGGAAAGGGAGGGGGGATAGGGGGACACCCGGAGCTGTGCGCCAACTCAAGCCTGTTATGGTAAAAAAAAAAAAAAAAATGAAATTAAAAAAAAGAAGAAGACAGTCGCCATGGCATGTGTCATGTGTGCACGCTGCCCGCAATGAAATCCATCATTTTTGTAGTAATAGAGCTCTGAGGGATGTGACAGGAGAGAGAGAGAGAGAGAGAGAGAGAGAGAGAGAGAGAGAGGAAGAGAGAAAGAGAGTGTGTGTGTGTGTGTGGGGGGGGGGGGGGGGGGATAAAGGTAGTAGCAAAGCAAAGCGCAAGGCATACAATTAAAGTTCTATTGCACAGATTACATTTTCTGGAGAGGAAAAAAAAAGAAAAGAAACAAGGGAAGAGCAACGTCGGGGTAAGAGGGAAAGAAAGGGGGAGGGGAAGGTAAGAGGTGGAGGAGGGGGGGGGGGGCACAAGGCAAGCTGGGCCCCTATCTGCCAATGCCAATCTAATGATAAATTGCACAGAGACACCACACACTGTGCACTTTTCAAACGCTGAAAACCGGCACCATCAAGTATTTGAATATCATTTTATACTTAAATATCTGCCAAATCAAAATCATTATGTGGCTATAACCAGTACCTGAAAGTGAGCTGGACTTTAGTTTTGTCAACAATATATATGATAAAGCATTCAAAGAGAAATGTATCAGTCCATAATGCAAAGAATTGCCGCTACATTTGTGTCACTGAGAATGAGTGGCCAAGCACACACACAAACCTTCACCCACCCCCACCCACCCAATTTCCCGTCCACCCACCTAAATCAAAAATAAAACAACAAAACCAACTATTCTGTAATATATATATATATATATATATATATATATATATATATATATATACACACATACATACATACACATACATACATATACACATACATATACATATACATACACACACACACACACACACACACACACACACACACAACACACACAGATATATATATATATATATAATTATACACACATTATTACATTCACAGATAAATTCATGGCCTAAGTATAAATGCAAAGAATTGCCAGCAACTTGTACCACCGTTATTGAGCGAAACACACACACACACACGCGCGCGCGCACGCACACAGAGTCATGCGCGCGCACAAGAGAGAGAGAGAGAGAGAGAGAGAGAGAGAGAGAGAGAGAGAGAGAGAGAGAGAGAGAGAGAGAGAGAGAGAGAGAGACTCAAGAGTTCATTCTCTCCACCACCCCTCATTCAAAAGTTCTCTGACAGTTCAAGTTCAGCTGCTACTGATCCTCAAACCAGAAGAGACCCTGCACTTCTGCTGAGTCTCTCTCTCTCTCTCTCTCTCTCTCTCTCTCTCTCTCTCTCTCTCTCTCTCTCTCTCTCACACACACACACACACACACAAACACACACCCACTCATACATACATCACACATACATCACACACGCGCGCACGCACACACACACACACACACACACACACACACACACACACACACACACACACACACACACACACACACACACAGAGGCACGCACACACAAACATATCAACATCAGTACTTCAGTTTGAACCTTGAAATCAGTGCTTGGCTAAACCAAACTTTGTCCAGAGGTCCCTGTTCAATGGCTCAAAACAGACGATGGTTATCTGTGTAGCGAACAGTCTGTGAAGCAGTCTGTGAAGATCCTTAGTACAAATGATGCACAACGCAGCTCCCAACAAGCATATTGTCCATCACTCTGCATGCGGACATTCCCAACCCATTTTTGATCACAACATGTACATATATGAATTACACACAAGCGCCCGTACAAATCATCCCAATCCTAGCATAGCCACATTAAATTCAATGCACCAATATTCATGAGCAAGGGAAACATTAACATCTATCTACACAAGCACGCAAATACTCGCATAAACATGCGCACATACAAACACATACACATTCACACATCCACGCACACACACACACACACACACACACACACACACACACACACACACACACACACACACACACACACACGCACACACACACACACACACTCACACACACACACACACACACACACACACACACACACACACACACACACACACACACTTTAACATAGATCTGCATGCAGCTTTCAAGCAGTGTCCGCTTTGTTACCATTGAATGGATCTGATCCACTCTGCTGTGCTGGAAGGTAATTTATGTTCCTGGTCCCCTGCCTCAAAGGTGCAGACATAGTGTTGAGAACAGGGAGCTGTGTGCCTTCGATGAGTCGGCCCTTTGCCGCACACGCATGTACCTATGTGCACACAGCACACACGTTCTGTGCACAGCCCACACATGGCCAACGAACACCACACACGAGCACCGCTAACCTGCATTTGCACACACCCCACCTGGATATCCACATCCTCACAGCGTTTCGTTTGAACTTGATTTGATACTTCGGTATGTTGTTTGTTAAATGTTGTTCAAAGAAAGTGTTGACGTCTTCCTGGCTGCAACTTTCCACAGTTCCGCACATAATGTCAAAATTCTTTGCGTCATAAAAACACATATCCACACAGAGCCACAGACAGGCAGAGAGACAGGCAGACAGACACACAATGACATACTACCTCCCCCCCCCTCTCTCTCTCTCTCTCTCTCTCTCTCTCTCTCTCTCACAGGAGACAGTGATAACCCCTATCTTAACAATGTGGATGCAGAAGAGCGCCCTCTGAAGCATCTCAGGGAATCGTTATGTCTTTGACTGCCCTCAGAGGAAGCACGCAAACCAGCCCACCACCATTTCCGGCCTCGAAGATCGTAAGAAGAGATCTGTCAGTGTAATGAAGATCAATGGGTCCTCAGAGTGTCTTTTAGGCGCCTAGACAAAATTAGGAGAGAGAGAGAGAGAGAGAGAGAGAGAGAGAGAGAGAGAGAGAGAGAGAGAGAGAGAGAGATTTTTAGATTAAACAAATGAATAAATAAATGAATAAGTATGTAAGTGTAGAAAGAAAGAAAAAAGAAAGAAAAATAGAAAGAAAGAAAGAAAAACATATTAATTTATAAATAAGAAAAAAAAGAGAGAAACAACAAAAAGAACACAAAGAACAATGATGATTTAGCATGAAATGAAGTAAAAAGACAGGTAAATAAAGAGAGATAAAAAAATGATTAAAAAAGAAATTAAGAATGAGAAAAAACAAAACATTTTAAAATGGAAATGAGCGGACACAAAATCGTTTTTTCTATGGAAGATTTTTCAGCGGTTGATTTTTGCCATTTCTAATGTATTTTATAATCTGCATGGCAAGTTGTACATTCTCTTTTCCTATGTATATGTATGCTGTGCTTGAACTTTAGATTTGATACATCCTTCTGCTGCCCTTTCAATGTCACTGAAAGACTTCAGTTTAAAAAAACAAACAAAACTAGACGTTTTTGCTGGTTGCAAATTTCTACATTTCCAATTATAACGTCAAAA
>CM065734.1:26277124-26289624 GCA_033310375.1 Conus canariensis | reverse complement strand
GAATCCTGTCTGCTTGTAAAATTTGGTTGGCACATACTCCTCAGGATTATCTGGGTCATAAAAGAATTCTTTGAGTCGTAGCTTCCTGCATCCTTCTTCTATATCTTTATTCAGTTGCTGATGATCAAGAGTCTGAGGGGTGGGGCAGAATTTAGGTCCCAGAGAAAGGACTTTGGTTTGTTCCTCTGTGAGAAGAACATCTGAAAGATTGACTACAACATCAGAGTATGCTGTTCTGTTGCTCACGTCCCTGGGTTGACCTAGGTCAGGAAGGGGTGGTTGGGGTGAGGATTTCCTTTTGAACCTGCGGTTTCTTCGTTTGACTGGATCAGACTGGGGTAATTTGCGTGCACTGTTAGTATGCAAAGCAGCCATTTTCTCCTCTTCTTCATAGAATACCTTGTACTAGCTCGTCTTGAGGATACTCTCTGACAGGAGAGGATGGCCTCAAAATGAAAATAATCCACCGTCTGGAAAAGGTCATAAAGCGTCTCGTGAAGTCTACCCCTTTGTGTGAATGCACTATATGTGTCTGCACTTCCACACAATATCCTGACTTGCATTCTCGAGGATTCTTTCAACTGATTCTTGAAGGAAACCTGACTTGGGTAGGGCATGGTGTCCAAAGCAGACTTGCATACGCTTGGGAATAACTTTGCTCCTGAGGCAAGAAGTGAGGAAGCGTCTGTGTGAATCATGCCTGGCTAAGCGGTCCGTAGTACTCTTGAGCAGAGTGCTGTCGAGGTGTGATTCCATTGTGCTGGATCCAGAGGATACAGACAGTGTGTGTGTGTGTGTGTGTGTGTGTGTGTGTGTGTGTGTGTGTGTGTGTGTGTATGTAATATATATACTGACAACAGCACGCAGGCATGAACACACACACACACACACACACACACACACACACACCACACCGCGCGCACACACACGCACAGATACGCGTGTCGCGGACGCACGCCGCGCGCGCACACACACACACACATACACGCGCGCGCGCGCGCCCATACACACACAACACACACACACACACACACACACACACACAGGCATACACACACACAAACATTCATTCACAAACACGCTTATACACATATGCACATGCAGATGTACATGGAAACATACAAAATCATGCACAGAAACATAGACTTATGGTTGCGCATGCAAGCTCAGATACACACAGGATACATGAATACATAAACACACACAAAGAAAACCTTATTCCGCACACACACACACACACGCACGCGCGCACGCCGGCAGACAAAGAGGCAGACGTCAAGACAGAAGAATCAGTGGACTGGTCAAGTGCAGGCTTTAAAGTTGGGGGCATGAGACGCACGTGAAATAAGTGGTTGTGGGTGTTGTCGTGTCGTGTGATTTTCAGTCGTCCAATCAGCGTTTGCTTTACTGAACTCACGACAAAATCTGTTCAGTTCAACGTCACTGGAGGGCGCCATTTTGCAAGGCATGCTGGCGAGGACTGGAACGGTGAGTGAGTGAAAGAATCTTTTTAATTGTGCTTTTGAGGTAGAGAGTACATAATCCACCTGTTCATTTTTTTTCTAAACCTAAGTTTTAGCCAGACCAACCCCCTTTTTCAAACCACTTTCAAATAACTGTTCTTTGAAATATAACTTTCCCCCCACATAAAATAAAAAGTCGAAGTTGTTGAAAAATTCTGACTTGTCTGTTTATTAGACATTTCAGCGTGTTTCTAATCAGGGGCATATCCTTTTGTACACCCCTCCTTCTCGTAAAGAAGGGCTTATATTTACTACAAGTATTTGAGGATGTTTGTTTAACGCCATTGAACATGCTCTTTGTCATGTACAAGTTTTCTGGCGTCCCAACTGTTGGTGTTAGACGCAAAGAAGCGTTGGAGGGGGAGGGAGGGGAGGGGGGGGGGGGTAAGAAAGAAAAATGTCTGTGATCAAATTCAGCCTGATTTTCGAAGAAAAGATCAACATGACGGAAAGAAATATTGGCATGCGAGTTCGTGTCGAAGGTAAGGGCCAGTAAACTTTGCGGGAGGAAAGAAGAGGGAGGGTGACCTGTAACAATGTGCCAATGTGACTTCCAGGAATCCAAAAAAACCGGATCAAATGCGTAAGACTTGTACGTTTGAGTCTAACCTCTGATCAGCTCAGGCTGGTAGAATTTCCCTTCAACACCCCCCCCCCCCCCACTCCTTTTTATCCTTTCCTGCACACACCTCTCCATACAGCAGTAAGAATGTTCACATTTTGATAATAAAATTGAGGAGCTGTATCTGTTTTTTAGGTGTATATTCACAAACATGAATAAACTTTGTTAAAATCCTGATTATCCAACAAACCAGGGGAGAGGTAAGGGGGGAGGGGGAGGGTATCCTTATCGGCCCCAGCCCATTCCGTTCAATTCACTCTTCCTCGATCCCACATCCTTCCTCCACCCCCATCCTCACCTCACATTTCCTACGTTTTCTCTTGATTTAAATTTATGGTAAATTCAACCTCCCCCACCGTCTCGACTCCCCGGTCTCCACAGCCAACTCTTCCAAACACACTAATTCTGCCTCCCCCACCCCCTCCGTTCCCCCTCCGCACCTTCTTAAATTAATCGTGCAAGATGAGAGAGATGAGAAAGGTACTTCTTTCCTTTCCCGACTCTCCTCCCTCCAGTTCCCCCATGCCCCTTTGGCGCTCCACTTCCTCCGTCCACCCCCACCCACCCCCACTCTTGCTCTCTTCACTGCTGTAAATCTAATCGGTGGAAGTGTCAGACTGATATTTCCATTTTCCGCCTTCAAATTTAGATGTAGATGTCTGAAACCTCGATACTGAAACTGAGCATCAGCTACCGATACAAAATGGTTCATCTTGATGGTTTGGTACCAGCAGTTTAGTCCAGAATCTAATAGCCCTTCGCTAATGTTGAATGTAACCTGATTTTGTGGTGGACCTGGTCAGTTGACTGTATATTGATTAAAACCTAATTTCTGTCAAAGGCCATGTCCATATGTATCCCTGTCACAGAACTTTTACACAGCAGTTAATCTGTTGAAGGACAGAAGCTTGAATTCTGAAAGCGTTACTTTCCCCGTCTCGGTGAAATGTCTTGTTTTTCCGGCGGTGTACCAGGATATAGCCATAAACTCGGGCTTGCGGAATATCCTTTCTCTTCCCTCATTTAATGCCTGAAAATGGTAAGCATTGATTATTGAAAGTGATTATTATAAGTTTACTTTAATCTGGAAGGAAAAAAAAGCGCGCGCACACACGGAAACTCTCCGAGTGTCAGAATGAAATGTCAAGCGGACCAGAAGAGGGGTTAGAAAGGTAATCCCAGTCCAATACACACCAAACACCTCATCCCCACGTACCCCAACTTCTTTCTGGATCTGGATTGGTACGTCGCTAACATCCATTTAATGGCATAGGCGCGACGGTGGGGGGTGCGCAGCGTGATGATGATATCGGCTTCTGGCTTTTGCCAGAGCCGACTTGAAGCTGTCGACTGACTTTTGGTGGACGATGTTATCGTCGAGGTGGTTCCACTCGGTTATTGTCTTTGGGAAGTATGAGTTTCGGTACTGAGTTTCATTCAAATTTATTCTTCCCCCATCCCCTACACGTTTTGCTAATTTAGAAATCCAACGTCCGATAAACCGAAACTAACGGAATGAAAGCACATGCCCCTCCCCCCTCCTCTCCCTCTCTCCAAGGTATGAATTTTGATCGGAAGGGGAGAGAACTGACCGTTTAGGACAGTTTGAAAGGTTGCCATCGTCCCGTTTAGTCACCGTCATGCCAGGTCACCAACCCGAAATGTTGCCCCCCCCCCCCCCCCTCCCCCGTTGTGCTGTCATCCCTATGTCGCCTCTCTCTCGCGCTCTCTTTCTCAGACGCACTCGCACACAATTTTCGCTCTCTCTCTCTCTCTCTCTCTCTCCCCCAAATAACCAATAAATAACCCGCAATGTTGCCGTCCCGTTCTGTCGTCGGCCCGCTCTTTCTCGCACACACGCACTCGCGTGCGCGCGCTCAGAGGGAGGCGGTTTTCTCTCGTTCACCCTCGTCGTGTTTACCCATACCGAGTCGGACTGGTATTCCCGCATGTCACTTATCACAAAATCGAAATCCACACTTGGTATTCTTGTTACTGTTCTATATCCGGACGTGAGCCGTTTAAGAATAGCTTCGACAGGTGGTGCTGTAATTATCATTAGAGTGCCATCTGTAAAACGCTAGTGATGAGCCGGTATCCATTCAAAGTATAGGCACATTTTGACCTCGCTTGCTTTCTGTTCGGAGTTGTCAAACATTGGCTTAACGATTTTAGGAGGGGGGGGGGGGGGGGGGGGGGGGGGGGGGGGGGGGGTCCTTTCATACCCTCTTCTCGCACAAGAGCCTGCTGTCCGTTAGAGGTCAAGGTCAGTTTTGTTGCAGGCAAAATATTCAGAATCTCCTAAAACGCAAATGAAGGCAGTGTCTGATCACTTACCGAAAGAAACTTCTGTGAACACAGACCGAAAGGAAACTTAAACTTGCACCTTACAGCGTATGCCACTTTACAATGCATTGCTCGAACCTTACATGCGTATTGTCTGACTTTTAACATCTGTGCTCTGACCTTAATGCGTATGCTCTGACTTAACAATGCTATTGTCTGAACCTTTAGCAAAGCGTATTGCTCTGAACCTTTAGCAATGCGTATTGCTCTGAACCTTTAACACTGCGTATTGCTCTGAACCTTTAGCAATGCGTATTGCTCTTGAACCTTTAACACTGCGTATTGCTCTGAACCTTTAACAATGCGTTTGCTCTGAACTTTAACAATGCGTGTTGCTCTGAACCTTTAACAATGCGTATTGCTCTGAACCTTTAACAATGCGTATTGCTCTGAACCTTTAGCAATGCGTATTGCTCTGAACCTTTAACAATGCGTATTGCTCTGAACCTTTAGCAATGCGTTATTGCTCTGAACCTTTAACAATGCGTATTGCTCTGAACCTTTAACAATGCGTATTGCTCTGAACCTTTAACAATGCGTATTGCTCTGAACCTTTAACAATGCGTATTGCTCTGAACCTTTAACAATGCGTATTGCTCTGAACCTTTAACAATGCGTAGTGCTCTGAACTTTAACAATGCGTAGTTGCTCTGAACCTTAACAATGCTATGCTCTGAACCTTTAACAATGCGTATTGCAAAGAACTTTACAGGATGCATACACAGTAGTAGTCACAACGTCAATACACAGCAATGCAGGGCCCGCTGCGGCCCATTTTCTGATAGTTCCTGGAATCATGAAGGTTGTAGGACTCGCGAAGATTTTAGACTCCCAGAGTTTGTGGGGCAAACGGAAGGCGAGATGGGATTAATTACTCTGAACCAAAGGATTAATTACTCTGAACAAAGTACATAGCTAGAGATATTTTTTATTCGCTTTTATATAGCAAAGATACTTTCTTAAATTGCTGTTAAGGTAATTACAGAAGTGTTGACTTTCGTTGCCCAAGGTAGGTCTGAAATTACAGTTTTCTTTATTGTGTATGATTTTTTTTCTCAAAATACAGTCAGTCCCACTCCATGGGCAGCTGTGTGCATTTGTATTCATGTTTTAATTTCTCTGGGGGCTTTACGGTTTTCAAACAAGTGGTGGAAGTATGTGCACTAACTAAACAGATGAAGGGGTTCTGTCGAATGTCGTAGACACCAGAGACAGTCATACTTGATTTTGATGGCAAAAGACTTCTGTCGTTAAAATTCAAATCATAGAGTGCACTACAAAAAAAAGTTAACTGCGTTTATTGAAGGCAGATTGTTAAAAAATCTAAAAACAACAACAAACCAAAACATTTTTGATTTGTGATTTGGGCTATATATCTTTGATTTACGGGCATATATTTTCACAATCTCTATTCGTTTAAGTTCATCTCTCTGTCTCTCCGTCCCCCTCTCTCCTTCCATCTCCCCGTCTCTCTCTCTCTCTCCTCTCTCTCTCTCTCTCCTCTCTCTCTCTCTCTCTCTCTCTCTCTCCCATGTTCTCTCTCGCTCCAGTTTCCCTTTGCATAGATATCTAGATTGAACAAGGCTGTATCTAACCTTCGAGCAAAATCGCTCTCGTGAACAAGTACTGTGAAAAAGACGTTTTAAGTGCAATGTGGCCCAAAGCAGTATCCTACCTCTGACGATTTATATGTACAGTCCCAAGTGACTGGCAGTGCAGTTACACTCTGTACATGAGAAGCAAAGAAATATGAGAATGCATCGATTGACCTCTCCTGTACAACCTTCTGAATTAGAAACCGTTGGCACTTTCCAGTCTCGTGTGACATGTTGGTCTCCCTCGGATTGAAACCATTCCATGTACGCAGACAACTTGCTGTTCAGTTTTTTCCGCATTCCGTTTTGACTCTTAACGTTTTGGAGCCCGATTCATAACTTTTAAGTTACATTTCTGATTTCAAACCATGACTTGCCGCCGTTTGTGTATGATGTACCGCCGTAATTCCTCATCTGTTTCCGCTTTTTCCTGTCTTGTCCTCCTCTTTCTGTGTCTTTGTGTTTGTTTCCATTTCCACTTTTTTATGTATTATCCTCTCTCGATGGTATTCCCACGCTGCTCATTCCAGCAATCTCATACACTGATGCATTGTCTGGTCCTGTTGCAGTGCCTGCAGTGGCAGTCTACACTTCCTTTCTGTGGCGTTCAGCAAGGATGGACGATGACGCGCATCCAGTTCCGAGGGCCTGAACGAAGAGGCGCACTCGCATACTGCTCCACTTGGACAGGTAAAGACTTCTATTATTCTGAAACAGACTTTTAAGTCCAAGCCCGGCAAAACAGAGTGAATTTTTGACAAATGTATACCTCAGCAGATGATACAGAATAGTGCATAAAGCAGCATTGCCCATATAGGAATTTTGTGCTTTGTTGATGACCGATGTTTGTATCGTGTGAAGATACCATTAGTCAAATATTCAAGGGGCCATTCGCTATCGTCTATCAAATGTACGTTACCTCACGTATTGGTAAGTGCGTTCATTTTTACTTCACCTTGCCTTAACCTAAAACATTGCTTAATTGCGAAGATCAGATGCTAAAATAATTGGTTTTCATCAACAGGACAGAAGATTTCCTTGATCACCGGCCCCGGAAAATGGCGACCAAGATGAGCGAACTCGGCGAATGCAGCTAAGTAGTCTTCTTTCTTCTTACTCTTCTCATCCTCTCTCATTCTTCCTTCATTTTCTTTCCAGTGTAGTGTGCCTGTTCTTTCACGGTCGAGTGGGCTGATGTGGGCCTGTGTTGTTCTTGAATCAAGTTTAGTACCTAGTATCAGTGTGTTCTTTCAGATCATATTGTCATTATGTAGCACCTGTCCTCGATTAGAAATCAAGCTAAGTGCTTTACAGTCCACGCTCACATCTACACAAGGAGCTTCCGACCTGGGAGGAGCGCAATGAAGAGCCGCCTGCTGATGCCGGTCATTCGTTTTCCATCATTCAGGTGAACATCAGTCACTCGGGACTTTTTCTTACAAGGCTGAGAGTCTTTTCATCCCTCGGTTTTATGTCCACTTTCTATGAGAAAAGTGTCTGCCCTTCCTCACCCCTCCACGGGGCTTCGTGTCCTCTGTGAGGCCTAGTGTCTGCCCTTCCCCACCCTTCCACGGGGCTTCGTGTCCTCTATGAGGTTTGCTGTCTGCCCTTCCCTACCCCTCCACGGGGCTTCATGTCCTCAGAAAGACTTGCTGTCTGCCCTTCCCCACCCCTCCACGGGGCTTCGTGTCCTCTGTCTATGAGACTTGGTGTCTGCCCTTCCCCACCCCTCCACGGGGCTTCGTGTCCTCTATGAGGCTGTCTGCCCTTCCCCACCCCTCCACGGGGCTTCGTGTCCTCTATGAGGCTGTCTGCCTTTCCCCACCCCTCCACGGGGCTTCGTGTCCTCTATGAGGCTGTCTGCCCTTCCCCATCCCTCCACGGGGCTTCGTGTCCTCTATGAGGCTGTCTGCCCTTCCCCACCCCTCCACGGGGCTTCGTGTCCTCTATGAGGCTGTCTGCCCTTCCCCATCCCTCCACGGGGCTTCGTGTCCTCTATGAGGCTGTCTGCCTTTCCCCACCCCTCCACGGGGCTTCGTGTCCTCTATGAGGCTGTCTGCCCTTCCCCATCCCTCCACGGGGCTTCGTGTCCTCTATCTATGAGACTTGGTGTCTGCCCTTCCCCACCCCTCCACGGGGCTTCGTGTCCTCTATGAGGCTGTCTGCCCTTCCCCATCCCTCCACGGGGCTTCGTGTCCTCTATGAGGCTGTCTGCCCTTCCCCATCCCTCCACGGGGCTTCGTGTCCTCTATGAGGCTGTCTGCCCTTCCCCATCCCTCCACGGGGCTTCGTGTCCTCTGTCTATGAGGCTTAGTGTCTGCCTTTCCCCATCCCTCCACGGGGCTTCGGTGTCCTCTATGAGGCTGTCTGCCCTTCCCCATCCCTCCACGGGGCTTCGTGTCCTCTATGAGGCTGTCTGCCTTTCCCCACCCCTCCACGGGGCTTCGTGTCCTCTATGAGGCTTAGTGTCTGCCTTTCCCCATCCCTCCACGGGGCTTCGTGTCCTCTGTCTATGAGGCTTAGTGTCTGCCTTTCCCCATCCCTCCACGGGGCTTTTCGTGTCCTCTATGAGGCTGTCTGCCCTTCCCCATCCCCTCCACGGGGCTTCGTGTCCTCTATGAGGCTGTCTGCCTTTCCCCACCCCTCCACGGGGCTTCGTGTCCTCTATGAGGCTGTCTGCCTTTCCCCACCCCTCCACGGGGCTTCGTGTCCTTGTCTATGAGGCTTAGTGTCTGCCCCTTCCCCACCCCTCCATGGGACTTCGTGTCCTCTGTCTATGAGGCTTAGTGTCTGCCCCTTCCCCACCCCTCCACGGGGCTTCGTGTCCTCTGTCTATGAGGCTTAGTGTCTGCCCCTTCCCCACCCCTCCATGGGACTTTCGTGTCCTCGGTCTATGAGGCTTGCTGACTCTTTTTCTACAACTGGATTTCGAGTCCTTTTGTAAGTGTTTTTGTCCACTCTCTACCCCCACCCCAGGGTTTTGTGTCCCCTTTTTCATGAGATTTGGCGTGAGTCCTCTCCCCACTGCACCCTCCCTCTCCCTGCGGGTTTTGTGCCCTCCCTATATAAGGTTCGGCGTGTCTTAACCCAGAGTTTCGTGTGCTCTTTCTGTAAGGTTCGGTTTCTCTTCTATCCCCCCACCTCCCCCTCCCTCCCTCCCCTGCGGGTTTTGTGCCCTCCCTATATAAGGTTCAGCGTCTCTTAACCCAGAGTTTCGTGTGCTCTTTCTGTAAGGTTCGGTTTCTCTTCTATTCCCCCACCTCCCCCTCCCCCCCCACCCGTTTCGTGTCCTATGTCTACAGGGTTCAGTTTCTTTTGATCTCTCCACAGTTTTCTTGTCCTCTTTCTACCATAGTTCTGTGTCTTTACACCCCAACAGGGTTTCGTGTCCTCTTTCTGTAAGGCTCAGTGTCTATGCCTCCACACCACCCCCACCCTCCTTCAGTTCCATGTCATCCCATCTTTCTGTAAGAATCGATGTTTCTTTTCCTCTGGCGGTTGCGACACCCTTTATATGAGGTTCGGTGTCTCTTTTACCCCGTCACATGGTTTCGTATCCTCTATTAGGGTTCGTTTTGTTTTTTTGTTTTGTTTTCGTCCGTTCAGAATGACGTGTTCTTTCTTCAAGGTTCGGCGTCGTTCATCCCTTGGGGTATTGTTTCGTTTCTTCTATCTGATTCAGGATTCTGTTCGTTCTTCAAGGTTCGGCGTCGTTCATCCCTTAGGGCATTGTTTCGTTTCTTCTGATTCAGGATTCTGTTCTTTCTTCAAGGTTCGGCGTCGTTCATCCCTTGCGGCATTGTTTCGTTTCTTCTATCTGTAATGCATGGTGTCTCTTCCTCACCGCCTTTCCAGGGTTTCTAGTCTTTTAGTACGGTTTGGTGTCAATCCTCTCTCTCACCCCCACTCCGGGTTTCTTTTCCTGTAAGGATCGGTGTGTCCACCCCGTCTCCCGGATTTCCTATCCTTTTTCTTTAACGTTCGCAGTTTCTTTTCCCAACCCCCAGTGTCTCATGTCCTTAATATAAAGATCGGTTCTCTTCATACCCCCCCCCCTCCTCCTCCTCCTCCACCCCCTGGGGTTCTTGTCCTTTTTCTTTATGAATCGTCGCCTCTTTTCGCGCCCACAGAGTGTCGTGTCGCTTCCCACGAAGTCCGTGTCTCGTATCCCCTCTCCACAATGTTTCGGGTTATCTTTCTACAAAGATAGTTCTAAAAACACACACCCAGCCCCTCCTCTACCCCTCCCCCTGATCCACAGGGTTTTGTGTCCTCTTTCAACTTTGTCCTGTATGTCTTTTCGCCCCACAGAATTTCCTGTCCTCTTCCAACAAGGTTCAGTGTTTCCTTCCCCAAGTTTCGTGCCCCTGCGCCCCCCCCCCCCTCCCCCCCCCCCCCCAAAAAAAAAAAAGGTGTTCTCTATCGGATTACTTTTTCCTGTACTGTTCGGAGCCTCTTCTCCCACCACATGGTTTTGTGTTATCTTTCAAATTAGGCGTGGTGTGTCGTTTCTCCTTAAAGGTTTTGTGTTATCTTTCAAATTAGGCGTGGTGTGACGTTTCTCCTTCAAGGTTTTGTGTTGTCTTTCAAATTAGGCGTGGTGTGTCGTTTCTCCTTCAAGGTTTTGTGTTCTCTTTCAAATTAGGCGTGGTGTGTCGTTTCTCCTTCAAGGTTTTGTGTTCTCTTTCAAATTAGGCGTGGTGTGTCGTTTCTCCAAGGTTTTGTGTTCTCTTTCAAATTAGGCGTGGTGTGTCGTTTCTCCTTCAAGGTTTTGTGTTATCTTTCAAATTAGGCGTGGTGTGTCGTTTCTCCTTCAAGGTTTTGTGTTTTCTTTCAAATTAGGCGTGGTGTGTCGTTTCTCCTTCAAGATTTTGTGTTTTCTTTCAAATTAGGCGTGTGTGTCGTTTCTCCTTCAAGGTTTTGTGTTGTTTTTCAAATTAGGCGTGGTGTGTCGTTTCTCCTTCAAGGTTTTGTGTTGTCTTTCAAATTAGGCGTGGTGTGTCGTTTCTCCTTCAAGGTTTTGTGTTGTCTTTCAAATTAGGCGTGGTGTGTCGTTTCTCCTTCAAGATTTTGTGTTATCTTTAAAATTAGGCGTGGTGTGTCGTTTCTCCTTCAAGGTTTCGTGTTTTCTTTATTTAAGGCTCTGTGTTTCACGCACCCACCCACCTTTCAGGGTTTCCTGTCCGCTTTCTAGTATTGGTGTCACTTTTCTCTACAATGTTCAGTGGCTCTATTCCCCATCACAGGTTTTCGAGTCAGTTTCTGTAAAGTTAGGTGTCTGTCTCCCCATTCCCCTTCAAAGGTTTTGTGTTTTCTTTTTATAAGGTTCGGTGTCGCTTTATCCATGAACAGGGTTTTGTGCCTTCTTTCTTTAAGGTTCAAGATCTTATCCCAGGTTTTTCACTTCTAAGTCAAGTCTTCACTTCCCCACCCCCAACCCCAAAAGGGTTTTGTATCCTCTTTCTGTAAGGTTCGGTGTCATTTCCTCTCCCATAGGATTTCGTGTGATCTTTCTAAAAGGCTCCGTTTCTCATCGGCCATTGCAGGGCTTCTTGTTCTCTTTCTATAAGATACTGTGTTTCATCCCATCACAATCCCCGCCCATCCCCCACCCCCCAACTCATGAACACAGGGTTCTGTGTTCTCTTTGTCCATGAAGTGGTTTGTGTTCTTTTAGGTTCAGTGTGTCTCCACCTTGAACGCTCCCCCCCCCCCCCCCCCGACTTTTGTGTCCTCGAAAGTTCTGATGTCTTCCCGCACCTGTTCCCGGATTTGTTGTCTGTTTAGAAGGGTTAGTGTCTTCTTTGCTCCCACCCCATCTGCCCGTCCCCGTTTTGTATTGTCATATAAGGTTTAGCGCCCTCCCCCCCCCCCCCCACACACACACACACGCACGGCTTTGGCGTCTTTCTATAAGGCTTGGTGCATCCCCACCAAACCCCCACCCCAAGTTTTTGTCTCTGGTGTCTCTCCACACTGTCCCCTATTCTTTATTACATGTTTTATTTAGGGCTTAGCATCTTTGCCTCTCGGGCTTTTGTGTCCTTTTATAAGGCGTAACGTCTCTACCCCCCCCCCCTTCCCCACGCTTTCATGTCCTCTTATTGTAACAGTTAGTGTCTTTTTCCCCTAACGCGCTTTCGTGTCCTTCCAGTAAGCTTAGTGTCGTTTTCTTCTCCAAAGGGTTTCGTGTCCCCATGCTATACAGTTCAGTGTTTCTTCCACCCCACCCGCTTCCAGGGGTTTTGTGTCCTCTTTCAATAGAGTTTGGTGTATTTTTACACCCAACAGGATTATAATCCTGTTTTGATAAGGTTCGGTGTCTCACACCCCTCTCCCCCCCCCCCCTTCAGGTGTTTCGTTTTCTCTTTCTGTAAGGTTCGGAATGTCTTCCACTCCACCCACCACACCCCC
>CM065734.1:26219624-26269624 GCA_033310375.1 Conus canariensis | reverse complement strand
TATCTGTTTTGCCACCATAAACTTTTGTGTCTTCTTTTCTTGAGGTTCAGTGTCTTTCTTCCACCCGCCCCACTCCCCCACCCTCCAGGGTTTCGTGTCTTTACATAAGAGTTTAGAGTCGCAATCATCCACCGGGTTTCGTATCTTTCTATAACGTTCGGTGTAATCCTCCTCTCCCGCCCCCTCCACCTCCACCCACTACCCCCCCTTCTTGGGTTTCGAGATCTCTTTCAACTTGAGTTCTGTGTACCCTCAACCCGACGCCCCCCTACCCCCTTCTCCCAGGGTTTCGTAACCTTTTTCTTTACAGTTTGGTATTTGTTTTCCCCTAAACGATTCTGTGCCCTCTTTCTATACTGGTCAGTGCATTTCTTTCCCCCACCCACCGGGGTTTTGTGTCTTCCTTTTATGAGTTTTGGCGAGCTTCCAATCCTCCCCCCCCCCGGGGGGGGGGGGGGGGGGGGTTGCGTCTTCTATCGAAAAGGTTCGGAGTCTCTCTACCCCACTCCACAAGATTTCAGTCTTTTTCTGTCAGGTTCGGGTTCGTGTTTTTCTGTTAAGGTTCGGCGTTTCTTCCTCGTTCGTCGACTCTGGGTTTCGATCCTTTCTGTGAAGATTCGATGTCTCCCCCTGCCCTCCACCGTCTGGGGTTTCCTGTCCTTTTTTACGCGGTTCGTTGCGTCTCCCTACATTCTCCGCGCCCCCCCCCCCTCCACCCCGGCATTTACTTATCTTTTCCTAATAGTGGTTTCTTCCTGCACCCCCCCTCCGGTTTTCTTCTTTCTCGCTCACCCCCCACCCCACCCTCCAGCTTTGTAGTCCTGTTTTGTACAAAGTTCAGTGTATTTGGATTCCTTTCTTTTAGAAGGTTAGCTCTATTCTCCAACCCTCCCCCCCCCCCCACCGGGTTTTGAGACCTCTTTCTTTAAGATTCGTTGTCTTTCCCCCAGCCCTACATCTCCGGGTTTTGAATGCTCTTTCTAGAGGTTTCGCGTCCACTTCCACTACCCCCTTCTGGGTTTCGTGTCGTCTGTTAGAGGTTCGCTGTCTTCTCACACCCACCCCTTTCAATGTTTGCTCTCTAGGGTTCGCTATCTCTTTCTCCTAAGGGTTTCGTGTCGTCTTGTTAGAAGGTTCGCTGTCTTCTCCACCCCACCCCCTTTCCAATGTTTTTGCTCTCTCTAGAGGTTCGCTATCTCTTTCCTCCTAAAGGGTTTCGTGTCCTTTTCATATGAAGTTCGATGTCTGACCTGCCGTCACCCTCCTCCACAGGGTTTTGTGTTTTTCTACGGGGTTTAGAGTCTCCACCCATCCCACCCCCACCCCTTCGTCCACAGCTTCGTGTTCTTCTGCAGTGGTTAGCTTCTTCTTTTCATTTTCTCTCCTCTTTCACACAGTGTTGTTTTCCTTTCAACGTATCGTGTCTTTATTACCTTAAAAATTTCTCGTGGGATTTACTGTCTTTTAAAGGGTTAGTGCCCCCTTTCAGGTTTACTTCTCTCTTTTCACTGACTTCAGTGTCGGCTTTCCATCTGGTTTAGCATTTCCTTTCAGAGGGTTTTGTGTCCTTTCATACAGTTTAGTGCCTTCTTTTCGTAGAACTTATCTTTTACCATTTGTTCGGATTGGAGTCGTCTTTTTATGGCCAGTTTGTCTTCTCTTTGATTTATTGTCCTTTGTTCATATGGTTTGGTGTTTTCTTTTTGTTGAATCTAAGGTCCTCCTTTCATACAGTTCAGTGTTCTTTTTCTAAGGGTATGGTATCGTCCTTGCATACAGTATAGTGTCTTTTCGCAGCGTTTAGTGTCCTTTCTATTGATTAGTGTCCTCTTTTCATAGGGCTCTGGATCCTCCTTTCGTGTAGTTGAATGTTTTCTTTTGTTTAAGAGTTTATGGTCTCCAGCGTTACAGTTTATTGTTCTCTCTTAAAACGTTTCAGCGTTTTCATCCCACAGGGCGCACTGTCCTCTGTCATCGCATGCAGTGACTTTTTGGTAGGGCTAGTGTCTTACTTGAGTAGGGTCTAGAGCAATCTCTTAAATATTTTCGTTCTCTGCTTCAAACGACTGTTCTGTGTAGGACATAGATTCAGTTCATGAGATTTAGAATGTCGGTGTTTCCCATTGTTTAATGCCTTATTTTCGTAGGTTTTTAGTGTTAGGGATGCATGTGTGCGCGCGCATGCGTGTGTGTGTGTGTGTGTGTGTGTGTGTGTGTGTGTGTGTGTGTGTGTGTGTGACGGGCGTGCGGGTGTGTGGCGGGTGTGGGTGTGTGCGGTGTGTGTGTGTGTGTGTGTGTGTGTGTGTGTGCTTCCCAACTGCTGCAGAGAGAAGAACCGGACTGCTGTGAGAAGATAGTGCTGACGCTGGCTGTACCATGCAGAGTTGAGGTATAGAACTTCAGCCGGATGGGTCGGTGGTGCGCCAGGTACTTGTGGATCTTCAGAGGACACCATATTTCTCTCGGAGAGTGCGGGTGTGACGGCAGACCAGAAGACGGCCAGTCCAGGGCAACACGGCAAAGATGACAAGGTAACACACCACTTCAAGTGGTGAAGACAATTAACTTACTCTGGAAGTCATATTCTCATTAGGATCAAACGAAAAGAAGCGGAATGGTGTTTAACGTGGAAATCACGCCAGTTTGACGAACACAGCAGTAAACACTGTACAGACACACATGCATATTCCGGTCTGTTTTGTTCATAGTGACCTTTTTTCTTACGGTGTTGCAAATGGAAAACGTATGTTTTGATATGGAAGTTGGTGAAATACTTTAAATGTTCACATGATATATCTTGTTAACCAAAGTATTGTCCTATGACCAGAGAACAAGAGAAGACAAACTTAATAAAATCAGAACAGATTAGCTTAAGTAAGTAGATAAGATTTATTTACACACAAAGTCCAAGTGTTAAAAGAGAAATACCAGCACATCTGTCAACAGGAGCAAGAACTGCTTCATTGGCTGCGGAGAGGATGACCAGGACACGTGAAGTCGGCGGACCACAAGCTTCCCCAGCGTATCGTCCAGAGCAGTGTTCATACCACCTGGTTCTCTGGCGGGGCTTGGTGACTTTTGTATGGTTTAACCTCGCCCTGCCCCCCTCCTCAAGGATTCCCCGTATTTTGCAGTCACAGGATTCGGTCACTTAGTTTACATATTTAGTGTCCCCTTCATTCAGAGTTCAGTATTTTCATTTGACTTGTTGTGTATTCTTTCCCAAGGTTAGTGCCCCTTCATTCACACGTCAGTGTGTCTTATTTCTCGAGGTTTAGAATTGTGCTTTCTACAGCGTCCTCCTTTAATATGAGCAGCATGTGTGCTCTGGGTTGTTACGTCGGTCTTCTGTGGAACAAGGATACATCACACGGGGTACCAGAGGGAGCATTTTCTGGAAGGGCGTGAAAGATGGACTCAAAGCTTTGCAGCATAGTGCATGATTCAGTGATCTGGAACATGGACGCGTGTTTTCAGATAAACTGGGTCTGGCTGCAGTGCTGTTGAGGAATTTTTTGATCCTTCCGAAATGTTTCCTAGTGCGCACCTGGTACCTCCTGGTCCGAGTATCCATAAATCCACAAATAGTCCGGCATTATAATCACGGGTCAACATGCGGATCCTTCCATTGGTATTAATGTCTTTCATAAGGCGTCGTCCGTCAAATAGTAAGCAGTGTTCTCCGTTCATAGATTTAGTGTCATTTAGCGTTCTTTCATGGTTGTTTTTGAGGGATTAGTGTCTTTTTTCATATGATTTTTGTGTCATTTTACAGGCGGTAGCATTCTTTCCGTTCGATGCGGTGTCTTGTTTTCGTAGGGTTTAGTGTCCTCCTCTCATAGAGCTTAATGTCCTTTATACAGTTCAGTTTCCAGTTTTTCTAGGGTTAGTGTCTTCTTTCCCTCGGATGTATCCATTCATATGGTTTGGTGTTATCTTTTTATAGGACTTGGTGGGATAAGCTCCAAGCAGAAGGACGTCCTCGAATCAACACAGGCATGACGCCCGTGCCCGAACTGCGCGAACGCTTCGCCAGAGCCATTGTCAAGGCCGTACAGGACTGCCCGACAGACCGCGCTTCATCATGGTGGAACCACATCCGCGATGCCTCCTACCAATTAGCCTCGGACACCTTTGGGAAGAGAGTGAAGAAGAATAAAGCCTGCTTCGAAGCAGGAATCGTGGAGATGGAGCCTGCCATTGCTGCTAAGCGAGAGACAGGCCTCAAAGAACACGGTAGCCGCACTCCGAAAAGCTCACAGCAACGCCCAGCAGATGGCCGGAAATGCGCCAATGAGTACTGGCTAAACCTGTGAGAGGGTATTCGTATCTCCGCCAGCTGCGGCAGCATCCGCGCCATGTGCTAAGGCATGAACAAAGCGTTCGGACCTAGTGCCATCAAGATTGCTTCTCTAAAATCTACATCGGGGGATGATCGACTGCAGCAAACAGATGGAGAGATGGGCGGATCACTACCAGGAGCTGTACTGAAGGGAAAACTCAGACACCCACACAGCCTTCGAGAACACCACCCCCCTGCCTGCCATGGAGGAGCTCAACGCCCCACCCACCAATTGAGGAACTCGGCAAGGCATCGATACGCTAGCCTGTGGTAAAGGTCCGGGTAGCGACAGCATTATGCCAGAAGTCGTCAAAGCCGGCAAGAAGAGTTCTATTCTCAAGTCGCCTCCATGAGCTTCTGCTGCTGTGTTGGGAGGAAGCGACCGTACCACAGGACATGCGCGATGCAAAAATCATCACGCTATACAAGAACAAAGGGAATCACAGCGTCTGCACTATTGCAGAATATCTCTCCTCAGCGTTGTTGGTAAAGCCTTCGACCGCGTCGTCCTCAACAGGCTGCAGCTACTCGCCGAACGAGTGTACTCAGAGGCACAAAGCTGCGAGGTCGACGATCGACATGTTCTCCCAGGGGCAGCTACAAGAGACGTGCCGCGTGTGGAGACGACCCTTGTTCATCGCTTTCATCGACCGGACCAAGGCGTTCGACTCGGTTCGAAGGTCAGGCGTCCTTCACCCTACTACATCGGATTGGATGTACACTAAAGCGCCTGAAGATGAACACGTCCTTCCATGACAAGATGAATGGCACTGTCCAGTACGGTTTCATCTTCGGACCGCTTCCCAATCAAGAGCTGTGCCAAACAAGGGTGCGTGCTCGCTCCAACACTCTTGGGCTCTTCTTTTCCCTACTGCTGCACTACGTCTTCCGACAGTCTGACGACGGCATCTTCCTCCACACTAGGAGTGATGGAAGCCTCTTCAACTTGGCACGCCTCCGAGTAAAGACGAAGGTGCGGAAAGTCCTCACCGGGGGGATGCTCTTCACAGACGACACCGCCCTCACTGCCCACACCCAGGAATCGTTAAACAGCCCATCACCTGCTTCGCTGATGCTTGAACCGACTTCGGCCTCTATCAGCTTGAAAAAAAAAACATCATGGGCCAATACGTCAGCAGCACTCCCCGCACCTCCATCGGCGATCACACCCTCGAAGTGGTCGACGACTTCGTTTTACTGGGCTCGACCATCTCTAGCACCCTCTACCTGGACGCCGAGCTGAACGTATTGATAGGCGAGGCAGCAACAGCGATGGTCCTTCTAGCGAAGAGAGTCTGGGACAATACCATGCTAACGTCAAACACCAAGCTGAAAGTGTACCAAGCCTGTGTGCTGTAAGCACTCCTCTCTGTGGACACGAAGCATAGACCCTGTACCTCAACAAGAACGCTGAGTGAACGCCTTCCTTCTGCGCTGCCTCAGAAGACTCCTGGGCAATACTTGGCGGGACCCATCACCAACACGGACGTCCTGGCCCAGGCAGGGATGCTTACCATGTTCGCTATGCTGACACAGATACGCCTGCGTTGGCTTGGCCACGTCGGCCGCATGTACCACAGTCGCATCCCAAAGGACATGCTGTACGGCGAGCTGGCTACAGGCTCCTGATCCACATGACGGCCCGCCCTTCGCTACAGAAATGTAAGTGCGATCTGAGGGCAGACAGCCTCGACCCAGTAGACCTGGAGACAGCAGCTTCAGACAGGATCAGCTTTCAGTCCACCATCAAGGCCGGCATCAAGCAAGCAGACCAGAGGAGAGAGGCCCAGTGGGAAGAATGGAGGAGCCGCTGACGGCAAAGAATCGCGTCGGCACCAACAGACGCTCGTGACCGAGACGTCACCAGCAGCAACTGCAACAGTCTGCGCTCGATGATCCGGCTCTTCAGCCACGCAGCCTGCAATCAGATGACTGATCCACGGTGCAACACCATTGTCTTAGGCAGACGGATGCCATCATCATCAAGTGCGATAAGGCCCTCTTCTCTTACTGGTTGGTGTTACTTTCTTCAGGGATTCATGGCCTTTTGTAGTTATTGTACCGTTTTATGTTTTAAAGTCTTCCATCCACAGAGCTTATAGCGACTTCTCATAAGGTTTATCATCCCCAGCATAATTCAGCGTTATCTTCTTCCAAAGTGTTGGAGACGAACCTTTTTCTTGGGGTTAATGTAACTTATCAAGGGGTTTTAGTTTTGGTCTTCATTTACAGGATTTAGAGTATTCTTTTTGAGATTGAATGCCTTTCATTGGCTTTTAGTATCCTATTTAATTTCGCTGTTTATGAACTAAAGGCCTTGGTGTCTCCTTTCGTTGATAATTTTTTTTCTTATGGTTTGGTGACCTCTCTTCAGAATTTAATCGACGGCTTTTCTTTCGGCAGGCCATAAAGAGTGACCGCTCTGCGAGGATTAGTATCGGCCTATCGGAGAACCATTGTGCAACGTTTTCCAGGACAGATGCCATCCTCACCAAGAACATACGTCTCGGGAAGGGATTCACATGACAACAACACCCAAGTGCTATAAAGACAACTGACCATGATGTAAGTGCAAATTTTGTACTTTGAAGCAGTTCTTATGCTAGTATTTAACTGGTAAGTTTTGTTCTTCCAAGGCAGCCAGATAGATGCAGTTAACAATAATTTGATTTCAGGACTTGGTTGGGTGTCAAGTGGGAGGACACCTGACAGGGGGGGGGGTTCTTATACAGGTAATGTGCAGTGGCAGAAACGGAGCGATCACTCAATCCCTCGCACCACAGAGGAGAAGTTTCGACAATACTTTTATTCGCATTACAATCATTCACTCGCACTCCAGATGGGGTATGGATCCTAACAAAGAAGAAAAGATAGTCGAGAGGGAAAAAAAAGGGGGCATAGAAGAGAAAGGCACTATTCAGAACTAGCTGACAAAGTAAATTGAATAGACAACAAAAACTCCCAAATATCCCAGGATCCCCCTACCGTCCCAACCTAACCTGCTCAAGGACATTCAGCAGAATGACAGACGGTTCTAGAAACAATCCTACATCCAACAGGACCTACACAGCTAGAGTTAAACAAATAAAAAAAATAACGAATCAGTGGCAGGCTTTAAACCAGGCACGCACGCCAGACCCACGTCCACACTACACAGATGGAAAACTCAACTCGAGTCCATGAGCCGAGGAGGTTCGCAGAAGGAGGTGGATCCTGTAGAGGGGTGACGTTCGTAGTGGGCTGGTCTTCCAGTCCTAGGTGAGGCAGATGTCTCAGTGAAGGAGACAAGGATCACCAGTCCGCAGGTCTGAGTAATGGCTGGTGCCTGGGCGAAGGATGACTGCAGGGTCCGTAGATGCTGGTCGCCCAGCCAGCCCAAGACCGGAGCTGCAGCTGAAGGAAAAGGGCGAAAAATCCCGCCCTACGGCGGAGATCAGTCTCTAGACAAGAAGTCACCACCCTATAGTCCTTGTTGTAGTCAGTGTGTGGCCACATAGTGGGTCCGGCAGTGCGTCACAGTATGAAGGGTCACAATACTGTAGATAATGTCAACAATGTCTTTGTCACTACAAAGGGCAATGAACTAGAATAACTTCTTTCCCCTTTGCTTTTACGTGACCTGTGCTAAGGATAATTTCCTTAGCCAACAAAAGCTCCAATGAAAAAACAATTAGAATTCATCCACACATCTGTCACACAAACATACAAGGACACAACGAGAACGGAACCACATATGGGGCGATACGGCAGGAATTCCACACTCCGCGGTCTAAATGTTTAGCCGTTCGCACGCTCATGTGTTCCACGATCCGTCTCGTGTCTGTGAAGCAACAAGGAAGAATGAAACTAACATTTCTGATATCCTTCTGGTCAAGATCACATACTGAGCGAGATAAGCATTGACTCAACCTGTGTAATCAGAAAAAAAAAGCTTCCATTGACCAAAATGAAGGGATATTATATAGTAAGAGATTTTCAACTTAGTCCAAAGTGACAGAGCCCTAGCCGCTAAGGACCGAAAACGCAATTAAAGATGCGTTCCTACAATTCTACAACAAGATGCATATCTCGATACCAGTTCCATACCTGCTCCCCTCTTAGGCAGTTACACACAGAAAAGGTGTGCCCAAGCCAACGGCACATGAAGGCAAGAGAAAAACCGCTGAAAGGTTAGAAAACCCAAATAAAACACTGTCCAAAACAGAACATATAGTTACCAAAATGGCGGGTGGGCAAGGTGAGAAACGGTTCGCTCCCTAGTCCAACGAAGGGGGAAGCCGAAACCGTGCCGGTCCACACTGAAGGGGTCTCCAGGTCAGGGACGACCCAAGGTGGTTCTTCTGGCTGGCAGGGATCCCAGAGGTGTCCAGTGGAATACTTTCCGACCCACTGAAGGGTGAAAGATTTCCACACAACCCACCGAAGTGGATAAAGAAAAGTGGGCCCAGCTAGCAGAGATGGAGATCTGTCCGTATACGAGTGTCACACCACTAGCCTAACCAAGATGGCAACAGGTAAAAAAAAAAAACTCACTTGACATCAGCTGATGAACCACGTGGAAAGCGATAAAACAGAAAAAGGCGTTAAAAGGAAAGAAAAAAAATGAGAAGGATGGGAGCGAAATGCACGGACGTAGCGCACCCGGGATGACAAAAATAGCACACTGGTCAACACCCGGCCAATGTAGTAAAGAAGTCACTGGTGACTCCACTTTATACTGGGTTTGAAAAGAAATGACTTATCTTATCAACTAAAAGTTTGTACGTCCGTCACAACACCCCCCAACCAAAGAGGCTTGTGCCACCGAGGCACAGCCTATCACAGCCTCCAATACGTTCTGTATACCCTTACATTCATGTGGACTTTCCTCACTCTTGAACCTTGACTCGTTACTCCATCCGGCTGAGGTAATCAGCCTTCATCATCATTATCTTCAGTGACATCATCCAGTGCCTTTCTGGGCACACCATTGCTAACCGGGGCACTGGAGATAGACAAGGGGATAGGGTACGACGAGGAGCAGGACGACTGCTGCTGTTGTTGCTGTTCAGGGACTGCTGGGAAGCCATGCGTGCTATGTCCTGATGCACTGCTTCTGCTGGCTTCATCTCCAGGTCACCGCCTGGGTCGATGACGTTCAGTGTCTGGAAGCACTGTGCGTAGAGCTCCAGGGTCCTGGCATGGAAGACCAGCTCAGTGTTGACAAACTCTGACAGCACTTTCTTCATGTCTGTGATCTTGGCCTGAAAGCTGTGAACCTGTTGCTCCAAGGCGTGATGACTGCGAGAAGCTTCCACACTGGCCTTCTGTAGATCCGATTCCACCTGCACAATCTGCTGTCGGTTCTGTGGCATCTTCATCTTGATCTGTTCCAGCTGCCTCTTCTGCATCGCTTCCTTGGACTGGGCATTGAAGGCTTCTTTCAAGTCATTCTTGGTCTGTTCGCACAACAGTCCGTAGCCACCGAGATTACACACCACTTTCTTTCCTAGCCGATTCACCTGAGCCTCCCTGTAGCTCCGACCAGCTGAGGGACTTTCAGCAAAATGGGTCATGCCTTTGCTTAGAGAAGGGTTCCATTTCACACGTTCTGCGTTCTCTGTTATCTTCCTACATACGTGGTCACCTTTGTTACGTAGACGTGCTGTTTTACGTGTGTAGGAGACAGAGCTGTCACACAACTGGCCCAGGTGTCGCTCCATGGCTGTGAGGCGGTCCTGGTTGGTGTTCGACTCCCTCTCATTCGCTCTCATTTCAGCGCATGTTTGACTCATTTTGCGTCTGCTCCTTTGCTTTGCTAGCAATGGTTTTCTACTCCTCGAGGGTGCAGAACCTGCTGATGTCAACAACGCCACAGACATCCTGGTGTTCCGGCCCTTCGGAGTAGTTCGTTGGTGAACATCACAGCTGCGACCGTACCTTTTGACGTCCTTTGCTACTCCTGGCCAGTAAAAGTCTTGTTGGATTCTCTCCAGGGTTCGACGTGCCCCCAAATGCCCTGCCATAGGGGTGTCGTGGCCTAGGCGCATGGCAGTGCTGCGGAGAGCTTCTGGTACGACAAGTTGAGTGGCAGACGAAGTAGATGACATGTGACGTCTGTGTACCAGTCCCTTGCGTCTCACAAACTCTACCGCGCTGCTGCGGGACGTCCTTGCTGGTTCCCCAACCAAACTCCGGATCTTGAGGGATGGATCTTTTGTTTGCAAGCTGCTTACAGTTGAGGGATCCATGGTCAAGATGTCATGCCGAGTCAGGGGCTTCAGGAGGGGTTTCAGTGCCTCTTTCTCTCTCTGTGCTTGGGAACGCGTGGTGGTGGCCACAAACACCTCAGGTGGCAACTCGGGACGATATCTCCCGACGTTGACCATCCCCAAAGCACACTGAATTGCCAATCAGTAGGGAGTATGCAGGTCGCTGAAGGGCGATTGCCCATACCTTCCCTTTAAAATATGGCGTAGAGACATCTACCAATACTGTAGATCGGGTTGCCCTGAAGGACGACTCGATTCCTGACACTTGGCACTCTCCCCCTCGAGGTGCCTCAGCAGGGATCAGCTGCTCGTCGATGAAGACCGCTGTAGCTCCGGTGTCCCTAATAGCTTCCACTTTCTTGCCACACACCACCGACGGGAAGGTAGGATATGATGGGGAGGTGACCTCGTTCTCTCCAAATGCCACCCTAACGTGCGAGACGTCGGATTTTGTCTTGTCCTTCCTCTTCGGACAATCCCGGACGAAATGTCCCTTTTCCCCACAGAGGAAGAAAAGCTTGAGCTTGGCTCCGACGTTCCTGGAATTGCTGGGGACATCGCTTTTGGAGGGTGACGGTGGTTTGAAGTCACGTGACTCCCGATCGGCGGATTTCCTACTAGTTCCTGGTGTAGGCATCCGATAGTGACGACGCGCATCTGCGAAGGCTTCAGCAATCTCGATTGCCCTGGCGAATGTCTTTGGTTTCTCCTCACCCAGCTTAAACTGCAGTTCCTGAGATACCGAATTCACAAGTTGTTCCAAGAGGAAACAATCCTTCATTTCCATTTCTGAGGCTTCAATCCAATATTCCATAGTGCGCCGGAGGCGTTCCCCGAACTGGTGAAAAGTCTCCTCTGATGGTTTCCTCATTGTGCGAAACTGCTTTCTATAGGACTCGGCAGTCATGTGCAGTCTCCGGCGAAGAGCGGCTTTTAACTCGGTATAGGAAGCTCCGGGTGGAATGTCAACAAACGCCTCCTTAGCCTTCCCCGTCAGGCTACTGATGAGGTAAAGGGCTTTCCTCTGGTCGGTCAGCTGGTACGCAGCGGCTACCGCCTCAAAGTGCTCGATGTAGGTGTCTGTTATCGCTAGCACTGTACACTGGCATATGTAGCATGGGCGGAGCCACCGGAATATCCAGCCCTGATGAAAATCCGCTATTTCCCGATGGGCAGAGCCATGCTCGGAAGCAACAACAGATTGTGCCTCCTCTCGTTCGGCTGCATCCAACTGTTGAACTAGCTCGGCCCGGAGTCTTTCTCTTTCCTCCTCCAAACGAGCCTCAAAGTCCAACTCTTTCTGTTTCTGGGCCTCTCTGTCTAGCTGTTCTTTCTTTTCTCTCGACTCTCGCTCCAGTCTCCTTTCCTCCATCTCCTCTCTCCATCTCCGTTCGTTCTCTCTCTCCTCCCTCCATCGCCGTTCCTTCTCCTCCCTCTCCAATCTCTTTTCTTTCCAACCTCCTCTCCTCCATTTCCCTTTTCTCTTTCACCTCTCTTCCTTTTCCAATTTCCACCGTCTCTCTTCTTTGGCTTCTCTCTCCTCCCGCTCGCTTCTCTCTCTTCCTTTTCCAGTCTCTTCTCCTCCCTCTCTCTTCTCTCTCTTGCCCTCCGGGGGTTGCAACCTTGCCGTGGTCGGAGGGCTTGCGTGGTCCAGTGATCTTTTAGGCTTTGCTGACGGGGGCATCAATACTCGACTAGATGGTTAGTTGTTGTCAATGCTTCTAGGCCTGTATAGCCAAGCTGCTGACTGGCCAAGCATTACGTGGTAGGAATTGATGCCCCTGGTAGGGTCTCCCATGTCAGAAAGGTTAGGAGTGAGGGCCCAGACAAATAGTAACCCACCTTTTTCCTATTCTGTCTGCCTTTCTTAACGGTTCTTTTCTTTCTTCATCTCCCTTTCAAGCCTTCTTTTGCACACTCTTTTTCTCTCTGTGGTCTTCTTAAGATCCGCCGCGTTTGCCGTGCGGTGCGACCTGTGACGGAGGGGGATGAGATCCTGGTGATTGAGAGGGCCAACGCCCTCAACACATCACTTTGGCTCGGACCTCTCCTAGACAGGAGGTACACTCTGGCCCGGGTGTATCAATCGGCTTCCCCTTCGTGGGGCTGGGTCAAGACAGGCAGTTCTCCGACTGGCCAAGGTAACCCCTGCAGTGCTCAGCTCTCTGTTCCCGGGAGTTGGGCATGATCAGGGGGGATAGGGTCAGTAGGCTTCTGTTTGTCGTATATCTCTCCTGAAGCCTGGAAGGGGTCAAGACAATGAGTTCTTGGCCCTGGCCCCTTAGTTGGACTCCATGGTGGGTGGGTAAGGGAGAGTTGAAATTTCTAAACATAAATCATGGCTTTATCCAAAATCACACACCCCATAAAGAAGAGGAAGGCAGTGGACCCCATTTCTAGTCATAACGATTCCGACAGTGACTCGGATATGGAGACGAGACAGAGGACAGGTTTTTGGGCTTCCTGGCTTGTGGTTGAAGGGACAGAGCAGGAAAAGCCTATTTCTGCTCCGAGTCCTTTTGCTATTCAGAAGGGCTTTCAGGGTCTAGCAGGTGACCCTCAGTCAGTGAAAAGGCTACGGAATGGCACTTTCCTCGTCCAGTGCAGATCACAGAGGCAATCGGAGCAGCTGCTGAGGGCAACAAAACTTGTGGACAGAGAGATCCGGGTGACCCCCCATAAGCAGTTAAATTCGACCAAAGGGGTTATCCGGTGCCCGAATTTGAAAGGTGTCTCGGAAGCGGAGATCAAGACAGAACTTGCGTCCCAAGGTGTGACAGAGGTGCATAGGGTGACAGTCAAAAAAGGTGCAGAAAGAGTGCCCACCAACACCCTCTTTCTGACATTCTGCAACCCTGTGCTTCCTACGGTCATTAAAGTCGGGTACTTAAATGTACGTGTCCAACTGTATGTCCCATCCCCGTTGAGGTGTTTCAAATGCCAGAAGTTTGGACATGTCAGAGACCGCTGTTCTGGGCAGGAGGGTGTGTGGTGTTTGTTGCAAGGCAACCCATGATGGGCCGTGTAAAGACCCGGCTCATTGTGCGAACTGCGGTGGCGACCACCCCTCCTCTTCACGCAACTGCCCTGTTTGGGTTCAGGAGTCCACCATCCAAAGAGTGAAGACTGAAAAGAAAATTTCGTTTTTTGAGGCCCGCAAACAGGTTGTTGGCAGTCAGACGTCAACAGTGTCTTCTTATGCTTCCGTTACAAAGAAAGTTTCCACCCGTTCAGTCTGCTGCCAGACTGACAATTTTACTTTCACCAAGACATTGCAAGAAAGACCGTTAAGCTCTGGTGGAAGCAAGTCCACCGCCTCCCAACCCAAAGTGGGTGCCCCTGGTGGAGGCAAAAAATCCGCCACCCCTCAGACTGCCCTGCAGTCTACTCCATCTGCTGCTGGGCAGATGAAAAAGCCAGGCCTCCCGCCTCGAACTTCCTCGAGCAGTGCCCGTGCGGGCAAGGGAGTTCAACCAAGTGTGGAGATGGTGGAGATGAGGAAGAAACCTCCACCATCTCCAAAATCCAGACCTTCTTCACCTGTGGGCAAGTCTGCCAGCAGGTCTGAAGACCCAAACAGTCCAGTGAAACTAAGCAATAAATTTGCTCCACTGAACGCAGACGATGACGAGGAGATGACCTGACTTCTCTCCTGTTCATCCTCTGCACCATGGATAGTAGTAAACTAATCCATTGGAATATCCGTGGCCTAAATTCAAATTTTGAGGAGCTGCAACTTCTGTGTCAAACTGTAAAACCTTCCGTCGTGGCTCTTCAGGAAACTAAAATTCAAAGCCAGAAGACCTTCACTCTTTCTGGCTTTAATATTCTTTCTAAACCTGCACAACCATCCACATTGGGACTGTCAGGTGGTGTTGCCCTTCTTTTACATAAAACTTTGCTGTTTAGTCCTGTCGCTCTGATTACCCCCCTTCAGGCTGTAGCTGCGAGAGTCACTCTCCATAAAACTATAACAATT
The DNA here is from genome assembly GCA_033310375.1 of Conus canariensis. NCBI lineage: Eukaryota > Metazoa > Mollusca > Gastropoda > Neogastropoda > Conidae > Conus > Conus canariensis. The sequence goes on along the minus strand of CM065734.1, from coordinate 26,255,052 downwards.
TGTTCACTTTATCTGCCACCTTCTGTCCCGGTTTGTCGTCAGGACCTTTTCAGTCTGATTGGAGAACTTCCTCGACCTTTTTTGCTGTTGGGTGACTTTAATGGTCACAATCCTCTTTGGGGTAGTGTCAGTTCGTCATCCAGAGGTCTGCTTCTTGAGGATGTCCTTTCAGACTTTGATTTGTGTTGTCTGAACGATGGAGCTCCAACTTACCTCCACTCTTCCACAGGTTCACTTTCGTGTTTAGATTTGTCGATTTGTGACCCCTCGCTGGTCCTGGACTATGAGTGGTCTGTCCATGACGATCTACACGGAAGTGACCATTTCCCTGTTCTTTTAAAACCTGTATTAACTGAGAGCGCTTCTGTCTCACAACATTTTAATTATAAGAAGGCCAACTGGGATCTCTTTGTAACCAATATTTCAAAAGAATTCCAGGAAGTTGATTTTCTTCAGAGTCCAGACCCAGCAGAATCTCTGACCAATACTGTGATAAACTGTGCTAAAACCTGTATTCCAATGTCTTCCAATAAACTCCAAATGCCCAAAACACCCTGGTTTAATTCAGACTGCCAACAAATTTCAAAAGTTCGCAAACGGGCTCAGCGTCGGGTATACCAACGACCTTCAGGTCCCAACGCTCGAGCCCATCAGAAACTCCGCGCCAAATCGAGACACTTTCAAAATCAGTAAACGTCAGTCTTGGAGAAACTTCTGCTCCGGGCTGACATCAAAAACTTCAAAGAAAAAAGTCTGGAACATCATCAGAAAAATCAAAGGGAAAAACACCAACCCCTCCATTCATCACTTGAAACTTGCCGATGCTCTGGTCACTGACAAACAAGCTGTTGGCTTCCACCATCCAACAGAACTCATCTTCAAATAAATCTGCAGCATTTTTAAAAACCAAACAACTCAGAGAGAAATCTTTATACAATTTCACATCAGACAACTCTGAAGCCTACAATCTCCCTTTTTCAATCAATGAACTGAAAACAGCTTTACAAACCTGCACTGATTCTGCCCCTGGTCTGGATGATATTCATTATCAGGTTTTGAAACATTTTCCAGAAAGCCGTCTCCAGACTCTTCTTAAAGTATACAACCATATCTGGACCACAGGGTGCTTTCCGCCCTCCTGGCGGAAAGCCCTGATCATTCCAATTCCAAAGCCTGGAAAGGACCTTACCAACCCTTCCAACTATCGTCCAATAGCTCTGACTAGCTGCCTCTGCAAGTTGATGGAGAAGATGGTCAACTCCCGTCTGATGTGGAAGCTGGAAACCGATGGCCTTTTGGCCAGTCAACAGTGCGGGTTCCGGAAATACCACTCGACAGTCGACCATCTAATCCGTCTGGAAACCACCATCCGCAATGCCTTTGTCAATAAACAGCATGTGGTCGCTATCTTTTTCGACCTCGAAAAAGCGTATGACACCACATGGAAATCAGGAATTCTTCTGGACTTGCACAGACTTGGTTTCCGTGGTCACCTGCCTCTGTTCATACAGAACTTTTTGGCTGATCGACAGTTCCAGGTGCGTGTTGGCACCACACTCTCTGACATCCATGGGCAGGAGTTGGGTGTCCCTCAAGGGAGCATCCTTTCTCCTGCTCTTTTCAGCATTAAAATCAACGACATTGTGAAATCGGTAAGCCAGGGCTCCGAGTCCTCTCTGTTCGTTGACGACTTTGCGCTGTACGCAGTTGGAGCTTCTTACCCCAGCGTACAGCGTCGACTCCAACTTTGTGTCAACAAGATCCAGCAGTGGGCCGAGGAAAACGGGTTTACCTTCTCACGTACCAAAACTCAGTCAATCCATTTTCACAATTTTCGTCAATTTTTTGCTGATCCTGAAATTCGTCTGGACAAGTCCACCATTCCAGCTGTAAAAAAAGCCAAATCCCTTGGAGTTATTTTTGATCAAAAACTCAACTTTCTCAGCCACATTAAAAATCTCAAAACCTCTTGCCAGAAAGCTCTGAATATTCTGCGGGTCGTAGCACACACTGACTGGGGCGCTGATAAGAAAACTTTGCTGCATCTCTACAGAGCCCTGGTCCGCTCCAAACTGGACTATGGTTGTGCTGTGTACGGCTCTGCAAGACCCTCTTATCTGAAACTCTTGGACCCTATCCACCATCAAGGGCTTCGTCTCTGTCTTGGAGCATTCCGCACCACCCCTGTGTACAGCCTGTACGCAGAGGCAGGTGAACCCTCACTGTCCAACCGCAGGCTGAAAATGTCTCTAAATTACTACATCAGACTGTTCTCAGAACCACAGAATCCTGCCTATGACTGTGTCTTTGACCCCCAGTTTCAAAACAAATTCGAAAACAACCCTAACTGTATTCCGCCGTTTGGTGTTCGTATGCAGCCACGCGCGCGGAATGCAGGTCTAGACCTAGGAGTTGTGTCTGATTTTTCCAAGTTTCCGGATCAGCCTCCGTGGACCTTTTTCACACCAGAGATTCGTTTTGATCTCGCAGCTTTTCGTAAAGAGTCCACCAGCTCTCGGCATACAAGGCATTGTATGCTGACCTCTGTTCAAAATTTCCATCCTGTCAGAAAATTTTCACTGACGGTTCCAAGTCAGAGGATGGAGTGGCCTGTGCAGCCTATTGCCCTGGTGCTCCTTCTCAGATACTGTTAAAACATATACCTCCAGATGCCTCTGTCTATTCTGCTGAACTTACTGCTCTGGTTCTGGCATTGAAAATAATTTCACAATCTACCAAGAGGGACTTTCTGGTTCTGTCGGATTCGCTGTCAGCTTTGGAGGCCATAGCTGGCCGCAACCTTCAGCATCCAGAACTTTTACATTTCTTTGAACTTTTTAGCAAGTTGAAAGTGGATGGTTACAACATTATTCTGGCTTGGGTTCCTGGTCATGTTGGCATCGGAGGTAACGAAATGGTTGATCGTTTAGCCAAGAATGCTACAAGAGAAATTGTCCAACATATATACTACTAAAAACAATTGAAGTACCACCCCTAATTTTTGTATGCAATTTTTAAAAAGCTCTGATAAACCAATTAATATTGATAATTGAATAAACTCTGCTGGATAAGCTTACCCGGTTCTCAAATACTACTCCTCGTGCATTTTTGTTATGTTAAAGTCGGTCAGCAGTTATCTACCGCGTCGCATCTGAGGCAAAAAAATCCCGAGAAATTATCGAACTTGTGTCGCTCCCAGATTTTGACACAGACACAGCAAGAAAAAAATATGTGATGCACGTGAAAGCAAGGTCTTTTCTGAGCAGAATTGCAATCAGTTAGCACATTTGACGGGTATAAAAAGTCGCGAAATTTAGGAAGATTTAACCATGCCTGCGAGACAACGACTAAGCAACACCGACAGAGGAAGAGCGATAGCATGGTACCAAGAAGGTATTGGCTTGAGGGAGATTGGTCGACGGCTTGGAGTGAGTCACCCAGTCATTCTGAGGCTCAGAGACCGTTGGCTTAACACTGGAAGTGTTGAAGAACAGCAGGGACGTGGACGGACGAGAAGCACCTCCAGACAGCAGGATCGGTTCATTGTTATCGCTTGTCTGAGAGACCGTTCAGCCAGTGCCACAGTACTCCGAGACCAGCTACGACAAGCCAGCAACGTCAACGTCAGTACCCAGACAGTTCGGAACCGGCTCCACGACGCCAACTTGAGGTCAAGGTCCCCAGCAGTGAGATCAATACTGACCCCAGCGCATCGAGCTCATCGTCGGGCCTGGGCAGCATGTCATAGAAGGTGGACAAGAGCTGAATGGGCAACAGTACTCTTCACAGACGAGTCAAGGTTCACCCTCAGGTTCAACGACGGGCGGGTTCGCGTCTGGCGACGTCCTGGAGAACGCTACGTTGACGCTGCCGTCAGGGAGCATGACCGCTATGGAGGTGGGTCCGTGATGGTGTGGGGGTGGGTTCAGCCTACGTCACAGGACCCCCCTACACCGTGTTGAAGGCCGCCTGACCGGTGCCACCTACCGCGACACCATCATCCGCCCCCTTGTGATGCCCGCCCTGAGGGCAGTTGGCCAGGGCGCCCAGTTCCAGGACGACAACGCGCCGTGCCACCGCGCCGCCATCGTGAATCAGTTCCTACAAGGGCAGCAGGTGACAAGAATGGACTGGCCTGCCAGGTCACCAGATTTGAACCCCATAGAGCATCTGTGGGACGTGCTGGGGAGGCGAGTGCGGGCCCACAACCCTCCAGCAGACACCGTGGACCAGCTGTTTCAGTTGCTGGAGCAGGAGTGGCAGGCGATCCCCCAGGACACTCTCCGCCGCCTGGTGCACTCCATGAGACGTCGATGTGACGCTTGTTTGAACGCGAACGGTGGTCATACCCGTTATTAACATCATGACATCTACCATAGACTCTTGTTACTTTTCATTTTGGGGGTATGCCTCTTTAATCAAGTGTAAAACAAAGATAATTTTTTGTCACGGTGTTTGAATAAATTTGAATGGATTGAGGAATAATAAAAATAAAATATTCAATCATTAAATTATGTTCAGCTTTGTTTTCTTTCGAATGACAGCAGTTTTCCTAAGTGGTACTTCAATTGTTTTGAGTAGTGTATATCCCCTGCTCAGATCTGAAACCCAAAATTAATGATTATGTGAAAGACCTCTGGCAGGAGGACTGGAATACCCAGACGGATAACTCTTTCGGATCCGTCCAAACCTTAAGGAGTTCCTCCCATCTACGTCTGGTGGTCGTAAAGAGGAAACGGTTCTGTGCCGGCTGCACACCGGCCATTCGTATTTTACTCATTCCTACCTTTTAAAGAGTTAAGAAGCTCCGTGGTGCATTCCATGTCATGTGCCACTCACAATGAAACATTCTTTTAGAGTGTTGGGACTTGCACGATGTGAGACACAAACATTTTACAGCGGAGTCCATGAAGATCCTGTTCAGGGATGTCCCGCCTGACGTGATCCTTGACTTTTTGAGAGAGATTAACATTTTTCATCTGATTTAAGATTTTACGGAAGAAAGATTTTTAATGAAGTTTCTGGTGCGTTTCTAGAAGATGTCATTTAAAGAGATGTGTGAAAGGTTTTTTTTTTTTTTTTTTTTTTTTTAAATGACTTGCGAGTTGATTTTAACGTGGTACAGCCCTGATGTGGCCCCTTGCGGTCGGCTGGGCTATAAGCAACATTATCTTATCTATCTCTCTCTTGCCTCTCTTTCTTCTCTCTCAATCCTCATCAGCATAAGGGGATCCATGGGCGCTGGTCCAGGAGGACGAGGCATAGGCGAAGGCCGAAAGCGGAAGTCATCTCGCAGATACGGCGGAGGGCGAAGTCCCGAGACTGGAGTGGGCAGAGGTCGTCTCGGAGAGAGTGACTCAGGAGGGGTCATCTCCTGCATTGCGGACATTGCGGTGACTGGAGGACGAGTCCCACCAGAAGAAAACACGACCTGGGTAGTAGGGCCAGTCGTCGCCTGAGTCATGGGGCTCCCCATCCCTGGTAGGATTCCTGCACCACGAGTCTGAGAACGTGTGATCCGGCGCCCGTCGTCTACGTGTTCCATAACTCACAGTACGCCTCACCACACACGAAGTCACCGAATCACCAAGTGATACACAAGATTTGCACAACCACGCAGAACTCTGACGAACGAAATCCCACGAAGGTTCCCACGTGTGTGTCCACTTCGCACTTAGTACCACAGTCGACTACTTCGAAGGTCACAAAGTATTTGAACCCACAAGCCAACAGTAGAGGACGACACTAAGTGGATATAAATCCAAGATTCTGTGAATAGTCACTAAGTTTGAAGAGAACTATCCCCAATTTCCAAAGGGAAAAACGCACTATCTTAAACCAATGAGTCATATAGGGTAACACCAACACGATGGTTAACCCACCCTCACCAAGAATGACAACACTCACTGAAAGATAATGAGAAATGACGTAAGGGTTTGATGTAAGTCAAACACGCATGAGCAACCCTAACAAAACACCATGAGGAAGTACTTCTATCAAACGAACCAAGAGTGGCCCATCAACAATATTTCCTCCGAAGTCCGAGTTCCTCCAAGATAGAACCACAAAAGTCAAAGTCCAAGAATGGGAACCGAAATTGAGTAAGCTCACAACGTATCAGCAACTCCAATCCGCTAAATTGTAGCTGTATTCCCACGAGAAGGAAATACGGAGTAGTAACGTTCCACAAATGTAACTATGACTAAGGGTAGTCAACAACTGTAACAATATTCCCAAAACAGGGAAGGAGAAATGACAAAGTCCTACGTATGACTTTTTGACTAAGTGTAGTCAACACCAACAAATCTCCAACCGTAGGTTACAGTCTAAGGTATGTCTCACAAGACAAAAGAGTAGTTTGAACAACAAAGTCAACAATGTATGACTTTATGACTAAGTGTAGTCAATCCACAAAACCGTTCAAACTCGGAGAAAGAATGCTTCACGAACCAAATTACAGTCAAGAGTACTGCCACACTAAGCTAGCCCCAACGAACTGAATCGCTTAACCCTAGCTAAGCTCAATAAGTAAAGCAAACTAACCTCTTCTCACCAAATGAACGCTGAGTATCCAACTCCAATAACTAGCTAAGAGCTTGAGTTATTTCCCCTGACGTCCAACGACGGAGATACCCAGTTATGTTTTTAACACTTCAGAGCGTTGAGAGCAGCAATCTTAAAAAAAAAAATCCGCTGGCCAGAAAACGTGGTCCGTGCTGAAGTTTCTTTTCCTCTATGGAAAACAATGTCCAAACATGAACCAATTCCGACACAACGTGGAATTAACAAATCGACAAAGCAACAGCTTATCACTGTATAACAACTGCCGTTGTGCACCGGCGTGCCAAGAACCCAAACAAAGTCACACCTGGGTAACAAACCTATATCCGGATCAAATGTTGATTTCTCAAAATAAGACTTCAAAGACGTTTACCCAGCAGAGGCCAAAGAAATCGGACCTATACAACTGGAATTTATAACTCAACGCGTTACTCCAACCAGCAACCAACTTATCCAAAGAGAAAAGCAACAAGACAACAAACACGCATAACGCAGGGACGGGCAATAGAATTAAACGACCCGTACCGAGAGGTCAAACAGCTAACCTAAATTCTACCGGCGACTGACGTAAACACAGAAGCGCACATGCACCAACACGGTCACAGGGGCACCGGGACAGAACCGACTCGTCAAAACAGTGGCCCGATGAGCGCGCCGAAATTCCGTGCAACACGATCTAGTCCAAAGACGGGAACCACGTGCTAAGATCACTGCTCTGTAACTGAATGGGAAGCGGATGAGGGGGGGAGGGGGCGACAGAAAAAGACGCAAGTGGCTCTTTGGAAAAACACTTAAATATATCAGAAGACGCTACACTCCCATTCTCAACACACGACTGACAAATTTATTATTCCAATCACCACAGTCACACAAATTAGTGTTGAACAATTAAGAAAGCCCTAACATCAACAGCTAGATAGGAAAGCAAATAAACTGCTTGTCTGTGCGCTAGACAGAAGAGGAAAGCCTATCAACTTAGGGCTAATCCCCTTAGACTAAACACAGATCCTACAACCTAGTGTGTAATAACAATGAAATAACACACACCACCAAGAATAGTCTTTCTTTTTCTTTTTGTGAACTGAAGTAGATAGACTTATGTAAGACCGAGTTTCGCGCAAACACGGTACCGGAACTAAGTGTCAAAGATTGCCTTGTAAACAAAGCACCAAATGCTTGGCAAGCCTGCCTACACTTACCTTACTAACACAGTCGGCGTCTTGGGTACAGGCAAATGCAGACCAAAATCCTAAATCAGTACAAACCTGATATCGACGACTCTGCACAAGCAAGGCCTATTAATCTAGAATTCAAAACCCCTTATTTCTCCACCCAAGTACCTATTCTAACTAAGGTAATGAGAAAAGGGCGGACGGAATTCTTGAAACAATAGCCGCCGGTACTAGACAAAAAACAAACACGGAGACGAACGCGGAACGGAAGCGCCGAAGGTCCGACCACGGAGCACGGAACTCTACTGCCGACAGTACCCCCAAAACCGGTCCGTTCCAATGGGTTCCCTACTAACTCTAGAACCCATCCAACCAACCACCCGTCAAATATAAGTAAAGAAAGATAGACAGGTCTCTCAAGGGTCGGGCGGTAGTGAGTTCAGAGTGTCGCTTTTACACTACCACATACACATTCCTGTACCCCGCATCTCCACCATAATTGTCAAGTGGGATTACACCTGACAGGGGGGGTTCTTATACAGGTAATGTGCAGTGGCAGAAACGGAGCGATCACTCAATCCCTCACACCACCAGACCACAAGAGGAAGAAGTTTCGACAATACTTTTATTCACATTACAATCATTCACTCGCACTAGCACTCCAGATGGGGTATGGATCCTAACAAAGAGAAAAGATAGTCGAGAGAGGAAAAACAAAAAAAAGGGGCATAGAAGAGAAAGGCACTATTCAGAACTAGCTGACCTAGGGGACAAAGTAAATTGAATAGACCACAAAAAAACTCCCAAATATCCCAGGATCCCCCTACCGTCCCAACCTAACCACTAACCTGCTACAAGGACATTCAGCAGAATGATAGAAGACAGTTCTAGAAACAATGCTACATCCAACAGGACCTACACAGCTAGAGTTAAACAAATTAAAAAAAAAAAAAAAAACCGAATCAGTGGCAGGCTTTAAACCCACGCACACGCACGCCAGACCCACGTCCACACTACACAAGATGGAAAACTCAACTCGAGTCCATGAGCCGAGGAGGTTCGCAGAGGGAGGTGGATCCTGTAGAGGGGTGACGTTCGTAGTGGGCTGGTCTTCCAGTCCAAGGTGAGGCAGATGTCTCAGTGTAGGAGACAAGGTTCACCACCACCAGTCCGCACCACCAGTCCGCAGGTCTGAGTAACGGCTGGTGCCTGGGCGAAGGATGACTGCAGGGTCCGTAGATGTTGGTCGCCCAGCCAGCCCAAGACCGGAGCTGCAGCTGAAGGAAAAGGGCGAAAAATCCCGCCCTACGGCGGAGATCAGTCTCTAGACAAAAAGTCACCACCCTATAGTCCTTGTTGTAGTCAGTGTGTGGCCACATAGTGGGTCCGGCAGTGCGTCACAGTATGAAGGGTCACAATACCGTAGATAATGTCAACAATGTCTTTGTCACTACAAAAGGGCAAATGAACTACAGGGTCGAACTTTAATTAAGGACCACCCCGAAAAAAGGCCCTTTCTTTTTAAATTGGCCAAAAATACAAGCAATGCATTTTTTCGAAGAATTCGACTGGGAAAGGTTTAAGGGGTTAACAGAGTATTCCGCAAAGCTTGCGAAAGCTGTCTTATTGTCACGTGCGGCATGCAGAGGGGGGGTTGAAAGTTGCAGATTGTTGTCAAAATTGCTTGTTTTTTAAGCAAGAGTGAACACTGCTTCAAACGGTTTTACACTGAAATTCCAAATGCACGTGCAAAAACCAATGCATTGCAGAGCATTTTACTGACTGGAATGCCCCTAAAAGCAGCCCAACGTGCATAATTCTTCATAACACAAAAATGCCTCCAAGACGCAAGCTGTCTGATTTTGACCGGACCCGGGCGATTGCATGGCTGCAGGATCGAGTTGGCGTTCGAGAAGTGGCCAGAAGACTGCAAGCGTCCCACTCCGTCATCATTCGGCTGAGAGAACGTTTTCAAGCCACTGGAACTGTCAAAGGAGACCCCGTCCAGGCCAGCCAAAGAAGACCACTGCAAGAGATGACAGGTTCATCCGCAGACATGCTCTTCGGACCAGGACCACCACCTCCAACACCATCAGGCGTCGGCTCCAAGCTGCCACTAACACAGCAGTGTGTGAGATGACCATACGGCGGCGCCTCAATGCTGCCAACCTTCGAGCAAGGCGCCCAGTCCGGAAACCAAAACTGACTGCGGCCCACCGGGCACGTCGCCTGGCCTGGTGCACAGCTCATCGAACATGGACTCGGGCTCAGTGGCGGATGGTGCTTTTCACCGATGAGTCCAAGTTCCAGTTGAAGCCACGAGATGGACGCATTCGGGTGTGGCGGCGTCCTAGGGAGCAGCTGGCAGATGACGTCATCCAGGGGCGTCGCTTTTGGTGGTGGCTCCGTCATGGTATTGGGGGGGGGGGGGGGGGGGCATCAGCGTCACAAGACTCCCCTGTACCATGTGGTTGGCAACCTGAACGGCCAACGCTACCTGCAGGAGATTTTACGGCCTTTGGTTGTCCCAGCACTCCAGCAGATTGGGGCTCAGGCTGTGTTCATGGACGATAATGCCACCCCACATCGTTATCGAACCGTGAACACTTTTGTGGTGCAAGCTGGCATCACCAGGATGCCATGGCCGGCAAACAGCCCGGACATGAACCCTATTGAGAACATCTGGGGCGAGCTTGGGAGGAGAGTTCAAGAAAATCACCCTGTTCCGGCAAATCGACAGGAGCTGCTGCACTACCTGCAGCAGGAGTGGGCAAACCTCCCCCAGGCACTCATTACAAGAACAGTCAACACCATGAGGCAGCGCTGTGTGGATTGTGTGGCAGCATGAGGGGGGCACACTCGGTTTTGATCAGACTGTAAAGAAACACTTTTTGTGAATGTCATTTTGGGGGGTAGTCTCATTCAGGCTCCCCTGTCTAATCAGTAAGATGATTTTTTCGATGAAAAGTGACAAAATGTTCACTGATAATGAAATTAAACATTTATAAAGTTTCTGTCGTTTGTCGGTTTTTCTTTCTATGTTTTGTGAGACTGTGTATAAGTGGTCCTTAATTAAAGTTCGACCCTGTAGAATAACTTCTTCCGCTTTCTCCTTTGCTTTTACGTGACCTGTGCTAAGGATAATTTCCTTAGCCAACAAAAGCTCCAATGAAAAAACACAATTAGAATTCATCCACACGTCTGTCACACAAAACATGTAAGACAAGGACACAACGAGAACGGAACCACATGTGGGGCGATACGGCAGGAATTCCACACTCCGCGGTCTAAATGTTTAGCCGTTCGCACGCTCATGTGTTCCACGATCCGTCTCGTGTCTGTGAAGCAACAAGGAAGAATGAAACTAACATTTCTGATATCCTTCTGGCCAAGATCACATATTGAGCGAGGTAAGCATTGACTCAACATGTGTAATCAGAAAAAAAAAAGCTTCCATTGACCGAAGTGAAGGGATATTATATAGTAAGAGATTTTCAACTTAGTCCAAAGTGACAGAGCCCTAGCCGCTAAGGACCGAAAACGCAATTAAAGATAATGCGTTCCTACAATTCTACAACAAGATGCATATCTCGATACCAGTTCCATACCTGCTCCCCCTCTTTGGAGCAGTTACACACAGAAAAGGTGTGCCCAAGCCAACGGCACATGAAGGCAAAAGAAAAACCTCTCAACCGCTGAAAGGTTAGAAAACCCAAATAAAACAAAACACTGTCCAAAACAGAACATATAGTTACCAAAATGGCGGGTGGGCGAGGTGAGAAACGGTTCGCTCCCCAGTCCAACGAAGGGTGGAAGCCGAAACCGTGCCGGTCCACACTGAAGGGGTCTCCAGGTCAGGGACGACCCAAGGTGGTTCTTCTGGCTGGCAGGGGTAGGGATCCCAGAGGTGTCCAGTGGAATACTTTCCGACCCACTGAAGGGTGAAAGACTCTTCCACACAACCCACACCGAAGTGGATAAAGAAAAGTGGGCCCAGCTAGCAGAGATGGAGATCTCTCCGACTCGACGGTCCGTATACGAGTGTCACACCACTAGCCTAACCAAGATGGCAACAGGTAAAAAAAAAAAACAGCTCACTTGTGGCACCTGACATCAGCTGGTGAACCACGTGGAAAGCGATAAAAGAACAGAAAAAGAAGGCGTTAAAAGGAAAGAAAAAAAAATGAAGAGAAGTATTGGAGGATGGGAGCGAAATGCACGGACGTAGCGCACCCGGGATGACAAAAATAGCACACTGGTCAACACCCGGCCAATGTAGTAAAGAAGTCACTGGTGACACTCCACTTTATACTGGGTTTGAAAAGAAATGACTTGTCTTATCAACTAAAAGTATGTACGTCCGTGACATTGGGTTTTGCTTTTTTTTTTTTTCAAATGGTTTCTTGTAGACCCATCTCCTTTGTTATGCGTTGTGGAGTGGATCACCAACTCTGTCTCTCCCCTTCTTCATCCCTGCATTTTCCCCACACCACCTCTCCGTGCCTTACCGCCTTTTTCCCGCCCCTTTTTAACCGACAGTCTGACTAATCTGTTGGAGGGAACTTGGCTGTCAGTTCTTTGGTGACTTAATGCCGAGGAAAATATTTTTTTTTACTCCACCGACAGAATGTAAGTGACTTCAAACTCGTATTCTGGAACAATGGGAACAGAGAAAAGGATGAGGGAGGGGGGAGGGGGGGGGGATTTGTTAGAAAATTCTGATAGTGATTTCGGTAATGGTGCAGAAATTAGATTTGCATTGCGGGTGAGAGACGGAGAAATGAGGCATTATGAAAGATTCTGAACCATGCGAAAGCTGGATGCTAAACCTGATGAAAGGAGAGAGCGTGTAAAAATTCTTAATTAAATTAGGCGCGTGCGCGCGCACACGCACACGCGGACACACACACACACACACACACACTCTCTCTCTCTCTCTCTCTCTCTCTCACACACACACACACACACACACACACACACACACACACACATATCTCCCCACAAACATCACCCCCCACCACTCTACCAACACACATGTGCACTCTAATCTTTTTGTTTTAAAAACGTAGAGATTGTGAGCACACGTGTAGGTAAACAATAATTAGTTCTGGTTAAAAGGAAAGAAGCGCACAAACATAAAACTAAGTTTTGTATTGGAGAGGTATTTGCCCAAGAATTCACTTGTTAAAAAAACATTTGTTTACATCAACAGGGGCAAAGAACTCATGCACCAACGGCCGTGGAAAACGGAGAGCAGGACGAGTGAACTCGAGGAATGCAGCCTAGTACTAGGATAGTTGGCACGGTGGCCTTGTACTTAAATCTTTTTCTCTTTTTTTCTTGTCATTCTCCTGCACTTTTCCAGTACAGCCCCCAGTTTTTTTCATATTGTTGTTTCGTAGACCTAGAATCTTGTTTTTAAAGAGTTCAGTGTCTGGTTCTGTGGAGAGGTTCACCGTGTGCTTTTCAAATAGTTTGCCTTCATTTCCTGAGGATTCAGTGTCTTCTTCCTTCGGTGTTTTTTTTTCCAGTTGTTTTGTCTCCTTCATTAAATAGGCTTACTGTCCTGTTTGTCAGGGTTTGTCGTCTTGATTCACAGAATTTAGCGTTTTCTGTTTTGTGCGTCTTTCTAGCGTTTAGTGTCGGTCGTTCATAAGCTTTATATAGTTGCTCGGGTTTCTTCTGTCAGTGTTCTGTGGTACAAGGACACAAAGCAGGGGGTACCAGAGGAAATATTTTCTGGAAGAGCATGAATGGTTGACTCCGCTACGTAGCAGGTCTCCTATTTCAGGGATCTGGAACATGGACGCATGTTTTTCAGATCATCTGGGACTGAGCTGCAGAAGTGTTGAAGTCGGTAGAGCTCTTCCAGTAATATTCCTTAGTGCGCATCTGGTACCTCCTGATCCGAGTGTCCTTTAATATACAGAACCTCTGTGGCAGCGTTAACATGTGGATCCTTTCATGTGTTCTGCTGTCCTTCAAGTACGATTTGGTGTCATCTTTCAAATAGTATTTAGTGTTTTCTTTCATGGGCATTCATATGCTCTTGTTTACTGTTCTTTTCATAGGGTTGAGTATCCTTTTTAAGTAGCGAGTGTTGTCCCTGTGGACGGCCTTCCCTCTGTTCACAGACTTTACTGTTCTCTTCCCTCAAAGGTTTAGTCTCCTCCTTTCATGGCAATTGGTGACACTTTGTTTACAGTGTAGTTTCATATTTTGGTAGGGCTTGGCGTCATCTTTCCCAGAGGTTTAGACGCCCTTTCATTGGTGTTTTTCTTGGGGCTTAGTTTCCTCTCTTGACAAGGTTTAGGGTCCTCCTTTTCTGTGGTTCAGTGTCCTTTGTTAAGGTTTTAATGGTCTCAGTTTATAGTTTTCCTCTTTAAGTTCACAATCTTTCTCTACAGGGTTGACCATCCGTTTTTGTCATAATGTTAAATTTCCTCCTCTTTCGTTGGTTTTAATGTTCGCCTGTCATATAGTGTAGTGTAAGTGGCCAGTGCAGTAGACAGCACAGCATGTCCTGCAAGAATCCCATGCCATGCCGACCTGAGAGACAGTGCCCGCCAGAGGTGCGGCGATGTGCCGGTGACTATATGGATGCCTCGGGGTTCTCCAAAGGACGCCCCAATTCCTCTGATGGGTCTGCCAATGAGACGGGGATCAAGAAGAATCGTCGCGGGCTTCAAACCAGACTGTATAAGGTACATCACCGCCTCCAGTGAGTAAATTCAAATACTCTGTTTTAGAACAGTTACGTTTTAAATGGGATCAAGTGATAAGGGGTCGAAGAGAATGCAACGTTGAAACCGGTCAGTTTCAAGAGCGGTGCAAGAAACTTTTACAGATGTAAACGGGTGTAAAATGGGGAAATTGCTTGGCTCCAGGCTTCCATTTTCCTCTTTTTTTTCTGTTGAGATGTCGGCATTCTGTATTTCACAAAAAAATACTTTTCTTTAAAATAGGTGACTAATTTGAAGGGAACCCCGATAACATGCTTTCCTCTCCTCTCACCCCCCCCCCCCCCCACCGCCCCCATGTTCCCTTGCTGCCCCCTCTCCTTGAGTCTGCTCCCACTACTAACATGTGCATGCATGTACACGCACGCGCGCACTTAAACACACATACAAACGCACACGTACGCACACGCACGCACGCACGTACATACACACACACACACACACACACGCGCGCGCTTACACACACACACACACACACACACACAAACTTACGAAGCAGGTCTGCATGGACATCCTTCTCTACAGAATACCGCTCCAGTCATACAGCCAAAGTCCCCATTAACTTGTCCATTCGATGACTGTGGCACTCGCCCACCGGGGTCTGTATGTAGAGAGGGAATCGCAGTTCAGGCAACTTCAAAGAGCAAGTCGCAGAATTTGCTGAAAGTGTTTTTGTAATGATCAAAGATGATGAGAATCAGGAGTGTCACTGAGATTATTCTTGTCTTGACTCCAACACGGGGATGTTTGATAGCATCTACCAATCTTAGAAGATTGAGCTACACATGTACAACTACTCGGTAAGTTTGATATGAAAAAATAAAAAACTGTTTTACTTCTGTTCTCTTCATGTGAAATGAACCATGACTTTGCTTTCAGGCATTCCATTCGGATCCTATAGCACTCTCAACTTGGACAGGAGCCGGCCGAAGCCGAAGCCTCCCACAATAAAGGCCGCTGATGGGATTCGACCGTCCAGTCCGTAGCCGTACGTCCGAGACACTAACTGCTGCACTATGATGACGGGTCGGTTACATGAAGGTTTTAAGATATTTTTCAGGATTTTCTCCTTGAAAGTAGTTACTAGAGGCGAAGAGAAATACGACACGTGCATATCCACTATATAACTTTTGAGACCAGCTTATCCTAAAAATTAAATAAAAATATCGAAATCGATTGAACATCTCCAACCGTACGCAAAAAAAACATACACATTATCTGAATTTTGCATCCCCACTGTCAATTTCTGTCTCTTCGACAAAGTGTTTTTAAACATCTTATAGTCTGGTAAGGTTTTGTTATTTTTTTTCTTTAAAAGGGCATACTTATGTGTTTCTTCGCCACTGCTGATTTGACCAAAGTCTGTTATTCAGGACTGTTTCAGGAGCTGCCGAAAAGCGGTAATGGACCGGAATGTCGCATTAGGACTGGAACCATTACGTACGTGGATGACATCACTTCGTCGGCGACCATCGTTCTAGCACGCAGTTCGTACGGTTCAGGAAAGACCGTTTGAACAGGTAGAAGCCGTTAACACTGCGTCCTCTCTCTCTCTCTCTCTCCCCCCCCCCCTTCTACCTCCTACTCCGCCCTGCACAACAACAACACCGCGCCACGCCACACGAACGACAAACTTGTTTTATCGAAAAAACCACAAGGCATGTGAAAAGGTGGTAAATGAGCTAATATCAGGCAGTTTTGAGTCCTTTTCAGATAATGCTAGACATCAAGTTGTTAATTTGATCTGGGTAGGAGTCAGTAAAAGGCGGTGGGATTAGTTAAGGGATTGATGTCGATTTTTGGGATGTTTAGACTTACATGCAGCTGGATCACAGTGCAATACCTACCATGGCACTAAATATATGCAACTCTTCTATATCAAATCTCTCTCTGTCTCTCTCTTAAACGATTTGTAAACTGAAAATGAAGCTATTCCCACGACTATTAACACCAACGAATGCCCAAACCTCCACGCCTAACACTCTAACACACACACCACACACCACACACACATACACACACACACACACACACCACACACACACACACACACACACAAGCAAACTAATCTGTAAGCAATCAAGAGGCATCGAAATTGATGTTTTTGTTATTTAATACAGTGCTGACCTGCGTTCCTGTTCGTACCACCGTAATTTATCAAACCTTTGTGGGAATAGCAAATGGTTAAACAGTAAAAATGAAAATGGAGCGGTAAAGGATACTGCCTATGTTTTCTATGCAGATGGGAAGATTTATAGCCTATAATGAACGGATTCCAATTTGTTAGAACTGCGGTAATGCGAAGTTAGATATTTGCCAATCAAACGTTGTCTGAATAGAGCAGAAGGGAAAAATAGGAAATAGGAAATGTCACAGAATTTGGGAATGTTTGTCACCAGGGCAAGGCACTCGTTGCAAGACAGTTGCAAACCGGATACAAATCAATTCCAAGCCAGAGCTCAAGGAAGAGTGGGCGAGCTTTATTATTTTTAGAGTTTTTCGCCAACTCTTGGCAAATCAGGGCATTAGCCCAATACACTCAAGTCCGATTGAACAGTAATGCTACCGCATCCGCACCAATCCAAGGGAGTAATCACTGTATGCGGTTCATGCAACCATAGGAAAGACCAGCTGCTGCGGATCACTCCGGTGGAGTTCAGTGGCGCCTGTGCGAAACTACGCGGACCACTTAACTATTGAGGACAATTGCTTAGTCGCGGAGCCGCCTCAGTGAGCTCTCCTCCGAGGGGCAACAGTCGTCCAAGAGAGCACACCCATGGACTCGCGCATTGTGACCGCGGAATCAAGCCAAGGCCAAAACTTGGTGAGGACATTCGAACTGAGCATTGAGAGATGGATGATGGCCACAAATTGGACTTTTTTTTTTTTTTTTAAAATGATCGTTGATACTACTATATTTTAAGCCATCTTTTGATTTGTCTTTGAAAATATATACATTGTTACTCCAGTGAGGAGAAGAAACCGGTAAAAGATATATTTGTGAAGTACTATGTATAATGAGGTGAAATTTGGTCCCAGCTAGTGGATCTGTGGAATGATTGTACCTCCACTGGAGAGGAGGAATGAAAATAATTCCTTGAAGACAAACCAGTTGAATATGATGGAAAATTGATTATTGTTTAGTAAATTATTCCCCGGAGAGGAGAGGGGAGAAGAGTTATTGTAGTGCGCCTTCTGGTTATTGGGAGAGAGTGCGTGTGCACGGAGTAAATGCTGAGCTGAGTGTGTGCATGCACTTGTGCACAGTATGACAGGTGGTAAATGAGCTTTTATCAGGCATGTCTTTGTGTGATGTCTTTTCAGATTTAAAGTTTGCCTTCAATGTTTTTTCTTTAATTTGTAGTCCAGTTAAGCATTTACTTTAAGATTATTTGCAGGTATGTTGTAGGGATGTTTAGAGGGACAATTACACGCACCTGGATAAACACATTATGCATACTTACATAGTCACAAACATATATGCATCTCTCTCTCTCTCTCTCTCTCTCTCTCTCTCTCTCTCTCTCTCTCTCTCACATTACATTTGTGAAAAGACGTAAAACTGAAGTACTACTACTACTACTAACTACTACACGCACGCACACACACGCACACGCACACACACACACACACACACACAAAGGTGAGAGGCTGAGAAACTTTGATTTTGTTGTTGTTATTTTAATGAAGTCATGGTTTACCATGCGTTGCTAAATGTTCTTCCACCGAATATCCAATCGACCACTTTGTGATAGCAATCTGTCTTAAGCTATGTAAAACTGAAAATGGAGCGTAAAAGGATACTGCACTATGTTTTCTAATGCAAGATTGTTGAAACCTTTTATAACCAAATAATAAATCGTATTAACCTAAATATTGTTAGATTGCGAGTTAACAGAAGGCAGATACTTTGCAAAATCAAAATCGTTTCGCTGAATTTTAGCGAGTCGGAATCGCTTGCGCAGAATAGTAAATGTTCACAGAAAATATCGATGTTTTTGTCACCAGGGGCAAGGCACTCACGCATCAACGACCGTGGAAAACGGGGAGGAGTACAAATCAACTCGGGGAAGGCAACAAGACTACAAGGAGAGTGATGGCGAGCTTTCATTTACTTTTTGTTTTTTGCGCCTATCTTCTTGGCCATTTCAGTGGCATTGCGCCCACACCACTCAGTCCGACACGGACGTAACCCTGCCTGGCCCGCCGCATCCCCGGCACCGGCAATCCACAGGGAGTAATCACTGTCATGCGGTCAGGTGGCAACCAATAGGAGAAGACGCTGCACTGCTGCCGAGTCACTTCGGTGGTGTTCAGTGGCGCCTGTGCTGATCTAACATACGCAGGACCCCACCTCTAAGGCCCCTATGGACGACAATTGCTTAGTCGCGGAGCCGGCATCAGTGAGCTCTCCCTCCGGAGGGCGCCACCACGTCCGTCCAACGACAGCCCCCATGGACTCGCCGTTATCTGTGACCCCGTCGGAATCAAGCCAAGGCCAAAGACGTGGAGAGGACATCGAAACTGAGGTCACCTTGAGAGCAGGGCATGATGGGCCACAGAATTTGAGACTTTTTTTTTTTTTTTTAAATACTGATCGATGAGAATGGGGATGATACAGAGGATGTTACGGATTTCCATTCCGGTCTGAGACTTCATGGCAGGGCTGTATTCTATGCTTATTTTTATAATATATCCCGGCGTCAACGAGGCCTGAGCTATAGACGCCTGCAGTGTTGGTCAGGATGTTTGAGCGCATCTATTAAGTGGATAAAACGCGACTGTGTGGTCCCAGTCTTCCCAACTGAGCTCGTAGCAAACTCAAATCTGGGTAGGAGCCGGTCGAGACGTACAAATCGCACCTCACTCTGATAGGAATCAAACCCCCGACCTCCCAGCCGGGAGTCCGCGACGCTAACCACTTGGCCACGGCGTCTGGTTACCTTTCTTTATCCGACACTTCATGTGTTGTGCAGGGTCAAAATATTCTTGCGTAGTGTTTAGTCCGTGGTTCTTTGGACATCATGGACGTGTTCTTTCAGATGGTTTGCATAAAAATCAACATTGTTGATTCAATTCAACAAGGTTGCGACTGCACGTTTGTAGATGATTTTGCCCTCTGTGCAACTGGAAGCTTGTACCCCAGTGTTCAGCACAGGCTCAGCTTTGTGTAAATAAAATACAATTGTGGGCAAAAGAAAATGGCTTTACCTTTTCTGCTACTAAGATCCTGTGCATTCATTTTCACAATTTTCTAAGTTCTTTGCTGATCCTGAAATCCAAAATAGGGAAATCTCCCATTCCATCTTTAAAGGAGGCCAAATTTCTGGGTTATTTTCGATCAAAAGCTCGACTTCCTTCGTCACATTAAACACTTAAAAACTTCTCGCCAGAAAGCTTTGAACATTCGGCGGGTCGTAGCACACACTGTCTGGGGTGCTGATAAGAAAACTTTGCCGCACATCTACAGAGCCTTGGTCCGTTCTAAACTGGATTAAGGATGTGTTGTATACGGCTCTGTGAAACCCTCTTGTCTGAAACTCTTGGATCCGATTCATCATCAACGGCTTCTCTCTGTCTTAGAGCATTCCGCACCACCCCAGTGTACAGCCTATATGCAGAGGAAGGTGAACCCTCACCATCTAACCGCAGGCTGACACCATCCTTAAAATACTATTTCAGATTGTTCTCTGAATGGGAAAACCCTGCTTGTGACTGCCGTTTTTAATCCCCATTTTCAAAGAAAATTTGAAGAAAATCCCAGCTGTATTCCACAGTTTGGACTTCGTGTGCAGCCCCACGCGCAGAATGCAGGTCTTCATCTATGAGTTGTGTCCGACATCTCCAAATTTCCAGATGAGCCTCCATGGACCCTTTTCACATCAGAAACACTCCTTGATGTTGCTGCTTTTCGCAAAGAATTCACCAATCGTCAGGCATACAAGGCATTGTTTGCCGATCTCTGTACAAAATTCCCATCCTTTCAGAAAATGTTTACTGATGGTTCAAAGTCCGATGATGGAGTGACTTTTGCAGCCTGTTGCTCAAGTGTTCCGTCTCAAATATTATCAAAGCATATTCCGTCAGATAGTTCTGTTTACTCTACTGAAATCAACGGCTTTGGTTCTAGCGCTGAAGATAATTTCTCAATCTGTAAACAAGGACATTCTGGTTTTGTCTGATTCGCTGTCAGCTTTGGAGGTCATAGCTGGCCGTAACCTCCATCATCCTGAACTTGAAAACTCTGTTGAACTCTTTACCTCTTTGAAAGCGAAAGGTCACAACATTGTTCTAACTTGGGTTCCCGGTCATGTTGGCATTCGGGGAAATGAAATGGCGATCGTTGGCCAGGAATGCCACGACGATGAAACTGTCCAACATACCTATCCCCTACTCAGATTTTGAAACCAAAGGTTTCAAATCTGGCCATTCGTTTGTAACTCATTCGTTTCTTTTCAAGAGCAAAAAAGAACCATGGTGCGTTCCATGTTATGTACCATTCACAGTTAAACATATTCTTTTAGAGTGTTAACACTTGCATAATGTGAGACATAAGCATTTTACAGCAGACTCCATGAAAACCTTGTTAAGAGATGTCCCACCTGATGTAAAAAGAGATCAACATTTTTCATTTGATCAAAGATTTTACAGAAGAAAGATTTTTAACATTTCCAGTGTGTTTTTAGAAGGTGTATTTTAACGGGCTGTGTGAATGACTTCAACGCAGTGACAGCCCTGATATGGCACTTTGCGGTCGGCTGGGCTATAAGGAAGATTACCCTACCTTTCAGATGGTTTGGTATTTTTTGTTTCGTTTTTTTCCCTAAGAATTCGGGGTCTCTTCGTTCACAGGTTCGCCATTTTCCAGGTAGGGTGCCTTCTGCATACAAAGGGTTTGATGTTATCTTTACCTAGCTATAGTGTTTTCTTCCTTCATAGGTTTTAGAGTATTCTTTCCTTGCTTCAGTGTCTCCTTCATTCACATATTTATGTGGCTTCTCTCTTGGGGCTTAGTCTTCTATTCTAGGATTCGATGTCTAGTTTTCATATGGCCAAGTAGATAGAACGGCTTCCTATGTCGGTGTTCTGGGGAACGAGGACACAAAACGGGGAGTACCAGAGGGAGTATTTTTGGAAAGGCATGAAAGGCTGACTCGAGCTATGGAGCATGGATTATGAATCAGGGGATCTGGAGCATGGACGCATGCTTTTAGATCATTTTGGTTCGTGACTGCCGTTTTTAATCCCCATTTTCAAAGAAAATTTGAAGAAAATCCCAGCTGTATTCCACAGTTTGGACTTCGTGTGCAGCCCCACGCGCAGAATGCAGGTCTTCATCTATGAGTTGTGTCCGACATCTCCAAATTTCCAGATGAGCCTCCATGGACCCTTTTCACATCAGAAACACTCCTTGATGTTGCTGCTTTTCGCAAAGAATTCACCAATCGTCAGGCATACAAGGCATTGTTTGCCGATCTCTGTACAAAATTCCCATCCTTTCAGAAAATGTTTACTGATGGTTCAAAGTCCGATGATGGAGTGACTTTTGCAGCCTGTTGCTCAAGTGTTCCGTCTCAAATATTATCAAAGCATATTCCGTCAGATAGTTCTGTTTACTCTACTGAAATCAACGGCTTTGGTTCTAGCGCTGAAGATAATTTCTCAATCTGTAAACAAGGACATTCTGGTTTTGTCTGATTCGCTGTCAGCTTTGGAGGTCATAGCTGGCCGTAACCTCCATCATCCTGAACTTGAAAACTCTGTTGAACTCTTTACCTCTTTGAAAGCGAAAGGTCACAACATTTGTTCTAACTTGGGTTCCCGGTCATGTTGGCATTCGGGGAAATGAAATGGCGATCGTTGGCCAGGAATGCCACGACGATGAAACTGTCCAACATACCTATCCCCTACTCAGATTTTGAAACCAAAGGTTTCAAATCTGGCCATTCGTTTGTAACTCATTCGTTTCTTTTCAAGAGCAAAAAAGAACCATGGTGCGTTCCATGTTATGTACCATTCACAGTTAAACATATTCTTTTAGAGTGTTAACACTTGCATAATGTGAGACATAAGCATTTTACAGCAGACTCCATGAAAACCTTGTTAAGAGATGTCCCACCTGATGTAAAAAGAGATCAACATTTTTCATTTGATCAAAGATTTTACAGAAGAAAGATTTTTAACATTTCCAGTGTGTTTTTAGAAGGTGTATTTTAACGGGCTGTGTGAATGACTTCAACGCAGTGACAGCCCTGATATGGCACTTTGCGGTCGGCTGGGCTATAAGGAAGATTACCCTACCTTTCAGATGGTTTGGTATTTTTTGTTTCGTTTTTTTCCCTAAGAATTCGGGGTCTCTTCGTTCACAGGTTCGCCTTTTTCCAGGTAGGGTGCCTTCTGCATACAAAGGGTTTGATGTTATCTTTACCTAGCTATAGTGTTTTCTTCCTTCATAGGTTTTAGAGTATTCTTTCCTTGCTTCAGTGTCTCCTTCATTCACATATTTATGTGGCTTCTCTCTTGGGGCTTAGTCTTCTATTCTAGGATTCGATGTCTAGTTTTCATATGGCCAAGTAGATAGAACGGCTTCCTATGTCGGTGTTCTGGGGAACGAGGACACAAAACGGGGAGTACCAGAGGGAGTATTTTTGGAAAGGCATGAAAGGCTGACTCGAGCTATGGAGCATGGATTATGAATCAGGGGATCTGGAGCATGGACGCATGCTTTTAGATCATTTTGGTTCGGGCTGCAGAGCTCTTGAGAAAGTCTTTAATCCTCTTCCTGAAATATTTCCTAGTGCGCACCTGGTACTCCTGACCTGAGTGTCCTTTCTCCACAGAAAACCTGACATGGTAATCATTCAGCATGTGAATCCTCTCGTAGGGTTTACATTTTGAAAATAATTCTTAGCGAGTTTCCAATTCTTAAGTGAGTCCGCCAAAAACAAGGACAAACAAATCGAGACCGTTTTACTTTCCTATTTTTGCAGGAGCTGGTGGTCACCTTTTAAATAGTGCAAGTATTCTTGACCTGCTGTGATAGCATTTTTGGTGTCCTCTCCTTTGGTGTTCTTTCATAGGCTTTTGTGTCGTTTTTAAGTGGCTAGTGTAGTCGTTCTAGGTGGTTAAATTTCCCCTTTTTAAAAGTTGTTGTGTTTTCACTCCATAGATATAGCATCTTTCTTTCAAAGGTCTTAGTGTGCTCGTTTCCTACAGTTATGGACTTTATCAGTTTATTGCCTTGTTTTGATAGGTTTTAGTGCCATATCTCAAAGAGCTTGTCGAAACAGCTGCTAAGTGCCATAAAACTAGTAGAGGGAACCGGGTGACTCCCCATAAATAGTTGAGTACGTCCAAGGGAGTCATTAGATGCCTAGATCCTGGAGGCGTCTCGGAGACAGATAAAAATTGAATTTGCATCCAAAGGTGTGATTAACGTGCGTCGGGTTACAGTTCGCAAAGGAAGAGAAAGAACACAACACTCCCGTCTAATGTATAAGCTTGAAACCGAAGGCCTTTTGGTCCGTCTGGAAACCATCTACAACGAGTTCATGAATAAACATCATGACAACATTGTGGTTGCTATCTTTCTTGATCTAGAAAAAGCGTGTGATACCGCTTGGAAATCTGAAATTCTTATAGACTTATAAACTTGGTTTTCATGGTCATCTGTTTTTATTCCTTAAAACTTTTTGGCTAATCGGCAGTTCCAAGTCCGAATTGGCACCACGCTGTCGGACATCTATGGACAGGAGTTGTGTGTACCTCAAGGGAGCATTTTCCCACCGGCTCTGTTCAGTAGCAAAATTAACGACATTGTCAATTAAGTAAACCAGGTTTCCGAGTCCTTCCGCTTGTTGATGACTTCGCACTCTATGCAGTTGGAGCCGCTTATGTCAGCGTTCAGCGTCGACTCTGAATTGTGTGACAAGATTCGACAGTGGGCCGAGGAAAACGGTTTACCTTTTCAAGCACCAAAAACACAGTGTATCCATTTTCACAGTTTTCGTCAGTTCTTTGCGATCCTGAAATTCGTCTGAGAAGTCCCCATTCCAGCTATGGAAGGCCAAATTTCTGGTATCCATCTTTATCCGAAAACTGAACTTTAAATGTCGCATCCACACTTAAAAACTGCTTGTTTGAAGCACTGAACACTCGGAGAGTTCTAGCACACACGGATTGGGTCGCTGATAAAACTCTCTCCTTTGACAGGGCTCTGATCCGTCCAAACTGGACGATGGATGTGTAGTCTCAGCTCGGCCAGACCATCTCCTGAAAAGTCCGGTCCCATCCACCGTCAAGGGCTTCGACTCTGATTGCATTCCGCACCACCCCTGTTTATAGCATCCGCACCACCCCTGTTATAGCTTCCGCACCACCCTGTTTATAGCATTACGCACCACCTGTTTTAGCATTCGCACCACCCCTGTTCATAGCATTCCGCACCACCCTGTTCATAGCATTCCGCACCACCCTGTTTCATAGCATTCCGCACCACCCCTGTTCATAGCATTCCGCACCACCCTGTTTATAGCATTCCGCACCACCCCTGTCATAGCATTCCGCACCACCCCTGTTCATAGCATTCCGCACCACCCCTGTTCATAGCATTCCGCACCACCCCTGTTTAAGCATTCCGCACCACCCCTGTTTCATAGCATTCCGCACCACCCCTGTTCATAGCATTCCGCACCACCCTTGTTTATAGCATTCCGCACCACCCCTGTTTGCAGCATTCCGCACCAACCCTGTTTACAGCATTCCGCACCACCCCTGTTTATAGCATTCCGCACCACCCCTGTTTATAGCATTCCGCACCACCCCTGTTTATAGCATTCCGCACCACCCCTGTTTACAGCATTCCGCACCACCCCTGTTTATAGCATTCCGCACCACCCCTGTTTATAGCATTCCGCACCAACCCTGTTTATAGCATTCCGCACCACCCCTGTTTATAGCATTCCGCACCACCCCTGTTTACAGCGTTCCGCACCACCCCTGTTTACAGCATTCCGCACCACCCCTGTTTATAGCATTCCGCACCACCCCTGTTTACAGCGTTCCGCACCACCCCAGTTTACAGCGTTCCGCACCCACCCTGTTTATAGCATTCCGCACCACCCCTGTTTACAGCATTCCGCACCACCCCTGTTTACAGCGTTCCGCACCACCCCTGTTTACAGCGTTCCGCACCACCCCTGTTTACAGCGTTCCGCACCACCCCTGTTTATAGCGTTCCGCACCACCCCTGTTTATAGCGTTCCGCACCACCCCTGTTTATAGCATTCTGCACCACCCCTGTTTACAGCATTCCGCACCACCCCTGTTTATAGCGTTCCGCACCACCCCTGTTTACAGCATTCCGCACCACCCCTGTTTACAGCATCCGCACCACCCCTGTTTATAGCGTTCCGCACCACCCCTGTTTACAGCATTCGCACCACCCTGGTTTACAGCATTCCGCACACCCTGTTTACAGCATTCCGCACCACCCCTGTTTACAGCATTCCGCACCACCCCTGTTTACAAGCTCCGCACACCCTGTTTACAGCATTCCGCACCCACCCCTGTTTAAAGCGTTCCGCACCACCCGTTTACAGCATTCCGCACCACCCCTGTTTACAGCATTCCGCACCACCCTGTTTATAGCGTTCGCACCACCTGTTACAGCGTCCGCACCACCCTGTTTATAGCGTCGCACCACCCTGTTTATAGCATCCGCACCCCTGTTACAGCATCCACACCACCTGTTGCAGCATCCGCACCACCCTGTTTGCAGCATTCCGCCCACCCTGTTAAGCATTCCGCCACCCTGTTACAGCATTCGCACCACCTTTATAGCATCCGCACCACCCTGTTTACAGCATTCCGCCACCCTGTTACAGCATTCCGCACCCCCTGTTTACGCATCCGCACCACCCTGTTTACAGCATTCCGCACCACCCCTGTTACAGCATTCCGACACCTGTTACAGCATTCGCACACCCTGTTTATAGCATTACGCACCACCCTGTTTACAGCATTCCGCACCACCTGTTTATAGCATTCCGCACACCTTTATAGCATTCCGCGCCTACCTGTTTATAGCATTACGCACCAACCTGTTTATAGCATGCACGCTGAGCAGGAGAACAATCTCGAACGTTGGCTGAAACTTGCATAAACTACACTTCGAATCTCTTTCTGAACCCAAACTCTGTATATGACGGTTTTCACCCAAGTTCAAAGAAATCGACGACCATCCCAGTTCCATTGACCCTTGGAATTCGTATGCTTCCTCATTTGAACAATGCAGATACAGACCTTTGAGCCATGTGTGACTTATCCAGTTTTCGTGATGACCCACCATGGAACTTTCACTCCCGAGATCCGGTTTGATTTAACCTCGTACCGTAAAGATATCACTAGCTCTGTGCATGTGGCGTACAAGTCCTATTTCGCCGAACTGTGTTCGAATTTTCCATCCTTCGGAAGAATTTTCAAAGACGGTTCCAAATCTGAGGAGGGGATTGCCTCAGCTATGTATTGTGCAACAGATCTTTCTCAGAGATGATCTAGTCACATTCCCACTGGCAGCTCCATCTACACAGCTGAGTTGACAGCCTTGGTCCTGGCTCTTGATATAGTCTCTAAATGAAAACGTAGATATCCTCATTTGGTCGGACTCTCTTTCTGCTTTGGAGGCCATTGCCAGCCGTAACCTCGAGCACCCTCAACTGATGAAATTATTCGAACTGCATACCTCTTTGAAATCAGATGGATATAACATAGTTTTTGCTTGGGTTCCCAGTCATGCGGGCATTTGAGGCAGCGAGTTGGTTGATCAACTTGCCAAGAGTGCCACAAGGAAAGATAAGCAGATTGTCTATCACTCGCACTGATATGAAACCCAAATCCCAGGCTTACGTCAAAGAACTTTGGCAAGAGGAATGCAACTTGCAGACGGATGAGAAACTATTTAAAATCCGTCCAAAAGTGAGTTTTTACCATGTTCCCTGAGGCGCCGTAAAGAAGAAAGTCTTGTGCTGTTCGCATACAGGCCACTCCTTTTACACCCATTCTTATACTTTAAAAAGTGAAGAAGCTCCGTGGTGCATTCCACGTCATGTACCACTCACAATCAAACATATTCTTCTAAAGTTTTGGAACTTGCATGATGTAGACACAAACATTTTACAACAGACTCCATTAAAACGTCGTTCAGAGATTTCCCAACTGATGTGACCTTTGAATTTCTGAAAGAGATTAACATTTTTCTTCTGATCTAAGATTTTACAGAAGAAATACTCTTAACAAAATTTCCGGTGCGGTTTTAGGTGGTGTATTTTAAAGGGTTGTGTGACTGATTTTATTGATGTAATGACTTGAGAGTTAACTTTAACGCGGTGACATCCCTGACATGGCCCTTTGCGGGCTATTGGCAACATGACTTTACCTTAACTTACCACAGCGCTTATAAGCCTTTTTCATCAAAAGGGTTTGTGTCAGTTTCTTCTATAGAGTTAAATGTTATCGTTTCATATTGTTCAGTGTGATCTTCTTTCAGAATGTTGGTCTTTGTTTCATAAGGTTGATGTCTTTTGTAAGGCTTTGGCCGCATTTACGTCTTCTCTTTCCCAGGTTTAGTATCTTCTTTTTTTCATAGACCTGTCTTCTTTATTCTCAGCGTGCATGGATATCATTCTTAGTTTCTACTAATGCATTACTGTATTCAGGATTTAGCGGCGCCTTGGTCAGAATGTAATCTTTGGCTTCGTCTATGGCAGGTCATATAGGATGTGCTGTCTGCGAGAATCGCTACTAATCAACCACGAGCTTTCGCACTACATCATCCACAAATCAGCTCCATCCTCGCCCAGGGCATACAACTACAGGGACGAGATGCTACCAAGATCGTCTCCCGGGTTCACAGCGTTACTACAGGCTTCCAGAGAATCCGTTCTCATGGGATGGAGGAAGAATTGTGACTTCTGCTGGACCAACCCACTGCAGGGACTGGAGGATGCATTCACAACGGCAAGGGACAGAAGACGGGAAGCCTTGCCCAGAGAACAGTGAAGGGCTTCGAAAAGCCAAATCGAACGTTCTTGCTGTTATCAGTACTTTGCGTGCGTGTGTGTGTGTGTGTGCGTGTGTCTGTGTGCGTGCGTGCGTGCGCGCGTGTGTGTGTGTGTATATATAGCATTCGTGTTGAATAGATCCTGTATTAATCCGTCTGTTTCAGCATGTATGGAATTTTAGTGGACACGTTTTCATTTTGTTTTTGTACTCCCAGTTCTTATAGAACAGGGAGTACTTTAGAATGGGAACGAAGAAATGCTGTGTGTCGAAATGTGTTCCACTCGCTCCAGACAAAACTACTGGGCCGATCTTTGTGAAAATTTGTAGGTATGTTCATTATGGGTCACAGATGATGCTCGATGTTTTTTTTAGTTTACCCTTATATCCGTTACTAACGGCTGTAACGGTTTTTCTTATTTATGGACTACCTCAGAAATTACTTGGCCGATCTTTGTGAAAATTAGCAGGTATGTTCATTATGAGTCACGGATGATGCCCGATGTTTAAGTTTACCGTTATAGCCGTTTCTAACGGCTGTAACGGTTTTTCTTCTTTATGGAATTTCGCAGAAAGTACTTGGCTCAGCTTTCTGAAAATTTGCAGGTATGTTCATTATGGGTCACGAATAATGCCCGATGTTTTAGTTTACCCTTATATCCGTTACTAACGGCTGTAACGGTTTTTCTTATTTATGGACTACCTCAGAAATTACTTGGCCGATCTTTGTGAAAATTAGCAGGTATGTTCATTATGAGTCACGGATGATGCCCAATGTTTAAGTTTACCGTTATAGCCGTTACTAACGGCTGTAACGGTTTTTCTTCTTTATGGAATTTCGCAGAAAGTACTTGGCTCGTCTTTCTGAAAATTTGTAGGAATGTTCATTATGGGTCACGAATAATGCCCGATGTTTTAGTTTACTGTTATAGCCGTTACTAACGGCTGTAACGGCCTGCAACGGTTTTTCTTCTTCATGGAATATCTCGGAAAGTACTTGGCCGATCTTTGTGAAAATAGTAGGTATGTTCATTATGGGTCACGAATAATTCCCGATGTTTCAGTTTACCGTTATAGCCGTTATTAACGGCTACAACTGCCCATAACGGTTTTTCTTCTTATGGAATATCACGGAAAGCACTTTGTCGATAACTGCCATAACGGTTTTTCTTCTTTATGGAATATCTCGGAAAGTACTTGGCCGATCTTTCTGAAAGTTTGTAGGTATGTTCATTATGGGTCCCGGATGATGCCCGATGTTTTAGTTTACCATTATAGCCGTTACTAACGGCTATCACGGCTCATAACGGTTTTTTTTAATGGAATATCTTAGAAAGTACGTGGCCGATATTTCTGAAAATTTGTAGATATGTTCATTATGGGTCACGGATGATGCCCGATGTTTCAGTTTACCGTTATAGCCGTTACTAACGGCCCATAATGGTTTTCTTCTTTATGGAAAATCTCAAAGTACTTGGCCGATCTTTCTGAAAATGTGTATGTTCATTATAGGTCACAGATGATGGCCGATGTTTACCAGAATAGCCATTACTAACGGTTACACCAGCCCAAGACGGTTTTTCCTCTTTATGGAATATCTCGCGCGTATTCAGGATAAACTGGGAGTACGTTTATATGCTTTGCATCTTGGGTTTTTTTTTTCGGTCGTTATGGAATCAATTTGGACTTGGTGACAGCCCTGATATGACCCCCTGAGTTCTGCTAGGGTGTAAGCAAAATGGATGCAAAAATGAAACCTTGTGTCTTTAATGCGAGATTATGATTCTGTCTATTGTGTTGCTGTCTATCATCGGTACGGCATGGCAAACAATGCAGTCATGGATCGGTACGGCATGGCAAACAATGCAGTCATGGATCGGTACGGCATGGCAAACAATGCAGTCATGGATCGGTACGGCATGGCAAACAATGCAGTCATGGATCGGTACGGCATGGCAAACAATGCAGTCATGGATCGGTACGGCATGGCAAACAATGCAGTCATGGATCGGTACGGCATGGCAAACAGTGCAGTCATGGATCGGTACGGCATGGCAAACAATGCAGTCATGGATCGGTACGGCATGGCAAACAGTGCAGTCATGGATCGGTACGGCATGGCAAACAGTGCAGTCATGGATCGGTACGGCATGGCAAACAGTGCAGTCATGGATCGGTACGGCATGGCAAACAGTGCAGTCATGGATCGGTACGGCATGGCAAACAGTGCAGTCATGGATCGGTACGGCATGGCAAACAGTGCAGTCATGGATCGGTACGGCATGGCAAACATGCAGTCTTTGGATCGGTACGGATGGCAAACATTGCAGGTCATGGATCGGTACGGCATGGCAAACAAATGCAGTCATGGATCGGTACGCATGGCAAAAATGCAGTCATGGATCGGTACGGCATGCAAACAGTGCAGTTCATGGATCGGTACGGCATGGCAAACAGTGGCAGTCATGGATCGGTACGGCATGCAAACAGTGCAGTCATGGATCGGTACGGCATGGCAAACAGTGCAGTCATGGATCGGTACGGCATGGCATACAGTGCAGTCATGAATCGGTACGGCATGGCAAACAGTGCAGTCATGGATCGGTACGGCATGGCAAACAGTGCAGTCATGGATCGGTACGGCATGGCAAACAGTGCAGTCATGGATCGGTACGGCATGGCAAACAGTGCAGTCATGGATCGGTACGGCATGGCAAACAGTGCAGTCATGGATCGGTACGGCATGGCAAACAGTGCAGTCATGGATCGGTACGGCATGGCAAACAGTGCAGTCATGAATCGGTACGGCATGGCAAACAATGCAGTCATGGATCGGTACGGCATGGCAAACAATGCAGTCATGGATGGTAGATGCGTAACTATGTTTAAATGTTCATTAATGGAAAGATGGACGAGTTGGGGTGTGTACGTGTGCTTGCATGTAAGTGCTGGTGTGCATCTCTCTCTCTCTCTCTCTCTCTCTCTCTCTCTCTTTTTTCCTCCTCTCCATATACAAATACATAAATATGCCAATTTCTGTATTACTCTGTGTACAAATTGTTGGATAGTTCCGCAGGCAAATTTCTGCAAGGATCGATAATTGATACGCCTTTGCGCACGTTTTTTGAACAAACCAAAATGTACTGGATCGGTTATGGGAGCCATACCAGCTTCAGAGGGCGATAACAATTGTTTTCCCGGGGAAACGGGTATTGCCCATCAGAACAACGGGGCTAAGCCGTTATCCCTGAGGATCACGAGTGTTTTCATCAGGATGATTTGTTTTCCAAAAGTCTCACAAGCATGCTGCGTATTTTTCTAAGGAAAGCATTCATGATCAGTGTTATCCCTACGGGTCACAAAGGTTTTCCCCTTCTCTACAGACCCCATTCCGCAATGATTCAGCGATCATTTTCCCTTTAACGTTTTCCTCGCGATATTAGATGTTTCTGACCCGCTCGTCCATATGATTTCTCACGCAGATGGAGGCAGAGTAAACATGTTCTCGAAAGACTGTAGGATTTCGTCTCCATGTTATAGAATATGTACCCTCCCTCCCCTCGCTTTCATACCCAACCCATTCTTGATCCCACGGTTGAAGGTAACTGAGAAGAGAGAATTGAGGGGAAAGTAATAGAGCACGAAAGAGAGAGGAGTGAATAATTAAAATGTCTGGATCGCAGAGTTGAAACGGCATCGCACGCACACACAAATGCGCGCGCACACACACAGCACGTACGCCGCGCGCGCGCACACACACACGCACGTACGCCGCGCGCGCGCGCAGACAGACACAGACACACGTTTCTCCCCAAACAGCATATTTAAAAAAAAAAATTGATTATGATCAGCAAAGTATCTGACATACTAGTGCACGTAAACTTATCTAAAAAGAGCAACAAAACTTTTTCATTGTTACATAATGGTAGCTGCCTCCCCCTCCTCGCCATTCCCCCTTCCGCCCTCCACGGCCGTTCCCGTCTTGACCACGTCCTCCCCTGCCCTAGCCGACCCCCCCCCCCCCTCCTCCCTCCTTCCCCTTCCTTTCTCCCGCTCTGCTCTCCCTCCCCTGTCTTTCCTGCCCAGCCCCTCCCCCACGTCTCCACCCCCCTTCTTTTGTCCTTGTCTCCCCCCTCCCCCTCGGCCACCTCACCTCTACCCTTTCCACCGTGTGTATACCACAAAGTGATTCAATTTTGATGCGTCCGGTATGGCAAAGAGCTTGCCAGATTTGGAATCAAATGCCCGCGCCCCCGTCCCCTCCCCTGCCCTGTCCTTTCTCCTATCTCTCCCCTCCCCCTCCATCTGGCATTCTCGTCTCCACTAACCCCATCGTTCTCCCCCCACCCCCTCCCATCTCCCTTGGGTCCCTGCCCCATCTCGTCCTACCTTCCACCTCTCACCACCACCACCTTCTCCCCTGCACCCTCTGCTCTCCCTTGTGCGTTCCCCCTTCACCGCGTGTCTTCCCTTCCCTCTGGGCCTCTCCTCCCTACCCCCATCATTCCTCTTTAATCATCCCTGTCCTCCCTTTCCCTCCTGCCATCCCCCCCCTCTCTCTCTCTCTCTCTCTCTTTCTCCCCTCCTCTTAAAGAGTGACAAGAAAGAGAAGCTCGCTATCACAGGATATTTAAGTGAGGGAGCTATAGCAAAATAGCCCCTTGTTATCCGCACAGGCATTAACGTATAAAAAAGATATCTTCAAAGGAAACATAAGTAATGTTTCAAAGGAAACAAGTAATGTTTGCCATACACACGCACGCACACACGCGCACGCACGCACGCACACATACACACACACACATATATATGTATGTAGAATTATCTACCACTGCAGATATGAACGCTTATCTCCCCATATTTCTTCAGTCTAAGACGTAAGAGCAAGCTTATCTATTTATATTTTTTTTATATATTTTTATATTTTCTACTTTTCACAAGAAAATGTAACTTGTTCTGCTCTTTCATGATTTTCTTTTGCTTCTTAGGTGGCACCTTTGGTTGGTTTTTTGAAAAACATACTACGGTATTGCACACCAGCCTTTTTCTGGGATAGCATTCTTCCTAAAACCGAAAAGGCAGAGGAGTCAAGTTACCACTTTCCGCGGTCACTGAGGAGAAACAATCGGGTTTCGAAATACCGGTATCTGACCAGGAGTTAAATGTTAATGAGTTTTCCTCTCCATTGGAGATTGTCTCCCCCTTGGAGACTATAAGCTAGCTGAAGGCTCATTTTGAGAAGCATTTATTATTCCCCATTCACCCACTCAAGCACATTCTGTTAGGCAGAATTATCTACCACTGTAGATATGAATGCTTATCTTCCCCCATTTCTTCAGTCTTAGATAAGAACAAGCTTTGTTTATAATTGAATAGATATATTGTGCAGAGAACATTTAATCAGTACCTATACATTTAAGAGTGATGTTACAGGAGAGACTTTCCAAATCGGACATCATATGTCGTGCCACCCTGCCAATGTAATTTATTTGTTGTTCTGTCGTTCTTGTAAGAATGCGCAATATGTTGGAGAAACCAAAAATGCCCTCAAAACTAGATTTTATTCACATAGATCGCATATTAAAAGAACACAGGCACTCGCATCGCTCACCATTTCAACACTGCCAGACACACACTTCAGGATATGCAATGCATACCCATAGAAAAAGTATTTTCAAATGAGTATGATATTAGGATTTGAAGGGAAAAATTCTGGATGAGCAAACTCAAAATTATATATCTTTCTGGCCTCAACACACTTGAGTAACTCCTCTCCTTTTTGGTTTACAGTCTATCTGCATATTTCCCTATCAATCATATTTTATGCTGTCAGGCAGATGTGTGCGTGCGCATGTGGGCGAGCGCGCACGTGTGTGTATGTATCTAGGTATGTGTGTGAGTGCGTGCGTTATGTGTGAGCGCATGCATAAGTGTGTACTATACTTGTGTAATTGGTGTATATTTATATGCATTAATGTTTGATGAGATGGTGCAATTTGAGTATGTATATGATATACATGAAGTTGGAAATCATGTAGGCAATATGTAGTCTATCAGCACGTTTTCTCCCCATCCTTTCTCCTCCTCGACGTTTCTGCCCTCTATCTCTCCATCTCTCCATTGTCGCAATCGATCCCCGCTCCCCCCACCCCTTCCCCATCCCCTTCTCCCTCCTCCATTTACTTCCCTACTTCCCTCCCCTCACCTATCCTCCTTTAAACCTCTCCCCACCCTCTCCAACGCACCCATCCACTATTCCACCCCAGCACTCTCCCTTCCCCCCCCCCCCCAACTCTCCTCAACATTTCTGCTCTCTTTCTCTCCTTCCCCTCTAAACTCCCCCAAGGTCTACATTATATATCCTAGAAACTCCCCTACCATCATCTCTGTTTCTTTCTGCCTATCCCTATATCTCTGTTACTGTCTGTCTGCCTGCCTGCCTGTCTGTATAGATGTCTATCTGTCCGTCTCTCTCCCCCCTCCCTCTCTCTCTCGGTCTCTCTCTCTCTCTCTCTCTCTCTCTCTCTCTCTCTCTCTCTTTCTCTCTCTCTCTCTCGGCCTCTATGTCTGTCTGTCTGTCTCGCACTTTCTCCATCCTTCAAGCCCCCTCTCGCCCCTCCCCACTTCCCCATTTCCAATCCCCCCTCCTTAACTACAATATTCATATTATTGCCCCGTCCTCTGTGTGTGTGTGTGTGTGTGTGTGTGTTCTACGCAGGCGCTCGTGCGTTTGGGTGTTTGTGAGCATGTGCGCATTGACGTGAGCTCAGAACAATAATGGTTCTCGTGCGTGGTCTCCTTTACTTCATCCCCCATGTAACAGGCACCTGGTGGAAGTTTTTCTTTTGCTGCTTCTCCGAACGTGGGATACCCCCCCCCCGTTCTCTCTCTCTCTCT
>CM065734.1:26197124-26217124 GCA_033310375.1 Conus canariensis | reverse complement strand
AGCCTGGTCGTTTTCCATCTACATGGAATATATCACTTCAAAACCAAACTGCATTACAATCACAACAATATGGTTCATTCTCACTTAACGTAACTGCTCTCTGCACACATGGTACATGCTATATTCTCTATTGTCTGATGTTTCAAATGTGTGTGTGTGTGTGTGTGTGTGTGTGTGTGTGTGTGTGTGTTTTCATGTACACGCACGTGCACAAGTACACGCATGTGTGTTTTTACATTTGTGTCAACTCTCTCTCTCTCTCTCTCTCCTCTCTCTCTCTTCTCTCTCTCTCTCTGTATACGTGTATACCTTTTTCTAAGTGTCACGATGTTTCTCTCCGTTTTGTTTGTCTGTCTCTCTGCGTTCTGAATTTTCTTCGTTCTTAAAACAAGAGAGAACTCAAATAAATCGGAGAAAAAAAAGTATCCGACAGACTCAAGAAGATAACAGAAGGGAGACAGGGGGTGGGAAGCAGAGAATGGCCGGTGTGGAACCCATGATGCCTTCAACTCACAGGATCTTGGTCTCAATCCATAATTTGATTTCGTTTTCCTAACTCTTATCTGATGGTTTTCTTAGTGTCAAGCAATGACGTCAACATTCAGTTCACACGCTCTGATGGTTTTCTTAGTGTCAAGCAATGACGTCAACATTCAGTTCACACGCTCTGATGGTTTTCTTAGTGTCAAGCAATGACGTCAACATTCAGTTCACACGCTCTGATGGTTTTCTTAGTGTCAAGCAATGACGTCAACATTCAGTTCACACGCTCTGATGGTTTTCTTAGTGTCAAGCAATGACGTCAACATTCAGTTCACACGCTCTGATGGTTTTCTTAGTGTCAAGCAATGACGTCAACATTCAGTTCACACGCTCTGATGGTTTTCTTAGTGTCAAGCAATGACGTCAACATTCAGTTCACACGCTCTTTGGGTCTCCTCATTTATCCCCGCACACGCGTGCACGTCCTCCTCCTCCCCTCCCCCCCGCCCCTCCCCCCTCCCCCGTCTCGTGCCTTCCCTGTTTCATCCCTATCACTCTTTCCCCCTCCAAGCACCCTCCAACAGCCTGTCCCTGTCACATTTCTACTGACAACCAGACCAGGAATGTAGAGAGACTGTGATGAATGTTTGAATTGGATCAATCATGGATCCAGAATAGTCATGCGAAAGTATGACATGCGATGAGACACATGCGAAGAAATCATGACAATGCCGATAAGACCACATGCCGATAAGACCACATGCCGATAAGACCACATGCGATAAGACCACATGCCGATAAGACCACATGCCGATAAGACCACATGCCCGATAAGACCACATGCC
Source organism: Conus canariensis (assembly GCA_033310375.1). Classification (NCBI taxonomy): domain Eukaryota; kingdom Metazoa; phylum Mollusca; class Gastropoda; order Neogastropoda; family Conidae; genus Conus; species Conus canariensis. The sequence continues at coordinate 26,215,796 of CM065734.1, read as the reverse complement.
GATAAGACCACATGCTGATGTGACCACATGCCGATAAGACCACATGCCGATAAGACCACATGCTGATGTGACCACATGCCGATAAGACCACATGCTGATGTGACCACATGCCGATAAGACCACATGCTGATGTGAGCACATGCCGATAAGACCACATGCTGATGTGAGCACATGCCGATAAGACCACATGCTGATGTGACCACATGCCGACAAGACCAATGCTGATGTGACCACATGGCGATGCCGATGTGACTACATGCTGATGTGACCACATGCCCATAAGATCACATGCCGATGTGACCACATGCCGATAAGACCACATGCCGATGTGACCACATGCCGATAACACCACATGCCGATATGACCACATGCCGATAAGACCACATGCCGATATGACCACATGCCGATAAGACCACATGCCGATGTGACCACATGCCGATGCCAATGTGACCACATGCCGATGTGACCACATGCCTTTAAGACCACATGCCGATGTGACCACATGCCGATGCCGATGTGACCACATGCGGGATGTGACCACATGCCGATGCCGATGTGACCACATGCTGATGTGACCACATGCCGATAAGACCACATGCTGATGTGACCACATGCCGATAAGACCACATGCTGATGTGACCACATGCCGATGCCGATAAGACCACATGCCGATGTGATTACATGCCAATAAGACCACATGCTGATGTGACCACATGCCGATAAGACCACATGCCGATGTGACCACATGCTGATAAGACCACATGCCGATGCCGATGTGACCACATGCTGATGTGACCACATGCCGATAAGACCACATGCTGATGTGATCACATGTTCTTGTGACCTATTGGCAAATCTACCATTCTTTGGTAAAATACTGAAAATCATGGTCACAACGACACTTGGTCACAACGACATGACCCCAATCTGCCCACTAAGCCAAATAGCAAACACAATCAGCTCTGAGGACTGAATACTCTGTAGATGCCCGCATGATGAGGAAATAATCTAGAGAGCTGGCACGCTGGATCTCGACAGTTATGGGGGACGGGATGAGAAGATGGGGGTGGGGTTGGGGTGTGGGTGGGAGTGGAGACGGCGAATGTGTCTCCCCTACGAAGACTACGTAAGGAATTATGCTGCAATCCCGGCTGCTTTCAAAAGTAATCAGGCAAAGAAATCACGTTTGATATAGTACGTAATCAATAAGCGTCGAACTCTGAAGCTTCAACGCTTCTACGCAATATTGAACATTAACTGTCCAAACACAAGAGTCTTGAAGCTGTCACGCTCCTTAACACTGATTTTTTTCTTCCCCATGTGGTGGGGGTAGAGGTGGATGGGGTAGGGGAAGTTTCTCAACAGCAAACTTCACGCCGATGATGTACTGATCCAAGAATAGAGTACAGAGTGAAAAGAATTAGACACTGACCAGTTCCCTTCAGAAGGAGGAAAGATTTCCGTACGGCCCCCTGCTGGCGCAGCTCTAGCGATGGGGGAACTGTTTGTCACGTTACTGACAGTTCCTGAGGCTTCTCCCTCTCTTGAGGGGGGGGGGGGGGGGGGGCATGGCGGGGGAGGGGGGGAGGGAGTCATTCACGAGTCCACCAGACCAGAGTGGTCGTTGAACAATGTGGGCCGCTCCAGTCCACGCCGGATGGAGGTGAGGGAGGGCTGGGGCTTTAAAAAAGAGAAGGTTTGAAACAGACACGGTAAATCTCTGGGTATTTCAGCATTAATTTAGGATGTGTGTATGTGTGTGTGTGTGTGTGTGTGTGTGTGTGTGTGTGTGTGTGTGTGTGTGTGTGTGTGTGTAAATAAGTATTTACATACTTCCTTTTCGCGCGAGGTAGTCATGGCCGGACAGGGAAAATTCAGACAGTTTCGTACAGTTAAGTGGCAAACAATTCTCAATGCATTTAGAAGTGGTTTCCGAAGAGAGAACTATTATTCTATCTCTTTTTATTTTAGTTCATTTTATTTCATTTTTTTTCTTCACTTTTTTTCAGTTTTGGAATCTGATTGCTGGGCCTAATAATAAATATACCTTACCTAAGCCTTCTGCCTCAATAGTTGGTTACAGCTTGCAGCTTCCAGACCTGGTCTTCAGGCTTGGGGGGGGGGGGGGGGGGGGGGGGGAGGGGGGTCTTCCACAGACTGTGAAGACCTGCAACGTTCATTGAAGGACGGACACATGAGGACCAGCTGACCTCGGTTGAACGGCAGTTAGAATAACAAGCAAACAAACAAACAAAAAATGGCAGGAATATGAACTTGATTGAAAATAGTTACGGTCTAGCAAGACAACATAAGCAGGTTGTGTGGTGTGTGTGTGTGTGTGTGTGTGTGTGTGTGTGTGTGTGTGTGTGTGTGTGTGTGTGTGCTCATATGTATGTGCGCATATGGAGTAGATTAAATGATGGGTAGAGTTAAACACTATCGATCAAGCTGAGTCTGGGGCAATATGAAGGAGACAACAATGTCCAAATATTCCCAAACCTCTATTCCACTGAAAAAAAGATTTGCCTTCTCTAAGAAATGGTTCACATTGAAAACGAATTCATGTTTGCTTTTACACAAGAATCACACTTACACTGACATGTGCACAGGCAGACATGTAGATGCATATAGATAGGAACAAACAGTGCCGCTACTAACATTAAACAGGAACGATTCAATTTCACACACACACACACACACACACACACACACACACACACACACACACACACACACACACACACACACACAACAAGACAGTCTGCGCACACAAAAGAACATGCATACAGTAACAAATTCATACCCCATCCTACAAACAAACATCACTGTCTCTCTGTCTCTCTGTCTCTCTGTCTCTCTTCTCTCTCTCTCTCTCTCTCTCTCACACACACACATAAACTAACACATTCACACATACGCACTCACACACAAATATGGCCGCGCACCACAGACAGACAGACAGACAGACAGACACACAGACACACAGACACACAACACACACACACACACACACACACACAACACACACGCACGTACTGAGGTTCCCATGTGGATTAAAAACACCAACATTATTCAAACGTTATTCAGAATGGTGCATTTAGAAGACATCTATCCTGGTGAAATGAGTCTTCTGAGAATCCAGACCAACCAGTCAAATGGTGTTTAACGGCTGGAACGTTTGTGGGTGTGAGGAACGGGTTTGCTAGATGACAGCTTTCCAACCATCTCTACCACCACCATCACTACTACCAACACCACCTCTACCACATCCAACGCCACCACCAACACCACCAACACTTGCCTTCCGCACTCCTTCTTTTCCTTCCGGTCTAGGTTTTTAAAAAATATTTTTTATTATTGTCTGTTCTGGAAAAAAAAGAAAGTAACCTACGACCAGACACAAAAAGATTGTACTGGCAAACATGCACGCACGCGTAAACACGCAGACATATACTGTTTCTTGTCTGGTGTAACAGCCCATTCTTACCCCTTACCCCCCTCTGGAACTTACCCCGGGGTAAGTCTGGGATAGCCTGCTTTTACCCCCGGGGTCATTCCAGGACTAGCTGGAACTGACCCCCCCCCCCCCCCCCTAGCTGGAACTGACCCCCCCCCCCCCCAATCATCTACATTGTACAAGGTACACAGGCACTCAGGAGACACTAATTAGCCGTAAAAATAGTTAAAATCTTTGATATACATTAAAGTGACCAATGGTCAGTGACACTGACCACTGGTTGTCTGCATTGCACAAGGTATACAAACACTCATGAGACACTGATTAACTGTAAAATAGTCGAAATATCTGATTTACGTCGCAGTGACCAGTGGTCAGTGGCACTGACCACCAGTCGTCTATATTGTACAAGGTACACAGGTACTCGGGAGACTATAATTAGCTGTGAAATAGTTAAAATCTCCGATTTACGTCATAATGACCAGTAGTCAGTGGCACTGACCACAAGTAATCTACATTGTACAAGGTACACAAGCACTCGGGAAACACTAATTAGCTGTTAAATAGTTAAAATCTCTGATTTACGTCATAATGACCAGTGGTCAGTGGCACTGACCACTAGTCATCTGCATTGTACAAGCTAAGGTACACAGGTACTCAAGAGACTAAATAGCTGTAAAATAGGTAAAAGAGGCAAACCGGGATGAAGCAACAACGGTACTTGGTCACAACGACACGTGGTCACAACGACATTTTGTCACAACTGCGCTTGGTCACATTGGCACTTGGTCACATTGGCATGTAGCCGTCTTTCTTTCCCACGCATGCACGGGCGTACTCACACACCCGAATACTGACCCACGCATGTAAGCTAGCGCGAGAAATGTTAATACGTATCTGTTAGTGAACCAGGGTGTCTGTGTGTGTGGTGTGTGTGTGTGTGTGTGTGTGTGTTGTGTGTGTGTGTGTGTGTGTGTGTGTGGAGGGGGGGGGGGGGAGTTCGGGAAGTAGGAGGTCCATCTATTGAGAAGAGTCTAGAACTACACTTTGTCTAAACCCAACTGACTGTATATAGGAAATGGGAGAGGGGGTTGGGGGTAAATATGCAGGCTAACACAATTTTTTTTAAAGGCGGTGTGCGCGTTGGGAAAAAGCAGAGGAAAACCCTGTATAACCCTCTCTTGTTTGAAGGGGGGGGGGGGGGGGGGGGGGTAGGGGGGTGTGGAGGAAGATTCCAAATAGTCCTAGACTGACCCTTTGGGGGGGGGGGGGGGGTAAATCCAGGCTAGCCCAAACTTACCCCCGCGGGGGTAAGTTCCAACTAGGGGGGGTGGGGGGGGGTAAGTTGTGTAAACTAGTCCTAGAATGACCCCGGGGTAAAAGCAGGCTAGCCCAGACTTACCCCGGGGTAAGTTCCAGAGGAGGGTAAGAACGGGCTGTTACACCGGACCTTCTTCCATTAAGTTCCGTTAAAATCAGTCCGGTGCGGTTCACACTGGGATACAAAACCGAATGTTGAAAATGACTGAAAGTTATGTTTTTATCACCAAAATGTAAGCAACATTTCTGACTTGAAAACAAAACCAGATCTTGAAATTGACTGAAATCATGTTTTTATGATACCAAGTCAGCAAATTCTGACTTTAAAATGAAATGGTTATAGTGCAGATGCATCGGGATTACTTTTGTACTGAAGACAGTTGGTGTTCAAAATATTGATCAATGTACTTTCTGTTATTCAATTCAGGGTAGCTTTACACATTCGTTTTGGCGATCATTCAACCATTTTCGGAAAAAAAAACCCTGGGGATTTAATGAATGGAACGCATCTGTTTACATTTGATTTACAGATTATTAAACACTAAGCCATGATTGGATTTAATGAACACATATAGACTGGTCCTGTCTTTTATTTTTGAACGCAAGTTCCATCAGTGCAGAATGGAAACAAGCCCCCCCCCCCCCCCCCCAACCCACCTGTCTGCCATTGGTGCCAACAAAAGCACGTTCGGGCCAGTCGCCTCCATGTAGTTCTTCGGATCCGCTGTCAATCAAGAAACAAACGCGTCCTCTTTGGCGCCTGGAGAGAGAGAGAGAGAGAGAGAGAGAGAGAGAGAGAGAGAGAGAGAGAGAGAGAGAGAGAGAGAGAGAGAGAGAGCCTCCTTTGTTAGTGCTTCAAGTTAACGACCACACTAAAGGTTCTAGAACTATCTGTTCATTTTTACTTTGAATACAGATTTACAAGCTTTTCGTGTTTAGGAAAACGAATAAATAAATAAATAAATAAATAAGGAAATAAATGAATAAGGAAATCAATCGATCAATCAGTCGACCAACCAATGAATAACTAATACAGAAATAAACAGATAAACAAAATAAATAAACAAATAAATAGATGAATAAAAAATGAAACAAACGAATTGTCTAACAAACAAATGAAAAAACCCAAGAATGAAGAGAAGACAATTTTTAATGAAAACAGCCGGACACCTGAACATTTCTTTTCATGGAAGATTTTTCAATTGTTGATCTGAGCCATGTGTCACACAGCCTTTAGCAAGTTGTATGTTCCATGTTTAAAAAAAAGTCTTACGACTCCATTCAAGTTTATATCTTGTTTGAACTTTAGATTTGATATTCCTTTCTGTTTTTCTTTCAGCTTGTTCACAGAAATTTCTATCAAAAAAATATAAACTTGACGTCTTGATAACTGCAAATTTCTACAGTTTCAAACATAATGTAAAAAAAATTACTTGGGCCATCAACAACACACACCACCACACACACACACACACACACACACACAACACACACACACCACACACACATGTATGTGTGTGTGCCTGTGTGGCCACAGACAGACAGACAAATATACTCACACACAACACACACACACACACACACACACACACACACACACACACACACACACCCCTCCCCTCCTCACACACACACACATGATGAGAAGGTTATAGCGATAAACGCTATCGTATCACTTTGGATGCAGAAGAAAGTCCCCTTAATCATCTCAGAGAATCGTCATGTCTTTTATTGCCCTCAGAAGAAGCATGCTAGCCCACGATCGCTTCCGTCTGCGAAGGTCGTAAAAACATAACTGTCATTGTAGTAATGAAAATCAATGGGTCCTCAGAGTATCTTTTTGGCGCCTGAAAAATTGGCAAGAGAGAGAGAGAGAGAGAGAGAGAGAGAGAGAGAGAGAGAGAGAGAGAGAGGGAGGAAGGGAGAGAGAGAGAACTGTTAAAAGATCTAGCAATTACCACTGATGTTGTCTAACCATGATGATTGAAAATGAATGAAACAAACATTGGCAGTAAAATGTATCATTCAAACAGTATCCATTATCTATATTACTAATTCCAAACCATAAAAAAATCACATGAAAATCATGTGTTACAATAATAATAATAATGGTTTCTTATATAGCGCTTAATCAAACGAATTTCTCTAAGCGCTTTACAAAATCATACTACATTCACCCTTCTCATATACAATAGTACACCTTACACCCAACTACAAATACTATTACTACAATAACTAACAAATCCTAATATTACGAGTATGACATTCACTTATTTTTCAAGTATCAGTACAAAAACTAGATCCTATAACGTTCAATCATACAACAAATACATGTAATAGAGAACATACACATACACTACATTTGAAAAGGCCCAGAAGGCTATGAGTTAGGTTGTACCCCCCTCCCCTCCCTCCCCCCCTCCCCTCCCCTCCCCTCCACAGCATTGACTAATTATGAGAAAATAGATGGGTTTTAAGTTTAGACTTGAAAGAAGAGATAGAATCTGAATGTCTGAGAGAGTCTGGCAGTCTGTTCCATGTCGCTGGAGCTTGAAAAGAGAAAGATCTTTCACCAGTAGTAGTCCTGAAGCGAGTCATTCGTAGAAGGCGGTCGTCAGCACAGGTGCGTAGTTGTCGAGAGGGGGTGTAGATTTTAAGGAGATCTGAGAGATAAGAAGGTCCATTTTCAAAGAGAGCAGAGAAAGTGAGAGTTGAGATTTTGTACGAGATACGGTTTGAGACAGATAGCCAGTGAAGAGAGTGAAGTCGAGGCGAAATGTGATCATATTTTCCTGCTCTACAGACGACTCGGGCTCCATGATTTTGGATTCGCTGTAATCTATCAGATATTTTGGAAGGCCGGCCAAAAGTGATTTGCAGTAATCTATTCTAGATAAGACAAATGCACAAATGAGAGTTTGGGTAGCATCTGTAGAGAGAAGGTGACGTACAGAGCTGATTCTTCTTAGTTCTAAATAAGCAATCTTGCAAATATTTGAAACCTGTTTCTCAAAGGAGAGGGATTGGTCAAGAATGACCCCTAGACTGCGGACAGTAAAATACATTACGATACGGAATACTACATTGCAACATAAAGTCTTTTAATATATAATATAATATAATATAAAATTTAAATAAATATAATATAATATAATATGAGAGAGAGAAATACTGTTACAGATTTCACAATTGACTTCGCTGTTTTCTAACAATGAAGATTGAGAATGAAATAAGCAAATACTGGCAGCAATATACATTGTACAGTCAACCGCCATTCCCTGTAAATAATTAATTCCAGACCCTAATAAATATATCACACGGAAATCATGTAATACAATAAAAGATATTATTATATGAAATACTTTGCTGCAAAATGAAATCTTATAACAATAATATAACTACCAATGAATATTCATATTTTCATTGAATATAAAAACTTTCCAGAGATATTAACGTTGACAGTTCGTATTTTCCATGTACCCATTATAAAGGTAATGAGAAGAAATTCTATGAATCCGTACCTCAGTAATGTCCCTTGGCAGGAAAATTAATCACCAGATTCCACACATCTCCTGAGTGCGATTGGAATTTTGCAGAGAAGTTTGTGAGAGCTTTGCTGGCAGTCCACACCATCCATCTGGTAGTCTGGCTGTCTTGAGGAGGTTTGTAACCGAGATGGATTATCAAAGGACGTGGTCAGTGCCGCTCTGTCAGGAGACCTCGGGCCAGCAGGCTACTCTATGGCACCGTCGTAACCTGTCGCTTGTTCTGTGATAAAGCTTTACTGTTTGCTTGTCTTTCCTTGGAGGCGAGGTCAATAGTGTGTGTGTGTGTTGTGTGATGTGTGTGTGTGTGTGTGTGTGAGTGTGTGAGTGTGTGTGTGTGTGCGTGCGTGCGCGCGCGCGCGCGCGCGTGTGTGGTGTGTGTGTGTGTGTGTGTGTGTGCGTGCGTATGTGTGTGTGTGTGTGTGTGTGTGTGTGTGTGTGTGTGTGAGTGTGTGTGCGCGTGCGTGCGTGTGTGTGTGTGTGTGTGTGTGTGTGTGTGTGTGTGGAGAGAGAGAGAGAGAGAGGAGAGAGAGAGAGAGAGAGAGAGAGAGAGAGAGAGGTCACAAGAAGCAAAGTGGGTTTTTGCATGCTGCACACAGGATTACTCCGAAATAAAACGTGATGCTTTTCGCAAGACAGAGTAGAGGATATCAAGACAAGAAAGGTAAAAGATAAGGTTGGAAAAGGGGTTAGAGAAGTGGAGCTGTGTTTTTGTCCACCATTTACACAGGGAGTCGTCAGGTCACGTGACATCCATTTCTAATGACCAGCGAAAAGCTTTCACTTTATTTCTTGGAGAAAGCAAAGCTAAGTTTAAATATACTGCGAAATTGCTTGGAAAGCAGCAATTTTTCATGTGAAGAAAAACAGGAAGAAATTAGAAAACTCGGAAGGACCCGCGTCAAGAGATCTGTGGATACGCTTTCTGGTCTGCTCTGAAATGCAATGGATTGGTCTTTTAATTAGTAAATTTAACGAGACTTAACCTGTAAGTTGAGGTTAAATTGCAATTATCTAGAGTCTAGTGATGGGAATGAGCAATTACGTCATTGTGAATGACCAATCGCTAGACGATTGATAATTAAGCCTTACTCCATTCAGTTCGGTTAAAACCTATCTGGTCCCGTATATACTGGGCTACAAAACCGAAAGTTGAGAACGGTCGGAAATTATGTTTCCTAATAACAAAGAAGACTGGGAAGTCAAAACGCGTCGTGTTTTGTCTTGTGATTCGTTTGTCTACGTTTTTTTTGGCGGAGCTTTATCAACGATTTTTCAAATGAAAATGCAAGCACAATTTCTGACGTAAGTATGATATACAGATGCCATGAGACTACCGTTGTAATGTAAATAATTGGAGTTCGAAATAGTGATCAATGTACTTTCTATAACCTATTCAATGGTAGCATTTGTTTTGGCACGGTGCGGTTATTCAACGTTTGTGGCAAACACTGGGAAATTTAATGAACAAAACTCGTTTGTTTACATTTGCTTTGCAGATAACTGAACTACTCAGCATAAGTGAATTTGAATTATATATATATATATATATATATATATATATATATATATATTGGCCCTGTCTTTTATTTCATCACATCATTTGCTATACTCTATTTCTGTCAGTGCCGAATGGAAACAAGTCCCCTACACTGCAAGTATTTCCTTATAAATGGTCACATAGCTATAGAACCGAAGAGTGCATAGCTCACAAAACATATTGGATATGACGATTTTATTTCAAAGTCGCTCCTATCTTAGATTATGTTTACAGGCACAGACTAAATGTTAATGCATGCTGAGTTTCTATATCTTATCATCATCGTTATCATTACACACATCTGAAACCCTCGTACTTTATTACTTAGTACAGGTCCAAGAAAAATCCTACAGAACATTTAAAAAAACCAAAGTTTGTCTTGTAAGCCACCAACTGTCAACTTTTATGACATACTCGGCTTTGCCTCATATGCTCGTCTGTCTGTCTGTCTGTCTGTCTGTCTGTCTGTCTGTCGTCTGTCTTCTCTTCTCTCTCTCTCTCTCTCTCTCTCTCTCTCTCTCTCTCTCTCTCTCTCTCTCTATGTGCTTGTCGATTTTCTGTTACGCGCTTTTTACCTGTCCTCTTCAGAATTGAAGTACTGTATCATGATTGTGACTGAAATTTAATGTAATTGTACCGCTCCTAATTTAGTTGTCTAGTTGTCTGTACTTTTATGTGTATTATCTTGAATACAGATTTCTTAAGAAGGTGGGAAATTAGTGAGATTTGCCCGTAGCTTTGTGCGAACCCTGTCGATTTCTTTAGGGAAAAAAAAGGGGGGGTTAGGGAATGTTGGCCACCAGCTTTGTGTCTAAGCTTGCCGATTACTTTTTGGCTGGGGGGGGGGCGATTAGCGAATTTTATCCGGAAGCTTTATGTGTAATCTTGCCGATTTCTTTAAGGGGACGGGGGGGGGGGGGGGGGGGGGGATAAGGGAATTTGGACCCGTAGCTTTGTGAGTAATCTTGCCAAATGAATGCTGATACCGATCTCGGCCTCTGTCTCTCTACCAGGTTCGCTCTGGGCCACATTTTCATCCTTCCCTATGCTTGATAAACAAACGTCCGTTCAGTACCTTTGGCATAATCCTGTCTACAGACGAACAAACACACATGGGGGACACAGAAACCTCCTTGCTGGTAATTAGCATTAGATGTAAATTAAAAAAAAAAAAGAAAACAATGGGTCTGAAAGCGACAAAGTTCATTAAATCAACCACCTCCCTGCCTCCCTCCCTCCAAAAAGAAAACCTTGTCATAATAAAGGTGACATAGATTAGCTGTAGCATATGAAAAAATGACTAACGCGCAAAAGTAGTGGTTTTTTTAAACAAATGAGTGGAGGGAGAAGGGAGGGGGGGGGGGGGGGCATAATCGAAAACAAACAAACAAAGGAAACAGACAGCTTTATGGTTTCAAAGTGGGGTGACAGCAGGCGGAAACTAAAACAAATTTGAAAACAGAATTATCCGTGCAGGCAAACGAAAGAATAAACAAACTACAAAACAAACACTACGCATGTCAACCTGAATAAGACTCATAAGATCGAAACGCGTAGTGTTTGTTCTGTAAATTTGTGCATTTTTTCTTTTGGCGGCATAACAATTCTGCTTTCAAACAGACACAGAACTATCGATAAGAACTCGATTGGTGTGACAGCCATGATACGTGGTCGGCTGGACCGTATATAATGTATTTAAATTGAAACTAGGCACAGCAAAATTGGAAAACACAGACAGAGTGACAAAAAAAGGATGGGAAGAAGGAACCTAAGCGCAAAAACAAATGGGGAAAAGAAGCGATGAAGGATAAGGAGAAAAGCAAGGAAAAGAAAAACTGGAAAAAATAACTTGTTTGTTCCTCCATGTTCTAGGGCAGGGAAGGTCGAGGGTAGGCTGGGTGCTTTGCAGGTAGATCGACTTACATCATTTGTTGCTGAGATTTAACACATCTAATATAATTGAGCTTTGCTTCAGACTTTTTTTTTTTTCTCGAAAATTGTTCCACGTTTCCGAATTTACCAGATGACATATGCACAGGCGACGTAATAATTCAAGAAGTTTTTTTAACCTCCAGACTCCCAGAACCTTTTTGAAAGTGCCAGAAGTTCCCAAAAGTTATAAAGTCACGATTCCTGAACTTTGTAGAATACTCCCTTGCCATCCGCGTGCCTGTGGTACGCCATGGTTCTCAATCTTTCCAAATATGCCCCATGGGAAATGCACACACTACTGTGCTGGGCCGGTGCCTCTTATCTCTGCCAAATGCTGTGATCCTTCTCTGTCAGTTTATCTGTCTGTTAGTAATATTAGCCTCAATCCCAACCTCCCCATCTCCCCTCCTCCCCTTCCCTGCCTTCTCGGGGGCGATTAGCGAAGTTTATCCGGAAGCTTTATGTGTAATCTTGCCGATTTCTTTAAGGGGACGGGGGGGAGGGGGGGGGATAAGGGAATTATTTGGACCCGTAGCTTTGTGAGTAATCTTGCCAAATGAATGCTGATACCGATCTCGGCCTCTGTCTCTCTACCAGGTTCGCCTCTGGGCCGCATTTCATCCTTCCCCTATGCTTGATAAACAAACATCCATTAAGTACCTTTGGGATAATCCTGTCTACAGACGAACAAACACACATGGCGGGACACATAAACCTCCTTGCTGGTAATTAGCATTAGATGTAAATTATAAAAAAGAAGAAAAAATGGTCTGAAAGTGACAAAGTTCATTGAATCATCCAGCTGTCCTGCCCCCCTCCCTCCAAAAAGAAAACCTTGTCATAATAAAGGTTACATAGATTAGCTGTAGCATATGAAAAAATGACTATCGCGCAAAAGTAGTGTTTTTTTTTTAAACAAATGGGAGAAAGGGGGGGGGGGGGGGGGCATAATCGAAAACAAACAAACAAACAAGGAAACAGACAGCTTTATGGTTTCAAAGTGAGGTGACAGCAGGCGGAAACTAAAACAAATTTGAAAACAGAATTATCCGTGCAGGCAAACGAAAGAACAAACAAACTACAAAACAAACACTACGCATGTCAACCTGAATAAGACTCATAAGGTCAAAACGCGTAGTGTTTGTTCTGTAAATTTGTGCATTTTTTCTTTTGGCGGCATAACAATTCTGCTTTCAAACAGACACAGAACTATCGATAAGAACTCGACTGGTGTGACAGCCATGATATGTGGTCGGCTGGACCGTATATAATGTATTTAAATTGAAACTAGGCACAGCAAAATTGGAAAACACAGACAGAGTGACAAAAAAAGGATGGGAAGAAGGAACCTAAGCGCAAAAACAAATGGGAAAAGAAGCGATGAAGGATAAGGAGAAAGCAAGGAAAAGAAAAACTGGAAAAAATAACTTGTTTGTTCCTCCATGTTCTAGGGCAGGGAAGGTCGAGGGCAGGCTGGGTGCTTTGCAGGTAGATCGACTTACATCATTTGCTGCTGAGATTTAACACATCTAATATGATTGAGCTTTGCTTCAGACTTTTTTTTTTCTCGAAAATTGTTCCACGTTTCCGAATTTACCAGATGACATATGCACAGGCGACGTAATAATTCAAGAAGTTTTTTTTTTAACCTCCAGACTCCCAGAACCTTTTTGAAAGTACCAGAAGTTCCCAAAAGTTATAACGTCACGATTCCTGAACTTTGTAGAATACTCCCTTGCCATCCGCGTGCCTGTGGTACGCCATGGTTCTCAATCTTTCCAAATATGCCCCATGGGAAATGAACACACTACTGTGCTGGGCCGGTGCCTCTTATCTCTGCCAAATGCTGTGATCCGTCTCTGTCAGTTTATCTGTCTGTTAGTAATATTAGCCTCAATTCCAACCTCCCCATCTCCCCTCCTCCCCTTCCCTGCCTTCTCGGAGGCGATTAGCGAAGTTTATCCGGAAGCTTTATGTGTAATCTTGCCGATTTCTTTAAGGGGACGGGGGGAGGGGGGGGGGATAAGGGAATTATTTAGACCCGTAGCTTTGTGAGTAATCTTGCCAAATGAATGCTGATACCGATCTCGGCCTCTGTCTCTCTACCAGGTTCGCCTCTGGGCCGCATTTCATCCTTCCCCTATGCTTGATAAACAAACATCCATTAAGTACCTTTGGGATAATCCTGTCTACAGACGAACAAACACACATGGCGGGACACATAAACCTCCTTGCTGGTAATTAGCATTAGATGTAAATTATAAAAAAGAAGAAAAAATGGTCTGAAAGTGACAAAGTTCATTGAATCATCCAGCTCTCCTGCCCCCCTCCCTCCAAAAAGAAAACCTTGTCATAATAAAGGTTACATAGATTAGCTGTAGCATATGAAAAAATGACTAACGCGCAAAAGTAGTGTTTTTTTTTTTTAAACAAATGGGAGAAAGGGGGGGGGGGGGGGGGGGCATAATCGAAAACAAACAAACAAACAAGGAAACAGACAGCTTTATGGTTTCAAAGTGGGGTGACAGCAGGCGGAAACTAAAACAAATTTGAAAACAGAATTATCCGTGCAGGCAAACGAAAGAACAAACAAACTACAAAACAAACACTACGCATGTCAACCTGAATAAGACTCATAAGATCGAAACGCGTAGTGTTTGTTCTGTAAATTTGTGCATTTTTTCTTTTGGCGGCATAACAATTCTGCTTTCAAACAGACACAGAACTATCGATAAGAACTCGATTGGTGTGACAGCCATGATACGTGGTCGGCTGGACCGTATATAATGTATTTAAATTGAAACTAGGCACAGCAAAATTGGAAAACACAGACAGAGTGACAAAAAAAGGATGGGAAGAAGGAACCTAAGCGCAAAAACAAATGGGGAAAAGAAGCGATGAAGGATAAGGAGAAAAGCAAGGAAAAGAAAAACTGGAAAAAATAACTTGTTTGTTCCTCCATGTTCTAGGGCAGGGAAGGTCGAGGGTAGGCTGGGTGCTTTGCAGGTAGATCGACTTACATCATTTGTTGCTGAGATTTAACACATCTAATATAATTGAGCTTTGCTTCAGACTTTTTTTTTTTCTCGAAAATTGTTCCACGTTTCCGAATTTACCAGATGACATATGCACAGGCGACGTAATAATTCAAGAAGTTTTTTTTAACCTCCAGACTCCCAGAACCTTTTTGAAAGTGCCAGAAGTTCCCAAAAGTTATAAAGTCACGATTCCTGAACTTTGTAGAATACTCCCTTGCCATCCGCGTTCCTGTGGTACGCCATGGTTCTCAATCTTTCCAAATATGCCCCATGGGAAATGCACACACTACTGTGCTGGGCCGGTGCCTCTTATCTCTGCCAAATGCTGTGATCCTTCTCTGTCAGTTTATCTGTCTGTTAGTAATATTAGCCTCAATCCCAACCTCCCCATCTCCCCTCCTCCCCTTCCCTGCCTTCTCGGGGGCGATTAGCGAAGTTTATCCGGAAGCTTTATGTGTAATCTTGCCGATTTCTTTAAGGGGACGGGGGGAGGGGGGGGGGATAAGGGAATTATTTGGACCCGTAGCTTTGTGAGTAATCTTGCCAAATGAATGCTGATACCGATCTCGGCCTCTGTCTCTCTACCAGGTTCGCCTCTGGCCGCATTTCATCCTTCCCCTATGCTTGATAAACAAACATCCATTAAGTACCTTTGGGATAATCCTGTCTACAGACGAACAAACACACATGGCGGGACACATAAACCTCCTTGCTGGTAATTAGCATTAGATGTAAATTATAAAAAAAGAAGAAAAATGGTCTGAAAGTGACAAAGTTCATTGAATCATCCAGCTCTCCTGCCCCCCTCCCTCCAAAAAGAAAACCTTGTCATAATAAAGGTTACATAGATTAGCTGTAGCATATGAAAAAATGACTAACGCGCAAAAGTAGTGTTTTTTTTTTTAAACAAATGGGAGAAAGGGGGGGGGGGGGGGGGGGGCATAATCGAAAACAAACAAACAAACAAGGAAACAGACAGCTTTATGGTTTCAAAGTGGGGTGACAGCAGGCGGAAACTAAAACAAATTTGAAAACAGAATTATCCGTGCAGGCAAACGAAAGAACAAACAAACTACAAAACAAACACTACGCATGTCAACCTGAATAAGACTCATAAGGTCAAAACGCGTAGTGTTTGTTCTGTAAATTTGTGCATTTTTTCTTTTGGCGGCATAACAATTCTGCTTTCAAACAGACACAGAACTATCGATAAGAACTCGACTGGTGTGACAGCCATGATACGTGGTCGGCTGGACCGTATATAATGTATTTAAATTGAAACTAGGCACAGCAAAATTGGAAAACACAGACAGAGTGACAAAAAAAGGATGGGAAGAAGGAACCTAAGCGCAAAAACAAATGGGGAAAAGAAGCGATGAAGGATAAGGAGAAAAGCAAGGAAAAGAAAAACTGGAAAAAATAACTTGTTTGTTCCTCCATGTTCTAGGGCAGGGAAGGTCGAGGGCAGGCTGGGTGCTTTGCAGGTAGATCGACTTACATCATTTGTGCTGAGATTTAACACATCTAATATGATTGAGCTTTGCTTCAGACTTTTTTTTTTCTCGAAAATTGTTCCACGTTTCGGAATTTACCAGATGACATATGCACAGGCGACGTAATAATTCAAGAAGTTTTTTTTTTTAACCTCCAGACTCCCAGAACCTTTTTGAAAGTACCAGAAGTTCCCAAAAGTTATAAAGTCACGATTCCTGAACTTTGTAGAATACTCCCTTGCCATCCGCGTGCCTGTGGTACGCCATGGTTCTCAATCTTTCCAAATATGCCCCATGGGAAATGAACACACTACTGTGCTGGGCCGGTGCCTCTTATCTCTGCCAAATGCTGAGATCCGTCTTTGTCAGTTTATCTGTCTATTAGTAATATTAGCCTCAATCCCAACCTCCCCATCTCCCCTCCTCCCCTTCCCTGCCTTCTCGGGGGCGATTAGCGAAGTTTATCCGGAAGCTTTATGTGTAATCTTGCCGATTTCTTTAAGGGGACGGGGGGAGGGGGGGGGGGGGGATAAGGGAATTATTTAGACCCGTAGCTTTGTGAGTAATCTTGCCAAATGAATGCTGATACTGATCTCGGCCTCTGTCTCTCTACCAGGTTCGCCTCTGGGCCGCATTTCATCCTTCCCCTATGCTTGATAAACAAACATCCATTAAGTACCTTTGGGATAATCCTGTCTACAGACGAACAAACACACATGGCGGGACACATAAACCTCCTTGCTGGTAATTAGCATTAGATGTAAATTATAAAAAAGAAGAAAAAAATGGTCTGAAAGTGACAAAGTTCATTGAATCATCCAGCTCTCCTGCCCCCCTCCCTCCAAAAAGAAAACCTTGTCATAATAAAGGTTACATAGATTAGCTGTAGCATATGAAAAAATGACTAACGCGCAAAAGTAGTGTTTTTTTTTAAACAAATGAGTGGAGGGAGAAGGGGAGGGGGGGGGGCATAATCGAAAACAAACAAACAAGGAAACAGACAGCTTTATGGTTTCAAAGTGGGGTGACAGCAGGCGGAAACTAAAACAAATTTGAAAACAGAATTATCCGTGCAGGCAAACGAAAGAACAAACAAACTACAAAACAAACACTACGCATGTCAACCTGAATAAGACTCATAAGGTCGAAACGCGTAGTGTTTGTTTTGTAAATGTGCGTATTCTTTCTTTTGGCGGCATGCAATTCTGCCTTCAGACACAGAACTATCGATAAGAAATCGATTTTGACGGCGTGACAGCCATGATATGTGGTCGGCTGGACCGTATATAATGTATTTAAATTGAAACTAGGCACAGCAAAATTGGAAAACACAGACAGAGTGACAAAAAAAGGATGGGAAGAAGGAACCTAAGCGCAAAAACAAATGGGGAAAAGAAGCGATGAAGGATAAGGAGAAAAGCAAGGAAAAGAAAAACTGGAAAAAATAACTTGTTTGTTCCTCCATGTTCTAGGGCAGGAAGATCGAGGGTAGGCTGGGTGCTTTGCAGGTAGATCGACTTACATCATTTGCTGCTGAGATTTAACACATCTAATATGATTGAGCTTTGCGTCAGACTTTTTTTTTCTCGAAAATTGTTCCACGTTTCCGAATTTACCAGATGACATATGCACAGGCGACGTAATAATTGAAGAAGTTTTTTTTAACTCCAGACTCCAGACCTTTTTGAAAGTGCAGAAGTTCCCAAAAGTTATAAAGTCACGATTCCTGAACTTTGTAGAATACTCCCTTGCTATCCGCGTTCCTGTGGTACGCCATGGTTCTCAATCTTTCCAAATATGCCCCATGGGAAATGCACACACTACTGTGCTGGGCCGGTGCCTCTTATCTCTGCCAAATGCTGTGATCCGTCTCTGTCAGTTTATCTGTCTGCTTGTAATATTAGCCTCAATCCCAACCTCCCCATCTCCCCTCCTCCCCTTCCTGCTTTCCCCCTTCTCCCTCCACCACCACCACACCACAACAACCACCCTTCTTCCCTAAAACAACAACAGCAACAACAGCAGCAGCAACAATAAGAACAAGAACAAACAACAACGACGTCGACAATATTAACAACAACAGCAAGAAGAAGAAGAAGAAGAAGAGAGAAGGAGGAGGAGGAGGAGGAGGAGGAGGAGGAGGAGGAGGAGGAGAAGAAGAAGAAGAAGAGGAGGAGGAGGAGGAGGAGGAGGAGGGGGGAGGAGGAGGAGGAGGAGAGAAGAAGAAGAAGAAGAAGAAGAAGAAGAAGAAGAAGAAGAACAACAACACAACAACAATAACAACAACATCAACAACAAACAACAACAACAACAACAAGAAAGTAGTATCTGCTAAACTTTTTAGAAA
>CM065734.1:26187124-26192124 GCA_033310375.1 Conus canariensis | reverse complement strand
TTTTTCCTCTTGGGAATGCCTCCCTTCATTGAGAGAACATCAATTCTTTTCTCGGGAAGAGATTTTCTTGTTGTCTTTCGTTGACGGTGGGGTTGATCTTCTTTCGTCGAGGGGATGTTTTCCATCCTTTGGTTGAGAGGATTATGCCCCCTTTTATACTGAGGAGATTCGTTACATGCTTTCATTAATCAAGAGGTTTGTTTCCCTTCCTTCATCGAGACGGCAATTTCCGTGCACAGTTTCCTTTACAGAGAGTCTTTGCGTTGTTGTTTTTGTCTCTGATGATAGAATGCAGAAGTCTACGATGACACTGGCATTTTGTCACACAAGTACTCGGTCTCGATTTCGTTGGATTACAAAAAAATGCTCGATGACATCTCTTTAATCTTTTTTGTTGTGTAAATACTCAATGATATCTGATTCAAATTTTGTAACAAATATTAGGTGATGTTTTTATTCAAGGTTTGTAATGAGGTCTACTTAGTGACGTCTCCATTAATTGGCTGAAGAGAATTACTCCGTGGTATTACTTCGATTTTTTGATAACTTGTAAGAAATAATCAGCGAAACTCTCCTGAAATTTTGTAACACATACTCAATGAAAACTTCTTTCGAAATTTAGTGACCAATAGTCGGCGACATTTGTTTTGAAAGTTATTTATGTGACAAATTCTCAGTTACATCACTTTAATCTTTTGAATGTTTATTACAAACACTCAGTGACATCTTTTCGAACTTTCGTAAAATAATCAGTGACTTTTTTAAAAACTAGTGCCCAGATACGTTCTGTTAAAACTGTATTATTATCGTCTTTTGAACAAATACTCAGTCAGGTCTTTTATGTATTTTTGCACCAAAATACTTGGTGGGAGAATGAAAGGTGCATCACAGACCGCTGAACAATCATCAGAATACACAAACAGCACGTTTCGACCTTGAGGTCATTGATCTAAAAAAAAAAGAAGAAAAGGCTCAGCTTTGCGAAAGAGAATTGTAAGTGTGGCGAGTTATAATTATTATTATTATCATCATTATTATCATTGTTATGAATACTTATATAGCGCCTATTCTCGGCTAGCGACCAAGCTCTAAGCGCTTTACAATCCACACTCGTTTACACAACGGGCTGCCAACCAGGTAGTGCCGACTGAAGAGCTGCCAGCTGGCGCTTCATACAGTCGTTTCCCGTGTCATCCAGTCCATATCATTCAATATCGTTTACTCAATTCCCTTGTTTCCTTCATTCTTTCCATTTCTTACGCAGGGTACATGCTATGTGTAACGTGTCATCCATACCAACGGCCAAACTGGCCTTCTCTTCCGAAAGTTGTTGATGGGATTTTACATGTGTGCAAGATGTTATGCGTGCGTTCACACACGGAACTTCGGTTTACAGTCTCATTCGAAGGACTGTTTGGGAAATGGAGTCAGAACAAATGTTAACTCCGAGGGAAAAGTCCCCTTGGACCGAAACGGCCCGACGGAGATTCGAACCTTCAACCCCACAGGATCACCAAGATAGTCCGGCGCTCTACCAACTGAGTTATCTTTTCTTGAGTGATGAAAAATAGGGACTGAGTCAAAAAAGGGAGAAAGGACACAAAAATGGTTAGTGTGATGAATAATAGATGATCTGTAACGGGGAAGGAGGATGAAAGTGTGTAGGTGGTTGGGAGATCGATAAAGAATAGCATTAGAAAATCTCGTGCTACCCCTAACGACGAAACTGATAATACTCGATGACATCTCTTTTGTATGACGTAAATGCATGGCTTCAGCATATCATTTCAGTATATGCGAAGGCGGTGTGATGTGTTAGGGAAGACTGTGCTTTTTACGTGTGAAGGTGGTTGATGTATCAGGGAAATCTGTGGCATGGGTGTGTGTTTCACTCGAAGAAATTATAGGTGCAGATCACATTGAGTTGCTGCGCTTTAAAATTCTATTCGTCATTACTATTCTTTGTATGTTTGCCTGTTCACCTTTTGTCCACCGAAGAAAGGTAAAGCTTTATAATGACTCCCTAGCTCTTCTTTTTCCTCGTCTGTTGAATTGGATGACCTGAATGTTTTGTTCTATAACGTTCTTTGTAGCTTTCTTCAAAAAAGAGATCTGAAGGATTTCTGTATTTGACATGCTCTGGATCTTTCTTTTGCATGAGAAAGTTTTATTCTTATATAGCATTTACTCGACTTTTCTTCCATTGAGGGAAAATGACCTTTCTTCTTGTACTTTCTCTTTTCCACTGACTGTCTCGATCTTGATACAGTTAAACTGTCGAGACACACTTTTGTGTATAGTACCAGTGGGGAAAAAAATGCTGTACTGAAGTGTTGAACGCCGCGTTGGATTAACGTGTAGGTCAGGAATCTGCTAAATTCGGTTCATGAGGTCATCTTCCAAACTATGTCCTCATTTCTTTCTTTTTTCCTTTGTTTGTTTGTTTGTTTGTTTATTATTTACCCATTCATTCATTCATATATTCATTAATATATGTTTACTCGTGTAGCTGTAACTGTTGCGAATGGTGGCCTCACGGGTGTAGATGAGGTGGACCATAAGAGGACTAGTCCCCACGTCAGATGACACGTCTCTTATAAAGCGGAAACTGAAATAGTGGAGAAATTTGGATTGTTTTTTTTTTCTATATTGGAGGTCAGAATGAAAATGTTTCATTCTAGTAATAACATTGATCATATTTTATTTCTTTTTTTTTTTTCGTGTTCTCCTTTTACCTCTTCTTCTGAATAAACGAAAGGACTTCAACGTATTCATTTCTGCACAGACGGAGAATAATTTCTCGGCAACATATTAACTCATATCCGATTCAGTGAAGAAAGCTTGAGGTGCCTACTCCACCCGTGTTAACTATTCACCCACCGGAGGGTTTAATGGTTTGATACATTTTGTGCACAGATGCCTACCAATTCCTAAACCAATTTGTTGTTGTTCTTGTTGTTTTTGTTCTTCTTGTCCTTTTGAGTCACTAAGAGGACTTCTGATGCAGTGAGATTTCTATCGTGAGTGCGTATTTCTCGCGGAAAACGCGCAGGAATAATTTGAGGGAGTTACACCTTGCTGAATCTGACAGCAAACCGGTGGATTTAAATGTCCGAATATTCAAACAAACAGTTTAAAGTCGTCTCAGCACATGTTTCTGTCTGGCTGCAATATGAATTACAATGTTCACAAATACCATTACAGACATAAGTCTGAGCTTGAAGCCACATCAACATAAAGATTGAGTTGCTGCTGTAGCTGGTATCTTGTAATTTGACTTACGTAACGGGAAATCTGGCGGTCAGTGAAAGTTAGAAAACCACAAAATTTGATTTCACCACACAATCAACGCACATATTGCGCCGAGTTTGAGAAGATAAGTGATTGCTCGGTCTTGGTTTTAATTGTCCCGAATGTAGTTTATCTCGCCTGAAGAAGACTTAAAAGGTCGAAACGCGTCGTGTTTTATTGAAACTCGTTTGTCCCTCTTAACTGGTGGATTTACTATAATTTCTTCTGGAAATTCACAGAAACCACGATGAAAAAAGCAGAGATTTGAATCAGAAAGATCATCTTGCAAACATGCCGCAGAGAACGAATTGCTATAATAGCACAAAATGGAGTGGGGGAAAAAATGCAGAAAACAAGCTAAAGGTGACGAGCTAATGTTAGGATAACACACAGTCGAGATGTTGTCATCTAACAAACATGCCAGGGGGGACGATCTGACGGTAGGGCAGCATACAAATAAATAGTTCTCATGACCATGCAAGGATGGATGAATTAACATTAACATAAATAAGTAGAGTTGTTGTAATCATACAAACTTGCAAGAGTGGATGAACTAAAACAAGAATAATATCATGCCGGGTTTGACGACTTTCTAATAAGAATGTGATAAAAGACAAACAAAAAAAAAAGAAAAGAAAAAAGAAAAAGTGGTGCTAACGAATGTTTAATACGCAGCAGGTATCAACTCACAATTGTTGATTAACAATTGTTTCTCCGTTTAGGTTTTTCCCATTGTACTAGCAAAGCTTCTGTTATACTGCACAATGCACTCAATGTAGCGTGAGTTGAGATGGGGACCAAAAAAAAAGAAGGAAAAAAAGCCCTCTCAGTTTCTGTGAGATCGATCGTGACTGAAGTGGTTCTGCCTCAGACAGGAGAGCGGCACAGAACGTAACTGGGAAATAGGAAAGCGCGGAACTGGCGGCAAGAGTGGAACAGGATGTATGTCCGCGGCGATTTCAGAGAAAACAGGACGTGGAATGATTGTCACTGACAGACAGTCAGCAGTAGCGGAATGCTGCTGGCCTGACCATTTTGAGAACTCGTTTTCAGAGAATGACGTTTCCTTGAATCGTAATGCCCGTTGTAATATAAGTCTCCGTTCGGTTGCGTCAGTGTCGCTCGTCTTCGTCTACAGGAAAGCACGCACCAGTTCAAGACACTGTGTGTACTGAGCACTCCAGATGACCCAACTAACTGTTTCATGAATTGGGAAACTGACCGCTTTAAACAAAGCAGATTTTTAAAAGAGAAGGAGTCCGTTTGATATTTGTGTGTGGCGGTCAACGATGAGGAGGCAGAAGTAACCATTCATAGATGTCAAACTAAATATGAATATGAATACTAATAAGGAAAACTGTCTTCCGCGCACAATGGATGGGTAAAGATACAGAGACGTTGATATTTCTGTCTGTGTCGTGGAGCATATCAAAGTTTGTGACATCCAAGCTTACTGTGAAAAGGACTCTTTTGAGACAGGAAATGAATTGAACTATTGACGAAAATAGAGTGCCATCAACCTCAACGTTGCTGAATTTCTAGACACGAATCCAGTTCGAATGAGCTACGCAGAGCGTCTTCCTTTAGAAATGTCACTCTCGCTTCTTTCTTCAGCTTGTCTAACTTTGTCACTTCTACCTTGATTTCTTAACTTACTCTTGGTTATCCCCTCTACTATTCGGCACAGCGCGAGTTTCGTGACCAGCGCA
>CM065734.1:26172124-26174624 GCA_033310375.1 Conus canariensis | reverse complement strand
AATCATTTGCAGGGATTTCCCAGTCAGTGTAGAATCGCAAAGAGATGTCCTTTATCACTAAGTAGAGTGGAGCACAGGCAGCCCTAGGTGCAGTGTAATCCACACAAGGCAAGCAAACAGTCAGAATGCGTGAGTCAAGCGATGCACCAGAGACATGGAGACGAGGTGGTGACACTGGATACACGGCTGAAATGTAAATGAAACGATCTGGAAACTCAATGATTAGAATGCATTGGAATTCTGCTTTTAGGGTTAGGTAACTGCTTCCAAACAGTTAGCGTGAGCACAATGTCTGTCTGCCTGTCTGTCTGTCAGGCTGTCTGTCTGTCTGTTTCTTGCTTTGCGATAAAGTTAATGCCTCTTGCGTTTGCATGGCATTTCATCTCCTGGTATGTAAGTGCACGTGCAGTCTTCTCCAGCCCAACCAACGTCCTGCATCCATTTTTTCTCTTATTCCCACCCTCCCCCCGCTCTCCCTCAGACCTTCACTACTCTCTCTCTCTCTCTCTCTCTCTCTCTCTCTCTCTCTCTCTCTACCTCCCTCGCTCTCCCTCTCTGTCTCCTGGTGCATTTATCTAGCTCTCTCTCTCTCTCTCTCTCTCTCTCTCTCTCTCTCTCTATGTCTCTGTCTCTGTCTCTGTCTCACTCTATCTCTGTCTGTCTGTCTGTCTGTGCTCTCCCTTTTTCCGTTTCTATCTATCTGTCTATCTATCTATCTACCTATGTATCTACCTATGTATCTTCTATCTATCTATCTATCTATCTATCTATCTATCTATCTATCTATCTATCTATCCATCCCCCAATCCAGTAATTGTACAGCGATACGCACATTGATATTGAACAGAGTAAACAAAAGAAGCAACCACTCTGCCTGTAGAATGCACGGGAAGAGGAGGCGAGAGTTCACCCCGTCTCCTGGTCTCCTCTCAGTAGCGAAAAGAGTGAGCTGGCAAAGAACAGTGTGTATACTGTCAAATGTTACTTTGTGAAGGTGGAGCTGGCATAGATCTACAGTGACGGTGGTCTCTTTCTTGCCAAAGATGAATATAGATGAGCCCAGAGTAGCAACAGCAGCAGAAGATGTCACACAAGCACAAATTCACATTGTTTACCTCCACCGGCGTGATGGTGTCACCTGCATCCCTTTGTTCCGTTTTTCACATGTCTGTCAGATAGATCAAATACATTTCACCGTGGTGAAGTGGTTAGCGTCATGGACTCCCGGTTGGAAGGTTGTGGGTCCGATTCCCATCAGAGCCATTTATTTGTGGGATTGCTCTGCCCTGACCGGCTCCCACTCAGTTGGGGAAGAATGGGATCACATAATCGAGTTTCATCCACTTAAATTAATGGATGCGTCTCTGAGAGTGTTGCTCAAATTTCTGACCAACACTGCAGGTGTCTGTACCTCTTGGGCCTGGTTGATGCTGGGATATATTATGAAAGTAAGCATAAAGTACAGGCCTGTCATGTAGTCTCAGACCAGAATGGAAATCCGTAAAATTACCTTCATCATCCTCATCCTCATCGATCAGCAAAAAAAAGTCTCAAATTCTGTGGCCCGTCATGCCCTACTGTCGTGGTAACCTCAGTTTTGATTGATCGCCTCTCCACGTCTGTGGCCTTGGTTTGATTCTGCTGCGGTCGCAGGTATTGGCAAATTCATGGGGACTGTCGCTGGATGGACTGAGTGGTGCCCTCGGGAGGACAGCTCACTCACGCCGGCTCTGCGGCTAAGCAATTCTTGTCGTCATTCGGGGCTTCGTTGGTGGTGTCCTGTGTATATTGGATCAGAACAGGTACCACTGAACGCCACTAAAGTGACCCGGCAGCAGCGCAGTGTCTCCTCTGGTGGGTTGCCTTCTGACGGCTTGACATTGCCTGCTCCCTGTGGATTGCCGGTGCTGAGGCTGTGGCGTTTCGGGCCGGGCTGCAGCTGTGGCCGGAGACTGGAATTAGTGGTGTTGGTGCAATGCCATTGAGGTGGCACAACCAATGGGGCAGCAAAACAAACAAACAAACAAACAAACAAAGATAAAATCCAACCGAACTGAGTTGTCTAAACGTAGCGGAAAGGTAAGATGTGGTCCAAAGCAGACTCATCAAAGTTCGGCAAAGATTCGCTGTGTGAATCCGGATCAAAAAGTGGATGCCGGATTCGTTTAGTACGATTGTTACATATTTCCCACAGAACAGTTACTGCTACGAGTAGATAACTATGCATGGAGTAATGTATTCTCATTGAATACTAATTTTCTGTGATAAAAGCTTCAACATTTTGTATCATCCATATCCTATTAGAAACAAAACAAAACAAAAACAACAACAACAACAACAAAAAACAAAAAACAAACAAACAAACCAAAAAAAAAAACGAAAAAAAAAGGAAAAAGAAGAGAAATACCTCTTTCGGTTTGTTCTTCCTCTTACTTCCCCTGGCGGAAAATTAACTGATCAAGGTGAAACAGATGGAACAGTTATGGCGTGTCGTTGCTGG
>CM065734.1:26164624-26167124 GCA_033310375.1 Conus canariensis | reverse complement strand
CCTGCTCTCATCGTAACTTCAGTTTTAATTTCCTATCCGCGTATTTGCCCTTGGTGAACATCTGTCGGGGTCATCATTAATAATAATAATAATGAACATTTTTATGTGCACACTTCTCTGTTGAACAGAGCACGCGGCCCATTACAAATTTCATATATATAAACAATTAAAGCAAAAATAGACAACGCACACACACCCACACACACACCCACACCCACACACACACACATACACTCACCACACACACACACACACACACACACACACACACACACACACACACACACACACACACACACGTGCCCATAGATTGACAGCGAAATGAACCAATTGTAAACTTTCTGGAAGATGTGGGTTTTCAGAGAGCGTTTGAAGGAGTCAGCGGAATTAGTTTCTCTTATTTCTGCAGGGATAGTGTTCCAGATGGAGGGGGCAGCATGCGAGAAGCATCTGTCACCTAATGTCTTTTGGCTATTGGCAGGACGATCTTGTAAAGCGGTTGCATCAACAGATGAACGCAGTTTGTATTGATGATGATGTTGTTTTAAATGGACTAAGTCCTTCAGATAATCTGGAGCACAACCTTGGACACATTTGTAACAGATAGATGCCAATTTAAATTCAATCCGAGCAGACACTGGAAGCCAGTGAAGAGAAATCAGATGAGGAGTAATATGGTCCCTTCTAGGCACTCGCAAAACCATTCGCACTGCATTATTCTGGACACGCTGCAGACTTTCAAGAAGATAGTCATGGGAACCATACAGGATGGAATTGCAGTAGTCCAGCCGGGACTGAACAAATTCATGAGCCTGTTGTTGGGCGAATGCGGTGGCGCCCTCTGGACAGGGAGCTTACTCACGCTGGCTGTGCGACTGAGCAATAAGTGTTGTCAGTAGGGGGCTTAGTAGGTGGTGTCCTGCTGTATGTTGGATCAGAACAGGCGCCACTGAACACCACCAAAATGACTCGGCAGCAGTGCGGTGTTTCCTCTGGTGGGTTGCCTCATGTCGACTTGACATTGACTGCTCCCTTTGGATTGCCGGTGCCGGGGCTGCAGCGGAACAGGCCAGGCTGTGGCTATAGTCGGCGAGCCAGAAGGAAGGGCTGGAGTGCAGTGCCACTGGGGTGGTATGAAAGAGGAGACATCAAAACACAAGTCGATGAATAATATTCATATCCATACCCCCCCCCCCCTTTTTTTTTTTTTTTTACCAGGGAGGAAGTCATCTGTTCGCAAGCAGTCATTTATCATGAATGAATCAATCTTAAATAAATGGTAGCGAACCGCCAAGAGAAACGTGGACAAACGAGTCACAAGACAACACACGACGCGTTTCGACCTCTTAGGTCTTCTTCAGGCAAGACACATACAAATAGGACAATGAAAATGGAACGTGGTCGAAGTTGATTCCTAAAAGCCGCCATCATAACTTCGCTAGAATCTGTGAAGAAAAAAAAATCAACCTCCTCTCTCTCCCTTCATTTTCATTTTCATTGTCCTATTTGTTTGTGTCTTGCCTGAAGAAGATCTAAGAGGTCGAAACGCGTCGTGATTTGTCTTGTTACTCGTTTGACCACGTTTCTCTTGGCGGTTCGCTAACATTTATGTAAGATTTGTTTAAATTTCCGCCTGCAGTCGTTTCACTTTGCAACTAGATCTATGAATGAATCAATTACAACCTAAAAAAAAAAAAAAACAAGATACACAGGTATGCACTAAACAGTTTCAAAACCATTCAAACCTCGAAACGTACACAGTATTCCAGGACACCAAACTAACACTACTGAGATCAGTTAGCCCATACAGTTGAATTGTTTTGCCTACATATTGTGAAAGTATTATATGGAAGTTGTGTCTACATTCCCTCGGAAAACTGCGAAGACTGAACACTACAGGAACTTCAGGTACCGCTCTGGAACGAACTGAATTGGGTTGACTGTATGGTTGGGGCAGAGAAACATAAAATTTGAAAAGGAGGTGGAGGAGGAGGAGGAGGAGGAAGATGAAATGTAAAGAAGGAGGGGGAAAGAAAAATAATCAGGAAAATGGAATACCAGATAAGGAAGACAAATAAGGACGAGTGGGAGAAAAGAAAAAAAAAAGATTAAAAGCAAACAAACAAACTCACCAAAAACCTTCTTCTTCTTCTTTGTTTTGTTTTGTTTTATTTTCAATCCCCCCTCCCCTTTTTTTTTCTATTTCTTTTCTGTTCTTTTTTAGAGCTGTCTTTTCGACAGACAGACAGAGAGACCGACGAAGAAACAGAGAAATGTTTGTCCACACTACCCAAGCGGAGTCTAATCTGGAACGTGGTCGAAGTTGATTCCTAAAAGCCGCCATCGTAACTTCGCTAAAATCTGTTTTAAAAAAAATCCATCCTCGTCTGTCTGTCTGTCTGTCTGTCTGTCTTCTGTCTCTGTCTCTCTCTGTCTGTCTCTCTCTCTCGCTCTCTCTCCATCCCCTTCCTGGCCCCCTG
Source organism: Conus canariensis (assembly GCA_033310375.1). Classification (NCBI taxonomy): domain Eukaryota; kingdom Metazoa; phylum Mollusca; class Gastropoda; order Neogastropoda; family Conidae; genus Conus; species Conus canariensis. Next base: position 26,164,644 of record CM065734.1, on the reverse strand, counting down.
TGCTTTCTCCATTCTCCCAC
>CM065734.1:26152124-26157124 GCA_033310375.1 Conus canariensis | reverse complement strand
ACACACACACACACACACACACACACACACACACACACACACACACACACACACACACACACACTCACAGAGAGTGTACGTGCACAAACATGAACACGCACAGAGACAGACACAAAAACAGACACAGAAACAGACACAGACACACAGACACACACACACCGACACACACGACACACACACACACACACACACACACACACACACACACACACACACACACACACATACACACCCTACTGGCACCTCAGTGGACATCCTTGAAGGACAGGTCACTAAGGACTGGTACAAACGATTTGACTGTCAGAATCCCACGCAGTTTGTACTCCAGTCAGAGAACATGAGTATGGATGGGGCATGGATTAACAACAACAGCAACAACATCATCAACAACAACATCATCAACAACAACAACGAAAGCAACAACAACAACACCACACACACTGACAAACACGCTTACACACACGCGCTCACACACACAGACGCACATCCACAGAGCTACAGACAGGTAGAAAGACAGTCAGACAGATATACGCACACGCACACACACACGATCAACCAGGAAAAAAAGGTTTACATAGGCCCACTCATATGCACACGGCCATCAAGAAAGGTCAGACGAACAGGAAGAATCCACTACAGATGAGACCTGCGGAATTTGGGTTACATTGCCGTCACGTGGACAGAAGACATGATAGACAATTACTGGAAATTACACGTACATGAACGCCCATACCATGACAGTGCGCGTTCATACACACACACACACACACACACACACACACACACACACACACACACACACACACACACACACACACACACAGTTTCAAGTTTCACACACACACACACACACACACACACACACACACAAACACTTAATCAACAATGAATACGCTCGCCCTCCCCCCCCCCCCCCCCCCAGCGCGCTCTCTCTTTCTCTATCTTTCTGTGTGCCTGTCTCTCTTACTCGTCACAATGCAAACGAGGTTAGGCAAGATGTACTCTCTGGCACCAGTCGGTTCCAAGGACGCCGCGGGAAGGACAGAAAGAAGCATGGAAGAAAATGAGACGAATGTGGATTTTGGCACGTCCGTTGCTGATCCTGTTTTACGCTTCCCTGGCCCTGGTTTCATGCCTCATTGGTTACTGGTGACACACATTCCTTCCTCTCCCACACCCCTACCCAGCCAGTGCCCCTTCTTCCCCCCCCCCCCCCCCCCACTCTTCATTATAATGGAAGCCAAAATCAACAAGTTCACAAGGAAATGGCTTGGTGTCCCACCCTGTCTGACTGACATAGCGCTGTACTGTCGCCAAGCAAAGCTGAAACTACCCCTGAAATCCATCCTGGAGGAATACAAAGCAGGGAAGATCAGACTTCAAAGCATGCTGGAGGACTCAGGAGACAAGGTGGTAGAAGCAATCAAGCCCCAGCTGAAGACAGGCAGAAAATGGAAAGTTCAAGAGGCGATGGATTCTGCAAAAGAAAGTCTCAAGATCAGAGAAATAACAGGACACACACAGACCAACAGACAAGGACTGGGGGTGACCAAAACTGAATGGTGGTCAAAGGCCAAAGGAAAAGCCAAAAGAGACATGATGATTCAGGAGATGAGAAAAGAAGAAGACCAAAAAAGACTCCAAAAAGCAGTCCAGCAGAGCCAGCAAGGGCAATGGACAACGTGGGAGAATGCACTCCAAAGAAGTCTCACTTGGAATGACATTTGGCACATGGCCCCTCTCAGGATCAGCTTCATTCTCAGATCTGCATATGACCTTCTGCCCTCAAATGCAAACCTGGTGAAGTGGGGGAAAACAGACGATCCTGCATGCCCCCTCTGCCATGAAAAACAAACAGTGGAGCATGTCCTAAGCTCATGTAAAGTAGCCCTGGCTCAAGGAAGGTACACATGGAGGCACAACCAAGTGCTCAAAGAAATTGTACAAGTAGTCTGGGCTAGTACCAACACCACAAAAGGGAAAATCAGGACTCCAAAAGCACCCGCAACATTCTTCACGGCAGGAGGCAGCAAATCATGGCCAAGAACAACAGTGCCACTCGAAACATGCAGGCAGAGTCTGCTGGACGGGGCAGATGACTGGGAGTGCACTGCAGACCTCCCAGAATGGAAGAGTCACCCAGAGATCATCAGCAAGAGTGGCATGAGACCAGACATAGTAGTCCACTCTAAGTCAACCAAGCAGCTGATCATGATCGAGCTCACGGTGCCATATGAGAACAGAATGGAGGCAGCTCAAATCTACAAGACTGAAAAGTATGCTGATCTGGCAAACAGCCTGAGGAGAGAAGGCTATCAGGTCAAAGTCCTCACTGCAGAAATTGGAGCTAGGGGGTTTGTAGGAACGTCTGCATACAGCCTCATGAAACAGCTCTCAGTTGCAGGGAAGGAAAAAACCAGAGCCCTGAAAGCAATGGCAGAAGCGGCAGAGAGGTGTTCAAGCTGGATCTGGTCAAGGAGGAACAAAAGTGAACTTCATAAGGCTTAATTTCCCTACAAATATCAGGTGTCCCTGTGGCTCAGTGGTTAAAGCGCGAGTCATTAAGTGGAAAATGAGCATGTCCAGAGGGTCATGGGTTCGAATCCCAGCCATGGCTCGTCCCAAGATGGGAAAAAAAGGGGCAGCAGAGGGACATCCGGAGTCATGAACCGGGTGTGGCCCAACCCCCCTAGAGTGTCAGGAGATAAGGGCCGAAACACTTGCTTGAAGGGGGCTTCTCTTCTGAGGACTCTCTGCTGCCACGCTCTCCACGAGTTTCTTTCTACTGATGCATGGGTAAACCATTGACTTCCGGGAATAGGCCGGAGGACGTCCGGGAAAGACCGGAGGACACTGGGAAAGACCAGAACCAAGGGCTCTGTGGGCTGGCTCCCCACTTTGCCTTAAACATGTGGCTACTAAAAATAAAAGGAAAAGATGCTCCCAGGATTCACCGAAAGGGGGAGAGAATGATGAATCCATCGGTGCTCAACCAATCATGACTGCAAATCCCAAACGGACTATGAACATGGACCAAATGGAATATCCATGTGTCTGTGGAAAGCGTTTCGCTAGCACCCGTGGCATGAAGATCCACAGAACAAAGATGGGATGTGTGAAGACTCATCTGAATGAGCGGCAGCGCACTGCATCAGCAGATAAGACGTCGGAAGACCAAGGCCAGGATTTAAACCACAGTGCCAAGGACATCCACGCTGTTGGTTCGGATGAGGAATTTGCACAGGCCCTCGATGCCAGGCGCCTGAAACTCAACCTGCCACGAGCAAACGAAACTGAAGATTGGGAGAAACTGGATGCAAAAATCGTCCAAAGACTCGATGCACTGATAGGGAAAAGCACCCTGGAACACAAACTAGCCACATATGGGGACATTGTGTATGCCACATGTAGAGACGCCTATGGAGCAAAACTACCCAAAGAGAAAACACCTCCAAAGAAATCCAGACGCCAAGAAAAGATGGACAAGATCAGGGTCCAAAAGAAAAACCTCAAGATGCAAATGAAGACCGCACTGCCAGCTGAAAAACAAGGCTTGGAAAAACTGTGGAAAGACCTGAAAGAAAAACACAGTGCCCTCAGCAAAGCGGAATCTGCGAGGAAGAGGAAGAGCACAAAGAAGAAGACACAAGAGCGCTTCTTCAGAGACCCCTTCCAGGTTTGCCAGAACACTGTTTGAGCAGCCAAAATCTGGGACCCTAAGTGTGGACAAAGGAGTTCTTGAGCAGCATCTGAGGAAAACATACTCTGACCCACAGAGCAAAGCACCACTCGACATTCAAGGTCTGGTGTGGCCAACCAACCCTGAGGAACAGTTCAATGGCAAGCCTCCAACGTTGGCGGAAATCAAGAAGGTGGTCGACAAAGCCAGAGCCAAATCATCACCAGGGCCAAACGGAATACCTTACCAGCTTTACAAGAAATGTCCCAAGGTGCTGGAGTGGCTCCACAGGCTGCTGCGATCGGCTTGGAGAAACCAGAAGATCAGCGGCCAGTGGATGACGGCAGATGGTGTGTACATCCCCAAAGAGCAAAACTCAAGTGACATTAGCCAGTTCAGGCCAATATCACTACTGAACGTCGAAGGGAAAATCTTCTTCTCTGTCATGGCAGCAAGGCTGACCAAGTACCTGATGGAAAACAAGTACTTGGATGTGTCAGTCCAGAAAGGTGGCATCCCAGGCGTGGCTGGCTGTGTAGAACACGCCACAATGATCTGGGACGCAATCCAAAAAGCAAAAACAGAAAAGAGAGACCTGGACGTAGTGTGGCTTGATCTGGCAAACGCATATGGATCTGTGCCCCATGAGATGATACAGTTGGCTCTTGAGATGTACCATGTGCCAAAGAACATCCGCGACATGCTCAAGAAGTACTTCAATGGCTTCTCAATGCGGTTCTCTACCAAGGAGTACACAACAGACTGGATCAACTTGGAAGTGGGTATTGCAATGGGCTGTGCGATTTCCCCAATACTGTTCGTGCTGGCAATGGAACTCATCTTGAAAGCAGCAACAAACAACGCGAGACAAACAGACCTTGGCGATGGATACAAGATGCCTCCTCTCAAGGCCTTCATGGATGACACTACAGTGATTTCATCCAGAGAAGACGAGACACGTCATGTGCTGGAGAGGCTGGACGACATAGTTGCCTCATCCAGAATGAAGTTCAAGCCAAAGAAATCACGGAGTCTCTCACTGAGGAAAGGAAAAGTGGCCGGATCTGTGGTCTTCAGTGTTGCCAACCAGGCCATTCCAACAGTCACAGAAGAACCAGTCAAGAGCCTTGGAAGATGGTATGATGATACGCTGAAAGACACACAAAGAGCAAAAGAAACCAAGCAGATGGCGGAGGAAGGCTTGGAGACCATTGACCAGTGTGGGCTCCCTGGCAAATACAAGGTCTGGTGTCTGCAGTTCATGCTGATACCAAAGCTGCTATGGCCTCTGATGATATACGACATCTGCACCAGCATAGTG
>CM065734.1:26137124-26142124 GCA_033310375.1 Conus canariensis | reverse complement strand
TTCTGTGATGTTCTTGTCGCCATGGGAAAAAGCATGATTTTAAGATCTCCCATGGCAGCCAGCGAATAGAGAAGAACAGGGAAATGATAAGGGGGTGGTAAAAAGAAGTACATAGGCAGATGAGAAGAAAAAAGAGGAAACATGAGTAAAGAACAATCAGCGGAAAAAGGAAACCTTTGAACTTGTGCTTGAGGATTCATTAAAGATGGAAAGGAGATCGTAATGGGCCATCAGTCTGAACTGTCAGCTGTGCTGATATTGACAGAGACGTGGGTCTGTGCGGTGGGCCTAATTCAGTGAAGTTCCTGGCGATGGGGACAGATCAATAAAAGCCGTTCGTCAGTTGAGAAATCTATTGAGAAGTTTAACTCTGAAGGATGTTGTTGGAGTGTGGTAAAAGTTATCTGTAATGGCAGCAAATTTGTGTTCCGTGCATGCAGACATCGTTGTTTTTTTATGAAACTTCATTCTGTCATTCATTCTGTCATCGTTCATTTAATAATTCAGTAATTTATTCCACCAGCCAATGCATCCCAATAAGTGAAAATGTCTTAATTCAGGCATTTCAGCCAGCTTGGATATTGCATCTGTCTACATCTGAAGTGACCTGAAATTGTTATTCAGTACAGCGTAGAGATCAAAGGAACTTTTTCTCAGAGGAATTGAAACAGTAGAACTCACTCTCGTCGCGTTCGCCCAATCATGATACCTGCTAGGCACAAAGCTATCTTTGATTCTGTGGAGTTCTGGCCACCATGGATGAAAAAAAAAAATCACGATCTTAAGATCTCCTTTGGTAGCCAGCGAACGGGGAAGGATAGGGAAACGGATGGGAAGCGGAAAGAAGCCGTACGTAGGCAGAAAAGGAGAAGAAGAGGAAACATGAGTAAAGAACAATCCGTGGAAAAAGGAAACCTTTGAACTTGTGTTTGAGGATTCATAATAGATGGAAAGGAGATCGTAATGGGCCACCAGTCTGAATCGTCAGCTGTGCTGATATTGACAGAGACGTGGGTCTGCGCGGTGGGCCTAATTCAGTGAAGTTCCTGGCGATGGGGACAGATCAGTAAAAGCCGTTCGTCTGTTGAGAAATATAAAGACGTTTAACTCTGAAGGATGTTGGAATGTGGTAAGAGTTATCTGTAATGGCAGCAAATTCTGTTCCGAGTGTGCAGACGTGGGTCTTTTGATGGATCTAGGAGAGCTTCTTGCTTTCACCTCCTCTCCTCTTTCCACAACCTCCTCTTTCCCCCCTCCTTTTCTTTATTAATTCGTTTAGTTTTGCATTGCTTGCTACCGGTAATCAGTTGGTTCTCTTCTTTTCTGTCTTTTTGTTATTTATCTATTCACCAATCTTCCTTTCATTCAATCATTTAGTCAATTTTGTTCATTCATGTATTTCACCCACTGGCCAGACTGTCCTAATTTGGGCATTTCAGTCAGATCAGATATTCAATCCATCAACTTCGGATGTGATCGGAAATTGTTATGCTGTACAGAGCAGAGAGTGAACGAACTTGTGGAAAGATTTTTTTTTTTCCACGAAAGTTTTCGAAAGTTCACGAAATGTATTTTTCAACCTTATCCTCATTCTGCTCTCTTTCATATATCTGTTCTACCACGTTCGTTTCCAATAGTTAGCCAGTCTTCTTTCTGCTTACATGTCATTCATTCATTCATTCAATTCATTCATTCAATTCATTCATTCATATCGTTCATTCATTCATTCATCCATACATTCTTTCTTTCTTCCTTTTTTTTCTATATCATTCTTTCTTTTGTTTGTTCTTTCTTTACTCTGTTTCTGTATTTGAGTGTCTGTTTGTCTGTTTTTTTTTTTATTTGTCTGCCTGCCTGTCTGCCTAGCTATCCCTTTGTCTGTATTTCTGTCTCTGTCTGTCTGTCTCTATTTGTTTCTCTGTCTCTGTCTCTGTCTAACTGTCTGTCTCTCTCTCAAGCTGCTTGTTTCTTACGCGACGATCTGCTTGAAACAGAAAGGAAGTCGGATAAATTTAAAAGGTAACGTAATAAAGTCAGAGACAAAAGTTGACTGCAGGATTCGTAATAAAGTCAGTTCACTCAAACGAGCGGCAAAATGGAAAACGGAGAAGGAAAAGGGGATGTGTAGTAGAGAGGAGGTGGTGGTGGAAGGAATGTGGTCGTAGAACGAAGTCATTAAAGTATGGTGGGGTTCTGTGACGCGGATCTAGATCAAAGGACGGGTCTAGGCTCTGTGGAGGTCCTTGCTCTCCCATGTGTCTTTGTACTGATCGATCGGTTTCTTTGTTGTTCTGTCTGCTAGCTAAGTTTTTTTTTTACTACCTTTTATTCAAGTCTAGGGAGTTCATTAGCCCCCCCCCCCCCCCTCCCCCTTTATTATATTGCTTTTTGCATCTTCTCTTCTCTCTCTCTCTCTGTCTCTGTCTCTCTCTCTCTCTCTCTCTCTCTCTCTCTCTCTCTCTTCGTACGTGTCTGTCTGTCTGTCTGCCTGTCTGTTTCTCTCTCTCTCTCTGCATGCGGCGTGCGTGCGTGCGTGCGTGCGTGCGTGCGTGTGTGTGTGTGTGTGTGTGTGTGTGTGTGTGTGTGTGTGTGTGTGTGTGTGTGTGTGTGTGTAATAAACGAGCACTTTGTCAACATGCTTTCTTTTAACAAACGTTTTGTTCTTTTATTGTTTGTTCGTTTGGGTTGGAATGGATTGGCGTGGTGTGAGTGATATATTTTCCTTTATTTTGATATTTCATTTGCTGTTTTTTTTTTTCTCGTCTATTCTGTTTGAAAACATGCTGTGTTCGTCTCCGTTTTGTTTCTCTGCATATCCCTCACTGTCTGTCTGTCTTTTCTGTCTCCGCATCTGTCTGTCTGTCTGTCTGTCTGTCTGTCTGTCTGTCTGTCTGTCTGTCTGTCTGTCTCTCTCTCTCTCTCTCTCTCTCCTCTCTCTCTCTCTCTCTCTCTCCGTGTGCCTGAAATGCTTATGTCACATCTGAGTAGAAGTGTCTTCGATGCCATTGAAGCGGTCTGGCCTGTGCCGCCACAGCTCTCTCAAAGTGTAAAATATTATCGTTATGATTGTGCCTATTTCTTTCCTTTCTTGCTCATGTTTTATCGTTTACTTTGCTGCCTTACGTTTTCTCTTTAAATTCTTTTTTTTTCTTCTCAATTTCTCTGTCATTCTCATTCTTTTTGAGTGAGTGAGTGAGTGAGTGACTGTGTGTGTGTGTGTGTGTGTGTGTGTGTGTGTGTGTGCGTGCGTGCGTGCGGCGTGCGTGCGTGCGTGCGTGTGTGTGTGTGTGTGTGTGTGTGTGTGTGTGTGCGTCTGTGTGTCTGTGTGTGTTAAAATGTGTGTGTGTGTGTGTGTGTGTGTGTGTGTGTGTGTGTGCTGTGTGTGTGTGTGTTGTGTGTGTGTGTGTGCGTGCGCGCATGTGCATACGTGCCTTCTCTGTGTGAGTGTGTATGTGCGTGTATGCGCGCGCACTCAGTCGCGCACCTGCGGTCCGTTTTCACCTCCGTTTTCAAGGATCTCAAACAGGTGTTTGTCAAGAGCTTCCGCGGCACTTAAGTGGCACTTCAGACAAAACCCTGCCTGTTCTGACTCTGATGTGGCCGTGTTGTGTTTAAGGGTGTATGAATAAACAGTAAACAAGTGGAGTAACTTTTGCTCCCATAAGAAAACCTAACACAGAGTAACTTTTATTCAAGACTGGCACAGCCTTTAAACTTGAATAAAGTCAGACAAATACATAGACGAACAATCTAATAGTGGGGGAAAAAACAAGCGCAGGCCAACAACTCAATTGCCTTCATAGTAATGACTTGGCAAAGATTTGGACTTAGAGGGGGGGGGGGGGGGGGGGGGGGGGGGGGGTTGAAGATGGAGAAACTGGGAACATGAAATTAAGAAAATATATTACAGATATGAAAACTCTTCACTAGCTGCATAAGGGAACCATCGCAATCCCTTTGAAGGCAGATATATTTGTATTGCCTGCTCTGTTTATTGTTTACTGTTCCCTGCCTCATTTCATTTCCGGGTGTATGAATCTAGTTGCAAAGCCAGAGGACTGCAGGCGGAAATCTAAACAAATCTTAAATAAATGTTAGCGAACCGCCCAGAGAACGTGGACAAACGAGTCACAAGACGAAACACAACGCGTTTCGACCTCTTAGGTCTTCATCAGGTGAGACATAAACGAATAAAACAACGAAAATTCACTTAGCTTTGATCGCTTCAGATCACTTCACAGGGTTCAGCGCAAGGAAGAAGGCGTTGAGGAAGACCATATTTAACGGATAACAGAGAAAATTTATGTCCATTATTGCAAACAAGCTGATATCTATAGCTTAAGTAGATGACATGAGGTCAAATGCCTTCTACCTTGCGCTGAACCCTGTGAAGTGATCTGAAGCGATCAAAGCTAAGTGAATTTTCGTTGTTTTATTCGTTTATGTCTCACCTGATGAAGACCTAAGAGGTCGAAACGCGTTGTGTTTCGTCTTGTGACTCGTTTGTCCACGTTCTCTGGGCGGTTCGGGTGTATGAATGTTAAAGAAGCTTCCTCTCATTTGTTCCTAGTTTCGGCCTTATCTCTGGTTTCCCTTGGATCTGTCTGGATGTTTTAGTGATCTGTGCTGTTTGTGAGTAAGTGAGTTAGTCAGCAGTAAGTAAGTTTGTAATTAAGTAAGTAAATAAGTACGTAAAAAAGTGATTAAGAAAGAAGGTATGGATAAGTGAGTAAGTAAGTGAGTGAGTAAGTAAGTAAGTGAGTGAGTAAGTAAGTGAGTAAGACGGAAAGAAAGAAAGAAAGCAATGAAATGAACTGAAATTTTATTGAGGATAGTCCACAGCCCCTCCTGAATGGGGATTACATTCAAAACTCTGCATGATGAGAGCAACAACAACAACAACAACATGATACTCAAATGCATGAAATACAATCTACTAAATACGTGCATAAAGTACAATCTACTGACCCAGATATTAACTTCAGACGAAGATATCCGTA
>CM065734.1:26117124-26127124 GCA_033310375.1 Conus canariensis | reverse complement strand
TCACCCCCTCCCTCCAACCCTCCCCCTCCCATCTCACGACCCTCTCGCCATCACCCCACCCCCACTCCCACCCCCACTCCCACCCACTTCCAATGTCAGTGAAGAAGACTCACAGCAAAGCGAAGAACAACGTAAGATGTTATGTTGATCACAGAGACAGAGAGAGAGAGAGAGAGAGAGAGAGAGAGAGAGAGAGAGAGAGAGAGAGATGACAATATGATAATGACAAAGACAATGATTTTTTATGACGGTAAAAGTATTGGCTTAGTTAGCCATTTTTCATGCTTGTGGTTACTATTCGACGAAGCCAGTACTAGGGGAGGGGGGCGGGGGGGGGGGGGGGAGAGAGAGAGAGAGAGAGAGAGAGAGAGAGAGAGAGAGAGAGAGAGAGACTTAGCGGTGGCTATGTGTCCTTTTTGTTTCGCCCCTTCACATTTTGCCCTATGCCATTCGCCCTGCCTGTGATTCGGGTGTATATTCACCCCGAATCAGGCTTCCCAGGTAACTAAGGTAACACAGTAAATTGCCTTTTTGTGTAGGCAACGTATTCGTCTTCTTGTATTTGGCGTAATAGATAAACGAATGCACACATGCCTGTATGCACGCACAAACATGAACACGCATGTACATACTGAGGGTCATCTATGCATGCACGCGCGCGCACACACACACACACACATGCATGCATATATGCACAAAATATCTCTCTCTCTCATTCACATTAAATACAACACACAAACACACACACACATGCATGCATATATGCACAAAATCTCTCTCTCTCTCATTCACATTAAATACAACACACAAACACACACACACACATGCATGCATATATGCACAAACTCTCTCTCTCTCTCTCTCTCTCTCTCTCTCTCTCTCTCATTCACACTACATACAACACACACACACACACCACACTCACACTCACACACACACACACACACACACACGTACACACAACTCGCACTCATACACACTCACACACAGAGACATGCATGCATATATGCACAAATCTCTCTCTCTCTCTCTCTCTCTCTCTCTCTTTCTCTCATTCACACTACATACAACACACACACACACACACACACACACACACACACACACACACACACACACACACACGTACACACAACTCGCACTCATACACACTGACACAGAGAGAGAGACATGCACACACTATCTATCTTTCTATCTTACGATCGCTAGATCGATCTGTATATCTATCAATCTATATATCCATCCATCCACCCACCCACCCATTCATCCATCCAACATCTCTCTCTCTCTCTTTTTCCCTGTGTGTGTGTGTGTGTGTGTGTGTGTGTGTGTGTGTGTGTGTGTGTGTGTGTGTGTGTGTGTGTGTAGGTATTCACTCCATGCACAAATGAAAACGGAAAACTGAAACGCTTGACAGCGTGGAATGACACTCTTTATTTGTTATTCAAATGTTTTAATTCATTCTGGAAGGGTGAAACTTGGAGGGAAAATAGCAAAAGCAAATCGGATTCTCGCGGGACTGTACTGGGTCGTTCCACTCCTACGGCCGCCTGGCAATACTTTCTTTTATTCTGTAGCATGAAGCCTTTCAAGTATCCCTGCCATCAACATCAGACTGGAGGGTATTATTCCCGACGGCTCTTTGCACCAATGAGAAGACGTTACTATTTTTAGAGCATGTGTGGTAAGGGGAGGGGAGGGGGAGGAGGGTAATGGCGAAGCATTATCTACAAAGAATTTTTTTTTTTACCTTTAGGCCATGAAACTAACCTTTATTGTGGTTGTATTAGTCACAGAATGGATTTCTAACGGAGAGATGCTAATAAAAAGAATAAATGATGTAAACATATTTTTTTTCTTGTTTGTAATCGCCGTCTGTTTTATTTATCAATATGAATCGACATGCTAGGCAACGTGAGTCAGCGAATCCAGATAACTCCCTGGCGATTGGTCGCAGCAGTTGTAGGAATTCACCTGTCAGAGCTCTTCAAGAACAACGAACCGTTTGCATTCAGACAAATCGTTTTTTTTTCCCCCAGCTCGTGAAACTCTCGAACTGAATCACCTCAGTATTTGATGACCTGTAAACTGGATTCTGATTCACCGTGTCTGAGATTCCTCAAAAGACGGACATGACTATGATTGAACGAGCCATGTGTTATCCGTAACCGAACAAGGATTGTAGCTACTTGAATAGTGGGGTTAAAAAAAAAAAAGAAGGAAAAAAAAGAAATTATAAAAAGGTCAGGAACGCGAGTATGTGACCTATCGTCAATGTCTGAGGTTCTAGATAAGAAACGGGAGAAAAAAAAAAAGGGGGGGGGGGTGATGTAGAGGGGGGGGGAGCGGAGGGGGAGATTGATCTTGTGTTTAAATAGTCTATGCCACTAGTTGATCACTTTGTCTCTTCTTTGTATCTATATTTCTGTTGGTCTGTATCAAAATGAGAGAGAGAGAGAGAGAGAGAGAGAGTGGGAGGGGTGGGTGGGGTGGGAATGGGGAAGAACGAAATGGGGGGGGGAGGGGAATGAGCACTGGGAGAATATGTTTTGATAACAAGTTCAGACATTTGTAAACAGTGTCCTATATTCGTTCTCCTGCCGTGCGATGAAACACAGTGAATTCTTTTTTTTCTCTCGACCAAGTCACACACATGTCTGTCTGTCTTTCCCTGTCTCACTCCCCAACCAGCCAGTCTGTCTGTCTGTCTGTCTGTCTGTCTGTCTGTCTGCCTGTCTGTCTGTCTGTCTGTCTGTGTCTGTCTGTCTTCTACAAATGCTAAAGTATTTCGAAAGTGTGCTGCGCATTTGCAAAGAAAGGTTAAACTTCGAAAATTAATGTTAAGTTGTAAAGCTGTTTTGTTTTGTTGGTAATTTATATGCAATGCTATTCCAGGTCCCTCCTCCCTCCCTAGCGTTTATGAATAAACCTCTCTCTGTGTCTCTCTACTCTCTCCGTCTCTCTCTGTCTCTGTCTCTTTCTCTCTCACCCTGAAATGTAAGACACTGACAAAACATTCCACTGCTACAGCCACTACACCCGTATCTATCTGCCTGTTTCGGTTTGTTTGAAAAAGAGGACCTCCCTACATCCTGAACCCCCCAAATCCCCCACCATTCCCCCCTCCCCCACTCCTCGTCCCACTTACCATGTCCTTCTTTTGACTTTCACCCATCATCCCTTCCCAACATGTTTGTGTTCACAGGACTCGCAAGAGACACAAAGGCCGACCTGGGAAAACAGCCTTTCATCTGATGTAAGTCAGCACCTGCTCTCTCTGTCTCTGTCTCTCTGTCTCTGTCTCTGTCCCTGTCTCTCTCTCTCTCTCTCTCTCTCTCTCTCTTTCTCTCTGTGCGAGTGCATGCGTGCGTGCGTCCGTGCGTACTTTGCGTGTGTGTGTGTGTGTGTGTGTGTGTGTGTGTGTGTGTGTGTGTGTGTGTGTGTGTGTGTGTGTGTGTGTGTGTTGCTTCAGAACACCACATGTGCTGCTCATTGTTCAGAAAAAAAGCAACCACGTTGCTCAAGTTTGGCATGATCGCCTAGCTTGTCCTCTGTCCGCCTTTCTTTCTTTGCACAGCGTAAGATTTTTTTTTTTAAAGGAAACAACTCGTGTGCTGCTAATTAGCGACCATTCTTTCCCTTACAGAACGAGCTACGAGCGACCATTCTTTCCCTTACGGAACGAGCTACGAGCGACCATTCGTTCCCTTACGGAACGAGCTACGAGCTTAACCATTCTTTCCCTTACGGAACAAGCTACGAGCGACGATTCTTTCTCTTACGGAACGTGCTTAGATGAGGACAGAAATGGCCGAAACTGATCGTAAAAGAGTTTGATAAATACCCATGGTCTTGTCGGTGAACACAGACGGACAGACAGACAGACAGACAGACAGACAGACAGACAGACACACAGACACACACACACACACACACACACACACACACACACACACACACACACACACCGCTACAATCTCTCTCTCTCTCTCTCTCTCTCTCTCTCTCTATATATATATATATATATATATATATATATATATATATATATTTAATGCGAAATGCATCTGCAGACAAAAAAACAGAATCTGACTACAGTGGCCGCCATTTCCCCCCCTCTGCGAACACTCTCTGAGGTTTTTGCTACAAAAGAACATTTCTAGCGTAGGCAGCAAACGTTCTGTTGTTCAGACAGAGCGCCACGCTTGTTACAGAATACCCTGCATGGGTAGACCACTCCCACCTCCCGTTTTGAATATTGTGAAGACACACAGATTGATATATATTATATCATATCATGGTTTCAATGGGTTGCTAGTCCTAAACAAAGCAAGAATGTCGGGTAGCTAATTAATCGCACTCATTGTGTGACGGTCAAAACACGTTCTTCCATTTTAGGCTGTCTCGGGATGATAAGGACTCCGACCTCTTCTTCTATGGGCATGATAAGAAATCTAACCTTCTCCACTTTGAAGAAGAGACCGAACTGTGTAAGGGTATTAGTTCCATCAAAAACAGGATTAGCACTTGTCTATCCTTTGCAAAAAGCGTCACCAACAGCAGATGAAATTCTACCACGTCTACCGAGACTTCATGAAGACGTTTGACAGAGTTTGATAGAAGACGTCAAGAGCCAACATGACTAAATTTAGCATTTGGCCAAAGGTAACTCACACAATCCGTCATTTGAGTTCCAAAGCAACCAGTGAAGTACTCGCACAGGTATACCTTGAAAGTGGTTCCATTCCTCAGTTGGAGTTCGTCAGGGCCGCTTCCATCTCCTACACTTGTTTTCCAAAATATTCTTGACACATTTTTGAAGTCAGCACAGTTACCACCGGAGAAGATCCATCACACCTCTGCGAATTACAGATGCTGTCAATGGCCTGGCTGGTAGTGGACAAGAACTCGCCAAGCTTGCTGAAAGACTGGATGAAATATCAACAAGAATCGGCCTGGAAACCATGCACCGAGAAGACAAAGTTGATGGCCAGCCATAGATCACCGTCAGTACAGATGTAACTGTCCACAGACGAAAGCTAGAAACGGTTAAACAGTTCATTTACTTAGGATCCAAGCTAGACATCTTTTGAAAGGCAGCAACGACCACACCAGCACTGTCAGCCGTGAAAGACTTATAAAAGGACAATAACATCTTCGCGAACCACAAATCAGGATCCTGCGTTCACTGACACCAGCCATCTTCAATCATGGAAACCAGACATGGATCCCCTTAATGGATCTGTAAACATGGATACCCTTAACGGATCTGTAAACATGGATCCCCTTAACGGATCTGTAAAGAAGGACCCAGGCCCTGGAAATGAGGGCCACAGCAGGATGCCTAACATCAGATATGCTGATCCTTTTACCGATGAACAAGTGCGTTAAAACATCAAGCAACACATCTGACCAGATCAAGATCTGCTGACATCAGTTCAGAAAAGAAAGCAATGTTGCCATGGCCACGTAACGAGATCCAATGCTGAAACAGTCCCCATGGGAACTGTCAGAGGAGGGAGATGGAAGGTAAGACAGAAAAAAAACATCACAGAATGGACAGGGAAAACATTTGCACAGACCCAGCCTTTGGCACACAATCAACGGAGCTCTAGGATGCTTGAGGACAGTTCTGTAGTGCGAGGCCCCAATGACTCATGCGAAGTTAGGGGAGAAGAAGAAGCTGATAAGAAGGGGATTGCAGATGTATGTACACACGCATACGCGAATGCAAGCACGTACAGACACAGACAACACACACACAGACACAGACACAGCACACACACACACACACACACACACACACACACACACACACACACACACACGGGAACGCGCACACACACACCTTCACGACTTCTCTCTCTCTCTCTTTTCTTCTTCTCTCCTCTCTCTCTCTCTCTCTTCTCTCACACTCTCCACTACACACACACGCGCGCGTGCGCGCGCACACAGACACATGCACAGAGAGACACAGACACAGACAGACACAGACAGACAGACAGACAGACACACACACACACACACACACACACACACACACACACACACACCACACACACCTTCCTCCAGTAAAATATGTTATTCGAAGACGTTGAGGAACGAGAGAAAAGACCAAGACCTCATCAGCAATGTATGCTCAATGGCATCACTCAGCTAGCGAATATTTTTTTTTTTTCTAATTCCGTAGTTTGAGAACAGAAACACAAAAGCATCCCAAGAGAAAACGGATTATGCGGAAGATGCCATAAAAAAGATCGATGACATACATTTTCTTAACACAGACAGACAGACAGACAGATAGAGACAGATAAGAGAGACAGAGACAGAGACACAGAGGCAGGTAGACAAACAGACCGTCAGCCACGCAGATAGAGAGAGAGAGAGAGAGAGAGAGAGAGAGAGAGAGAGAGAGAGAGAGAGAGGAGAGAGAGAGAGAGAGAGAGAGAGAGAGGTGGGTGGGCGTTTTGAAGTGGGGGTGAGATAGGTGCGTGCATGATGTGTGTTTATTCCTTCGTGCACAGTGTGTGTATCTTACAAGTTCGACGTAGAGGGAAAAATTCGCACACATTAAAAGTAAAATAACGTTAGGAGACAAGGACTGATGGGATAGGGATGGTTAGGGTGAAGTACAGTAGGAGATTCTTCGAAAACCCTGGCAGTTTTATTGTAATTTAAGTATGCTTTTTCATATTAGCTTCCTTCTTGCTGGTGGACTGTTTTGTTTGGTTTTGATTTGTGGTCAGAACAATGGGATATGTAGGCACTATACACACAGACTTTTACACACCAGCAAACGCCACAGCGTCCGCGTTCCCTTCGTCATCATTATCGTGTATTGATAACCATTGAACGAAAGTCTGATTTTGTTGCTCTATCCGACTTTCTTTTTGGTCAGAGAGAGAGAGAGAGAGAGAGAGAGAGAGGAGAGAGAGAGAGAGGAGAGAGAGAGAGCTCAGAAAACCTTTTCTGGATCAAGGATTAAGATTTTAGGCAGAGCCTGTTCTCTCAGTCTGTTCTTGTTAAGCTGAATTATGCAATGAGATTTAAGAAAAAGAGGAGAGATAAAAATGATAGGAAAATGATGGGCACACAGAAGTATGGAGTACATGATTCACACACACACACACACACACACACACACACACACACACACACACACACACACACACACACACACGTTTATCTGCAAAGGAGAGAGAGAGAGAGAGAGAGAGAGAGAGAGAGAGAGAGAGAGAGAGAGAGAGAGAGAGAGAGAGAGAGGTGGAGAGATGTATATCAGATGCACAAGAAAAAAAAAGACTATCCTGGCATGGTTCCATCTCGCATTGCTATGACGTCATCTTTGTTGCCCATCTCTGTTTGAGTGTAGGCATACGTCACAGGTTTCAACGCTCAGAACCACAGTTACAAAGCGTCACTTCTACGGCAGTGGTTTCGCCTCAAAAGCACATAAGAACCGTTTTGGTTCTAATTTTTTTTTTTTTTAAAGAATGCACAAATGGTAATTTTCCTTTGAGGAAGATGGTGGCAGTTTACAAGAACAATTCTATTATCAGGTAAACACTATCACTGTTTATGTTGCTTTACAATCGTTTATTTTGGATTTGATATGGTCGTAAAACGTGATCATCATGGACCAGATAATCATGAATCATGAAAATGTATATCTATGACTCACAGTATGTGCTCTTGTTTCTTTGGCATTGTTGCGCGTATTTCAGGCCTTTAATAGACTGTCAATGGACACGTGCAGGATACTGGAAGACCTATTATGACCTACTATGGATGTAATTAACCGTTTTCACTGCTTACGGCTTACTAAAGTCAAAAGATACTTTTTGACTGATTATCTAATGGCAAAACAGCTTCAAACCCAGAAAAATTGTTTTTACGTCAGAATGAATTTCCTACCGTGATAATGTTTTCAGCTCGAATCCAATGACAATAAATATTTTCTTCAGGATATTTACTTTTTCCCGCAGTTGTTACTTTTTAAAGCTCGTGCATCCCTATACCTCCCTGGTTTTCCTCTCATCGAACAGTGCTGATGGTGGCCTATTCCATTTCCACCTCCCACCTCGTTTGAAAGCCATCAATATCCGTAGCAGCGACGAGCGCAATAAATCCGAAGCAATCACATGAGTCGGAACGAAATGCTCTTTGTGGAATTGTGTTATGTTTCAGTGAAGATGTCCAAGCCGAGCACTATACTTTTGTGTGTGCTTGTGTGTTTGTTTTTCGTTTTTGTTTGCTTCCTCCACGTGCAGATCATCAATAGCAGTAGAGACGAATGCTATGATTTCTCTGTGCTCTTTGCAAAACACAACTGCTGGCAGTGTCACACACAGCTTTGATAGTTCTTCTTCCTGCCATGAACTGTTTAGTGTAAATAATGAACAGATCAATAAATAACGACAGAAATGAAAACTACTACTACTACTACTACTACTATTACTACTGCTGCTACGACTACTACTACTACTACTGTCGATAATGATAATGACAATGCTAATGACGATGACAGAAATGATAATGATTATGATGATGATAAGAATAACGATATTAACAACAACAAGAATAATGACAAAGATGACGATGATGATGATGATGATGATGATGATGATGATGATGATGATGATGATGATGATGATGGTGATGACGATGACGACGACAACGACGACGACGACGATGATGATGATGATGATGATGATGATGATGATGATGATGATGATGATGATGATGATGAGATGATGATGATGATAATGATGATGAATGAAGAAGAAGAAGAAGATGATGATAAAGCAGAAGAAGAAGAAGAAGAAGAAGAAGAATGAAAAGAGAAGGAGGAGGAGGAGGAGGAGGAGGAGGAGGAGGAGGAGGAGGAGGAGGAGGAGGAGGAGGAGGAGAGAGAGAGAGAGAGAGAGAGAGAGAGAGAGAGAGAGAGAGAGAGAGAGAGAGAGAGAGAGAGAGAGATTTTTTCTCATAGGCCTCGGCCCCTCAGAAGGGTATACATATGAAACTTGACCAACTACGTAAATATACAAAAACGCTTCATATCACGTAAGTACTTTGCCTTTCTTACGCTTTATGTAGATAAATGGTAAACTGTTTTACATTATCATCATTTGTAGATGCTATCAGCAACGAGAACTCAAGCAGACAAAGTCGTAGATAAAAAAAAATTGTGTGGGAAACATTCTTCTCTAACATCTCGTAATTCCAGAGAGGCAAGCATAAAATGGACTTCATCTTCCCTTGAGAGACAAGGCAATGGACATACCAGATTACGAACAATTTTTTTTCGCTGCAATGGCAATAAAAAACAAAAATCATTCGAGACGCCGACTCTAAATTTTGTCACAACGAACTACAGCATCTATCAATATGTAAACAATTACCCTGTCTGTCTGTCTGTCTCTCATGAAAGTTTTCTGAATCCTGAGTTCTGAGTTCTCTCTCTCTCTCTCTCTCTCTCTCTCTCTCTCTCTCTCTCTCTCTCTCTCTCTCTCTCTCTCTCTGAACTGGTTGTTTGTTTTCTAAAGAGTTTCTTTAATGCTTTGTTTGACAGGGGTCTTTTTCCAGAAATTTGGTCGGAGTCAATTATCCTTCCATTGTATAAAAAAGCTGATGCTAATAATCCAAACAATTATCGAGGAATATCTTTGAGCAATATATGCAGTAAATGATATAGCACTGTCCTTAATAGAAGACTTCAGGAATGGGTAGAAGAAAATAACTTAACGGGTGAATTTCAAGCTGGGTTTAAACAGAATTATTCAACAGTTGATCATATGTTCACTTTGATGTCGTTTGTTGAAAAACAGTTTGGATTGAATCGTAAATTATATGTAGCCTTTATAGATTTTGAGAAAGCATTTGATTCTGTAAATAGAAGTATCCTTTGGCCGATTTTGCTCAAGAATGGTGTTCATGGTAAATTGTATAAGTCCACTATCAGCATGTATGACTCTGTAAAAGCAAGAGTGCGATGTGGAGG
>CM065734.1:26109624-26112124 GCA_033310375.1 Conus canariensis | reverse complement strand
CATGTTTTGACGACATAGTACAACTTGAATAACGATTCTTACATTTCTTTTAGTTAATCCGATCTGTACAAATTATTATGCTCTCTCTCTATGTCTGTCTGTCTCTCTGTCACTCTCTCTGTCACTCTCTCTCTGTCTCTCTGTTTCTGTCTCTCTATCTCCCCTTCTCCCCCTCTGTATCTTTCCCCGTCTCTGTCTGTCTCTGTCTCCGTCTCTTTGTATCTGTCTGTTTCTGTCTGTATGTCTGTCGGTCTGCTCTCTCTCTCTCTCTCTCTCTCTCTCTCTCTCTCTCTTTTCTCTCTCTCTCTCTCTCTCCCCAGCGAGGTTGGTTTCTGGAACTTTCACGGTGCCAGACATAAACCCTGTCAGTTGAGAAAGTAGACATTTTTCATCGGCGGGAGCAGTGGAGTGAACGTCTGGACAAGGTGGCTTTGATAAGTCTCATTCAGACAGTCGTGTACAATAATCGATGCCGTGTAGTACTCAGCATTTCTGCGGACAGCCTCTCCCAACCCCTACCTCTCCCGACCCCCTGGTCCCCCCCCCCCCCCCCCCCCCAAGAGTATAGTTTCTTGCAGAAAGTTCTCGATTTCATGGTGGCACCACTGATTGAAAAAAAACAAACACACAACTGTCTGGAGCTTCTTTTTTCTGCTACTGTCTAGACGTTGTTTTTTTAAAATGTAAATTCGAAGTAAGAGTGATGGCAGATCTGTCGTCTAATTCATCAACACCAGCTGCATCTGAGTGTCAACCGCAGACGACATAATTACTATTCCCTCAGACTGCCGTGGTGCTAAGGGTGCTATCATCACAGGTATCTGGGCCTGAAGATTTTGGGTTCGGATCTTCTAATAGGCATTTATCTGACGAAAATTGTGTCCCCGACTGGCTGTTATCCAGTTTAGATTGCGCTCTTGAACCACATATTCATGTTTCGTACACTAATTGGCACGTCTCCGAGCGTGACGCTCAATTTTTTTACCCACACTGCAGGTGTCTGTGTCTCTCGGGCCTGGTTAACACTGGCGTAAGTTTGAAAGAAAAATGATAATACAGCTCTGTCTTATTGTTTTAGACCGGAATGGAAACCTTAAAGCATCGTCCGAATCATTCTCATCCTCGTGAAATTATAAATCAAATTCTTGGACGTTCAAGCCCTACCCGTGTCGTAACTTTAATGATCTCATCCCCATGTGTTTGACCATAGCAATCTCGTGTCTAAGTCTCTGTTATCGACAAATTCATGTGAACTGCCATGGATCGAACAGAGAAGTCAAGGAGAGACGAACGGTATTTCGCGTCTCGTTTTCCTACATGTCACCTTTGTCAGAGTCGCATTCACTCACGCAGGTAAATAATCTCTCATTCACTCATGCCGGTAACTGATCTCTCATTCACTCATGCGGGTAAATAATCTCTCATTCACTCACGCAGGTAACTGATCTTTCAGTCACTCATGCATGTAACTAGTCTCTCATTCACTCATGCAGCTGGCTAATCTCTCAATCACTCACGTAGGTAACTAATCTCTCATTCACTCACGCAGGTAACTAATCTCTCATTTACTCACGAAGGTAACTAATCTCTCATTCACTCACGCAGGTAACTAATCTCTCATTTACTCACGAAGGTAACTAATCTCTCGTTCACTCACGAAGGTAACTAATCTCTCATTAACTCACGAAGGTAACTAATCTCTCATTAACTCACGAAGGTAACTAATCTCTCATTTACTCACGAAGGTAACTAATCTCTCATTTACTCACGCAGGTAACTAATCTTTCATTTACTCACGCAGGTAACTAATCTCTCATTCACTCACGAAGGTAACTAATCTCTCATTCACTCACGAAGGTAACTAATCTCTCATTCACTCATGCAGGTAACTAATCTCTCATTCACTCATGCAGGTAACTAATCTCTCATTCACTCATGCAGGTAACTAATCTCTCATTTACTCACGAAGGTAACTAATCTCTCATTAACTCACGAAGGTAACTAATCTCTCATTCACTCATGCAGGTAAACTAATCTCTCATTCACTCATGCAGGTAACTAATCTCTCATTCACTCATGCAGGTAACTAATCTCTCATTCACTCATGCAGGTAACTAATCTCTCATTCATTCATGCGGGTAACCAATCTCTTCCAGGCAAGAGGACTGTTCAGTTGGCTGGGGTGCCCTTCAGGTGACCACATATACCAGTTCCTTGTTGCACGCTGTTCGGCGAGGTTGGCTTATCACCTGCAGGTGGTCTTTGCCTGCATGTGAATCATAGTTGGTGTATACTTCAAACTTGATAATCCGACCCAATCATCTGTAAAATGCAAGATCGACGAAAACGAGCTTGCCTGGAAAAGTTCTAACAAGTTCCATCATTGACTCATCTCCATAAAGTCGAACGACCTTCCAAGACCATCAGGTGACAGCCTGACCTCTATTAATAAAAAGGGAAAAACCAGTACCTGCAGTTATGGCATCCCATCCTGTATGGC
>CM065734.1:26104624-26107124 GCA_033310375.1 Conus canariensis | reverse complement strand
TCATCAAGATTGTGTGGAATCTCCTGAACGCATTTTCACCCAAGGTAGAAGGATCAAGCTCTATATCTTGATGGCTAGTAAAGACAGTGAACAGGCATAGGTTTACCATGACTGAGGTGGGGTGTACTGGAAGGTAAAATCATTCCTCTACTGACGCCTTTAACGTCCTCTGAAACATACAGCTAAGCCCATGAAAAAGAGCCAAATAGAGCCAATAAGACCAACAGGAAGAAGTGGATGCCTTCAATACGAGCAATGAAACTCCACCCTGCGAAAGACAAAGACACTAATACTGTCCTCCTTGCTTCTTCAGATGGACATGGCGGCGCCCTCCTGAGGGAAATGTACACTCGCACCGGCTCAGTAAGTGATTAGCCTTATTGTCGTCAGACAGGGAGCTTGGTGGGTGTCCAGGGTGTGTTAATTGCTGTTTATGGACTGCGGCATTGAAGCTGTGACCAGACAACACAGACTGTGAATAAGGGAGCCGGAAAGAGAAGCGTGGATTATCGGTTCACTGAACACGTACTGCAGATGCGAGCATAAGAGAAAAAAAAAAACAAAACCACCTACTGTTTTGACTCTGGCAGATAACGCAGGACCCAACCCCTCCTCTCCCCATTCCTTCCTTCCCTCTGCAATCCTGTACTCCCTACTTTCTTTCCGTTCACTTCCCCCCCCTCTCTCGCTGCTGTCTGTCGGCGACCCAAAGGGATATTTTAGCACTTTGTGTTCTGACATTGTAGACAGTTCCCGGAAGACGGGATGTGGCGTGCATTTATCTTCACTGCCTGTCCAAAGGCTTTTAACCTTCTCTGTCTCTGTCTGAATGACCTCTCTCTCTCTCTCTCTCTCTCTCTCTCTCTCTCTCTCTCTCTCTCTGTCTCTGTCTCTCTCTGTCTCTCTCTGTCTCTTCCCCCGGATGTGATTTTTTTTTCATTCCCACCACTAAGGTCTGTCTGTTTATTTCGTCTATCATCAAGATTGTGTAAAAACACCTGGACGCGTTTTCGTTTGAGGTAGAAGACTCAAGCTCCATATCTTCATGGCCAGTGAAGACAGTGAACTGTCAAAGGTTTCTTATACTCCTTCCGCCGCCTTTAACATTCCCTGAACTGAATCAGGTACCTTTTTTACTGCTGCATGGACAGACAGGATTTTGAAGCCGAAAAGACATACTGATCCCACGGGTGGTTCGAACTCACGGCCGTCAGGCGCTGCAGGAAGCGCTCTAACTATTTGTCTAGAGGCGCTACTGACTTGGTGGAAATATGGTACGTAGCTTAAGAATGTCTCCGTTAATGGCGGTACGGATGCGCTATACCAATCCGGATTAACCGGCAGATCAGCAAGGTTATTACACATTTTTCATTGAACATAAAACCTATAATGTTACCGTTGATAAATCGATGACTGTCTAAAGTGTAGTATATTTCCATTGATTTTTAAAACTTACTAGTGGTAAAAACTTGCACCCCCCCAAAAAAAAAAAAAAAAAAAAAAAAAAGAAAGAAAGAAAGAAACAAACAAACAAAAGCACAAACGCATGGCAAATAACTTGTTATTTTCCAGAAAATACCCAGGATCCGTCCAGGGTATTCCAAATCACCTATTAGTTTTATTTATTTACTTAGTTATTCGTTCATTCATTTATTTACTTATACTTTACTTTAACTTTAAAAGGAATCCAGATTTACTTTTCCATTTTATCTGACTAAAAAATGGTTGGTGTTATCCGTTTAAGATTAGTGTACTGGACATACTATAAATTTCAGTCTTGGTATTGTGTGTGTGTGTGTGTGTGTGTGTGTGCGCGCGCGCGCGCGCGCGCGTGCGCGCGTGCGTGCGTGCGTGCGCGTGTGCGTGTGGTGTGTGTGTTCCCCCTCACTTGCAGCCCCACTGTCCATGATCCCTGTCATTCGCGGGAGTTTTACGGAGAAAGAAAAAGTGTGGTTAACGCATCATGACCAAAACATAGGGTAAGCAGATAAGTAAGCCCGACCTTTTTTGTTCAGCCTTTCGGAATGGGTTTTGCCCGTAAAAACTACCTCTCTACACGGTGCTAACTTGCATGTACTGATCTTTACTCTTTCTCAGTAACCTCCGGTTTTTGTATTCATATGTCAGTACTTCGCCTTCCAGGTGCTGATTAATTTTGTAGGCTGCAAAGCAGGCTGCAGCACTCCAGTCTTAGGCAAAAGGCGCCGTTGTTGTATTCTCAGTTCTCATAGAACAGGGAGTACATTACAATGGGAACGAAGAAATGCTGTCTGTGTGTGTGTGTGTGTGTGTGTCTGTTCGTCCGTGGTCAAAATGTGTTCCACTCGCTCCAGATAAAACTACTCGGCCGATCTTTCTGCAAATTTGTAGGTATGTTCATTATGGGTCATGGATGATGCCCGATGTTTTATTTTACCGTTAAAGCCGTTACTAACGGCTATAACGACCCATAAAGGTTTTTTGTTCTTTATGGAATATTTCAGAAAGTACATGGCCGATC
>CM065734.1:26094624-26099624 GCA_033310375.1 Conus canariensis | reverse complement strand
CCCCTTTACTCTCCGTCATCATGTCTCATTTCCTTGTTTCTCGCTTTCTTTTCTCCTTTTGTTCTTTTCTTTCTATCTGATTTCTCTTTCTTTCCCGTTTTTTTTTTTTTACTTGCTTTTATGTTGATTTGCTTGTTTGCTTGTTTGTCCTTTTTTTTCTCTTTCTTTCGTTTGTTCTGTGTTTTGTCTTTTTTTTTTTTTTTCGCTTTCCATAGAGAAAATGACAATCCAACGACCACCAGGGGAAAAGCTCTGGGATTGAATACGACAGGGTGGGGAGCAAGTTGAGTTGGGGGTGGGTGGATAGAAAACCGATACACCTCTTAGGGGTTTGAACTGCTGTCAGCATCAGTCTATTACTCTGCTGCACCGTGGACTTTAAAAGCAGACACTTGTCAAATTAGATTGGGAAAGGAGTGTGTGTGTGTGTGTGTGTGTGTGTGTGTGTGTGTGTGTGTGTGTGTGTGTGTGTGTGTGTGTGTGTGTGTGTGCGTGCGTGTATGTGCAGGCTCATGTGGAACATGCACATATAATATTAGGCCTGAATATATGCGCATGTTCGTATAAGTGTGCGTTTATACGCATGCACGTTTAAAACTATGAATATATGCATATGCACGTTTAAAGCTATGAATATATGCATACGCAGGTGTACGTGTGTATATATGTGTTCTTTTCATCACATACAAATTTGTGTGTTACCACCACGTGAGAGAGAGAGAGAGAGAGAGAGAGAGAGAGAGAGAGAAAGAGAGAGTGGGGAGAGAGAAAGAGAGAGGAGAGGAGAGAGAGAGAGAGGAGAGAGAGAGAGAGAGAAGAGAGAGAGAGAGAGAGAGAGTCAGACAGTCAGACAAGCCGAGCAATGCGGTTGGGCAGAGACTATTGGTGTCAAGTCGATCGATCGTGCAAGTCAGTACTGGGAATCACAAGCTCAGGCTGATGGTCCCAGCCACTAATGCCAAGCCGACAAGTTCTTGTTCACTGGGCCTCCTCCCTTCCCTTTCACTATGAGTTTGATGGAGGCTGAAAGCCATGCAGTCAGAAGGGTGAAACTCAATGCACGTACCTGTATGTGTGTGTGTGTGTGTGTGTGTGTGTGTGTGTGTGTGTGTGTGTGTGTGTGTGTGTGTCTGCGTGCGTGCGTGCGTGCGTGCGTGGGTGCGTGCGTGCGTGCGTGCGTGTGTGTGTGTGTGTGTGTGTGTGTGTGTGTGTGTGGTGTGTGTGTGTGTGTGATGTATCTGTGTGTGTATGTGTGTGTGTGTGTGTGTGTGTGTGTGTGCGCGCGTGTGCGCGCGCGCGCGCGCACATAGAAACAAACATACATGCATATGTACATACATACGTACATACATTCATATGTACATGCACTCACACTTCATACATACATATATACGTACATACATATAAAAGACAGACAGATATAATTAGATGTTATGACGCTTAAATGTACAATATAACGTAGCTTAAGGCAATCATGGTTTAACCTTATTTATAAATTATCCAGCTTTCTATATTTATAAATCCAGCCAGCTACTGAGCTGTCCGCTTTGCGCGATTTCAGTTTTGTATTTATAAGTGTCCACATACACCCCTCAAAATACATTAAGAGATACTTTTTGTGGCAGGCTCACACACACACACACACACACACACACACACACACACACACACCACACGCACACACACACACACACACACACACACAATCTCAAAGGCGGAGAGAAGAGCCACTGTGCATGTTTCTGTCACTTTGGGTTACAGGATTGGACTGTACACACGGGGCAACGTGTGCATGGCTGTGAACACTCCCCTCAGTGAAGGCTCCCGAATCCACATTGTGTTCGTTGATTGTATCTTCAGCAAACGTTGACAGGTAAGTGTGTATATTGCCACTCCTACCTCCATACCCGTGGTTATATTTCTTTTTTTCTTTCTCTCTTTCTTTTTAGGCAGCTAGTTTTAACGAACTGAAGACTCTGCTTCACTATAGTGGATGCTGTATATCAGTGTCACCCTTTTCCACTGGCACTCAATAGCCTACACTTCCAAAGAGTGAAATGGTGTTTTTCACGTGCATGCGAGATCTGTTATGACTGCGTTCAAGCATGGGATCATGGGACCAGCCGCTGTGGCCCAGTAGTTAGCGTCCCAGAGTCACGGCTGGGAGGTCGTGAGTTCGATTCCTATCAAAGCCATTCATACTTGTGGGATTCATCGGCCCCTGAGCGGCCTCTACTCAGTGTTGAGCTTGCTATGGGCTAGTTCAGCCTGTTGCTGAAACCACACAGCTGAATCTAATGAATGCGTCTCTTAGAGTGTTGCTCAAATTTCCTGACCAACACTGGAGGTGTTTGTATATCTTGGGCATGGCTGACACCTGGATATATATGAAAATAAGAGTAGGGTACAAGTCTGTCATGCAATTTTAGACCAGAATTGCTCCATGGCATCATCTTCATCACCCTCATCCTCATCGACCAGCATGAAATTATGTGGACCATCATGCGACGCTTTCATGGGCACCTCAGTTTCAATGTTCCTTTCCACATCTCTGCGCTTGGTGAGTTCGTGTCGAGGTCTCCAGCGTTGGCGAGATCGTGGACACTATCCTCGGATGGATATGATAGCGTCGTCCAAAGGGAAACGCTAGGCCACGGCGGCTCTGCAGCCAGGTGATTATTGTTGTCAGTGACAGGCTTTGTAAGTGGTATTCTGCACATGTTGGACCAGAACAGGCAACACCAGATACCACCAATGTGACTCAGCGGCAGTGCAGTGTCTCGTCTGTTGTGTTGCCTCATGGAAACTCGACACTGATTCCCCTTGGGGACTTTTGGCGATGGGGCAGACCAGTGTGACAATGGACGGGAAGCAAGAGTGAGCAGTGTGGCAGCAGTGCCACTGGATATTGCCACAGAAGATGAAACAGAAAACAGGAGAGAGAGAGAGAGAGAGAGAGAGAGAGAGAGAGAGAGAGACAGACAGACAGACAGACAGACAGACAGGGACAGACAGAGACAGAGAGAGTGAGTGAGAGAATGACAGAGAGAGGAGTGAGAGAGAGAGAGAGACAGACAGACAGACAGACAGACAGACAGACAGACAGACACACAGTCATACACACACATACACACGCACACCCACACACACAGAGATAGATAGACAGATCGAGAGAGAGAGAGAGAGAGAGAGAGAGAGAGAGAGAGACAAACAGACAGACAGACAGTCAGACAAACAGACAGACAGGGACAGAGACAGAGACAGAGAGAGTGAGTGAGAGAATGACAGAGAGAGAGAGAGAGAGAGAGGAGAGAGAGAGAGAGAGAGCGAGCCAGAGACAGAAAGAGAGAGACAGACAGAGGTCCGTGTGTTCTGACACTGGGGTGAGCGTAGGTGCATGCTCGATGTGTGTATATCTTCGTGCACGGTGTGTGTACGTTACAAGTTAGACGTGGAGGGAAAACAAGTAAAAATATCCAGACATTTTAAAGGAAAAAAAAAACATTAAGAGAGAAAGGGGGAGGCAAGGTAGGAGGAATGAACGGGAGGGGTGGTTTGGTTGAGGCACTATGGGAACACTATGAAAACACCAGCAATTATTTTAAGATTTTTTCCCCTACAGATAAGCTTCCTTCTTCCTGCTGGAATGGTTTGGTACACTCTGATTTGTGGCCAAAACATTAAGATCTGTTGGCATTATTTCACACCAGCGAACACCGTAGAATCCTCATTCCCATCGTCATCCTCACCCCCATCCTCATATACTGACAAGTACTCAACAAAGTCCGAAATTTTGTACCTGTGTCTGACTTTTCTACTGTCTCAGAAAGAGAGAGAGAGAGAGAGAGAGAGAGAGAGAGAGAGACAGAGAGACAGAGACAGAGACAGAGAGACAGAGGGAGAGACAGACAGACAGATAGACAGACAGACAGATAGACAGACAGACAGACAGACAGACAGACAAGCAGGCAGATAGACAGACAGAGGCAGAGACAGACAGACAGACAGGCACACAGTATGAAAGAAAGATAGGCAAACAGACAAATAGAGAGGCAACTCAGACACACACACACACACACACACACACACACACACACACACACACACACACACAACGTGCGCGCAGCCACATACACACACATACACACATGCTCAGAGAGAGAGAGAGAGAGAGAGAGAGAGAGAGAGAGAGAGAGAGAAGAGAGAGAGGGGAGAGAGAGACAGAGACAGAGAGAGAGACAGAGACAGAGAATTTCAAACGTGACCAGCACGAAAACAGATAATTGTGAGAGCTGAAAACGTATAATAAAACTTAAAGGCATACGAACTGGTGTCTTTGGTAATCTTGTGTGGTTTGCAGGCCTTTAAAAGAGTGTTTTGGGAAACGTGCAGGATACCGGAATAGAAAATTACCGATATGATTAACTGTTTCCCACTTGTTACAGCTTCGTAGAGTCACAAGTTATTTCAAACTGATTATCTGATACTGGAACACTTAGAAAACCAGTAAAAACTAAATGTTTTTGCATGAGAATTAACTTCGTTCCGTGATATTTACGTGTTCAGCTCGAAATGATGACCATTAGTGTTTTCTTAAAGATAATTCTGCATTTGTAAGCTTTTAACGCGTGTACATTGCCATATGTCCCTTGTCTTTCCTTGATCAAGCAGTGCTGATGGCCTGTTCCAGTGCCATCTGTCATCTCTATGGAAAGCGTAACACGTGCAGCAGTATCAACCAGTCCTAAACCTGATAGCTGCTGAAGTAATCGCATCAATCCAAACCAAACGCTTTTAGTAGAATTGTGTCTTGATAAAGATTTCTTCCTTTTTTTTTCAACTTTTCTTTCCTCTTCGTGTTTCATTCTATTCTTCGTTCATTTCTTCTTCTTTTCCTCTTTTGATGCTTTTTTCTATTCTGTTCTTCTTACTTTCTTTCCTTTTTCTTTCTTTCTTTCTTTATTGCTACCTTGCTTTCTCTCCTTTTTCATTAATTTTTT
>CM065734.1:26082124-26084624 GCA_033310375.1 Conus canariensis | reverse complement strand
GAGAGGGAGGGAGGGAGGGAGGGAGGGAGAGAGAGAGAGAGAGAGAGAGAGAGCGAGAGAGAGAGAGAGAGAGAGAGAGAGAGAGAGAGAGAGAGAGAGAGAGATCTTTTAACTCGCAGCAGATCTTTTCGTCCGGTATACCAAGCTTGTAGAACTTAGTGGTACGTAAGTCGTACGAAAGGGGGCAGAAAACGACGCTCCGATGGTGATTATATTAAACACCATTGCTTCAGTCTGTGGTCGCTTAATGCAAGGGCGCTGCAGTGAGACACAGTACACAGACCTACTTGCACTCTGAAAGGGCTAAAGGCAAGGAAGATATTTCGTGTCTGTCGACAATGCAGTGGCTGCAATTTGATTAAAAAGCACTTTCTCTTCAAACCTTTAGATACACAAAGATGCATGAAGAGTGTTTTGAAGTAAGTGAGCGTCGCCAACTGATATGACGGACAGATGGATAGGTAGGCAGACAGACAGACAGACAGAATGATAGACAGATAGACAAGTAGACAGACAGATTGACAGATAGACAGATAAGACAGAAGACAGACAGATAGATAAACAGACAGACAGACAGACAGACAGATAGGTACATATATAATGTGTGTGTGTGTGTGTGTGTGTGTGTGGAGAGAGAGAGAGAGAGAGAGAGAGAGAGAGAGAGAGAGAGAGAGAGAGAGAGAGAAAGAGACCGACTACAGACAGACAGACGGACAGACAAACAGACAGACAGACAAAGATATTTACAAAGACCGAGACCGAGACAGAGAACAAAACAAGAAAAAACAAAAGCAAAAAAAAAAAAAGGACAGTTGCAATTATTTGAAGAAAATCTCCGAACAGAAGTTTCAAAGCCATAGTTAATCCAATAGTTTCCTTCAAGAGATTTTGAGATAATTTCTCCTGCAGTAGAACTGTTAATAAACCGTTCAGAGATTCTGCGAACAAATACAGACTTGATTGTGTGGTCAATGAGATTCTATGAATAATTAACGGACCCCTGTCAGTCCGAACCATAGATTCGGCGGTTGGACGATTAATTCTAGCGGGATGCGCTTCATGAATATTGCATGGCGGTGTTATGCTTTGCTGGGAATAATTTGGCAGTTGTGAGAGGCAAAATGTAAACGAAACAACGACATTAGCACACAAAAAAGAGGTAGCAAATAAGCAAATAAGCACCTATCATTTTTAATAAAGTTGCGATTGTTAGACCGTTGTCATGCACACAATACAGTATGCATTCAGTGTAACTATGAGTATTTCGGTACATAATGCGATTAAAATCAGTGTATGACTTATGTACTTTTAAAACTTTTGATGCACTTCGGAAGCCCTACTCCCTCATCCCACCACCTCTTTATCTAGTTCTGGCATCTTCTCCCGCATCACCCCGCAACTTGTTCCGGCTTCACCAATTCTTCCCCTGCTGTATGTATGTATGTATGAATGTGTGTCTGTCTGTCTGTCTGTATGTATGTATGCAGGCATGTATGTATGTCTGTATGCACGTATGCATGTATGTATGTACGTATGCATGCATTTGTACGTATATATATATATATATATATATATATATTGTGTGTGTGTGTGTGTGTGTGTGTGTGTGTGTGTGTGTGCATGGTGTGTGTGTGTGTTATATATATATATATATATATATATATATATATAGTGCTGAACGATTAAGTAGTGGGGGGAAAGTGCAGGTTAACAATTCTTCCATCATTATAATAATTATATATATATATATATATATATATATATATATATATATTGTGTGTGTGTGTGTGTGTGTGTGTGTGTGTGTGTGTGTGTGTGTGTGTGTGTGTGATTTCACAGATAGAGCTCGCACCACACGACAACAAAACAACTTCAACTGGTATGGCAAAATGCACACACACACACACATGTTTCAGACGCAACGTACAACAGACATTAAAATTAAAAAAAAAAAACCCACAGTAGTCCCTAGACAGCAGTCTGCAAACAGAATGCATAAAACAATACACCTTGGAAGCAGCCAGCAAAAAAGATGCACAAAAGAATACTCCCCAGAAAACAGTCGCCATGCGAATCAATTTCATGCTGATTGCTATTTTGGGAGTATTGTTTTGTGCGTTGCTAACGTTGTTGTTTTTTTTTTTTTACTTCTGAAGAAGATACGGTATCATTTGTCGCAAATTCACTCATCTGTTACATATTGCAAATGTCATTTTTAAGGAAGTGTTGCTTTAACCCTCTCTTTTGTGTGTTTATTTGTATTTATCTTTGTTTTCATTTAGATGCAAGCTTCTTTCTCTTTACCGTCCACTTTCAAGGCTTAAGAATTTCTGAAGAAGTAGAACATTGAGAGGAAATGTCAGTGACCGCGTTTGAGACACTGTACATAGCAGAAGGAATTTGATTGAAGGATCAGTATCAAGTTTAGGATTCTATCAATAGCCATGGGATTTTAATGTTGTGTGCTGTCTCTCCTGGAACAAAGTGTCGACACTTTTGG
>CM065734.1:26074624-26077124 GCA_033310375.1 Conus canariensis | reverse complement strand
CGCACTCCACCTGAACAGACCCCAACAAGAACCACAGACCACACGTGCAATAAACGGAATCAGGTCCCGCACGCTATAAAAGACCGACAGCGTGCCCCCAAAAGATATCCTGATGAGAGCAAGAGGCAAGAGGCTCGAAACAAGCTTGTTGATTTTAATACTTCATTTTAACAATATTTTGTGGGTTGTTATTTATTAGTCTATTAAAAGTCTGTTAGTGTTCCCCCCCCCTCTCTCTCTCTCTCTCTCTCTCTCTCCTCTCTCTCTCTCTCTGTCTGTCTCTCTAAGCTTTGGCAACTGTGTGAAATGGATCATCAAAGTGGGCCCTAACAACGCAGTGGTGATTGAAATAGATAAGCATATGTCTGGTGTTGATAAAAATGTAATATTTATCGCTTGCTATTTTGCTCCTGAAGGATCCCTGTATATGAACACACTGAGCTGAACGATAGTATTGCAATATAAGAAGAACTTTTGTTACGATGCATCAGAAAAGAAGATATTTGCATAATCTTGTCTGGTGTTACGAACGCAAGAACTGCCACTGAAGAGTCGAAGATGGAGAATTTGCCAAACCATGTGCCAAGTTTTGATTCTGACGAGACTGATACATACGTGTATGCGTACATGCTTAACTTCATATATACAGATATACAGACATCTGACTAAGAGAGAGAGAGAGAGAGAGAGAGAGAGAGAGAGAGAGAGAGAGAGAGAGATTTTTTGGATTGCGTAGTTTGCCGAGTACAGTTAATATCTTCGTTACTGGTGGTCGCTTAGCGCAGCGTGTGCCCGTTGCTGATGCAGAAAGTGCGATCTGTATTTTGGCAAAGCGCACAGGCCGCACACCACTAATGCATGTTGACACTAATGAGAAACAGGTTGCTTCTTACTGGCTTCTCACATCGTGTTCAGTAGTACGTTCCCAATGCTAACAAAATAAAGATACACCAAACCAAAACAAACACCATCAACGCAGGCAAAGGCAAATACAAAACAAAACGCATAAAGAAACAAAAAGAGAAAAAGACCGACGGTTGCAAGGAAAAGGATTGCTTATGCTTTGCAAATGCATTTCGCTTATTGAAACAACACTATTTCTCGTAGCACAGCGATTTCAAAAGAGGAATCACTCGCCTGCTGTTGATTAGCAACTGTTGATTTTCATTAAGAAACGACCAAAGACGATTATGTGATCAAGACTGGTCTTTAAAAAATAACCAGATTGTCGTATTACAATAGCAAGAATGATACCACACATGAAATCTGCTATATCCCGGCACATATTTACAACCGACTACAACCGCCGCCATCTTGTTTGCCTCTGCTCACGATCTCTGAGGGCTGTTACAGAACGTTTCTAGTGTTCGCGGCAAACACGCCTTTGCCAAAACAGCGTGTCCAAGTTGGAACAGAACGTTGCTCTTGGGCCTACACGAAGAGGGGAAAAGATAAGTATCCTGTCTTGCTTCCCCGCCATCGCATTGTATCGGAATTCCGTTCGCCTGCACATGTCACTAACCATGTCCGTCACGGTTTGGCGTGAGGGACTTGTTCAAGTGGCGGGGTTGCCCTTGCAAGTCACCATGTAATTTCAGCTTATTACTGTTCTCTGTCCAGCGAGGGCGGCCCAAAGCCTGCACACAGCTTTCGCACATGTGCAAACCACCGTGTGCTGGTTTCAAAGTGAACAGTTTGACACTGTCAGCAAGGACGTGTGATGAACAGCCAGACACTGCCAGCAAGAACGTGCCAGACAGACACTGTCAGCAAGGACGTGTGATGAACAGACAGACACTGTCAGCAAGGACGTGTGATGAACAGACAGACACTGTCAGCAAGAACGTATGATGAACAGACAGACACTGTCAGCAAGAACGTATGATGAACAGACAGACACTGTCAGCAAGAAAGAATGATGAACAGACAGACACTGTCAGCAAGAACGTATGATGAACAGACAGACACTGTCAGAAGAACGTATGATGAACAGACAGACACTGTCAGCAAGAACGTATGATGAACAGACAGACACTGTCAGGAAGAACGTATGATGAACAGACAGACACTGTCAGCAACAACGTATGATGAACAGACAGACATTGTCAGCAAGAAAGAATGATGAACAGACACTGTCAGCAAGAACGTATGATGAAAGACAGACACTGTCAGCAAGAACGTATGATGAACAGACAGACACTGTCAGCAAGAACGTATGATGAACAGAACACTGTCAGCAAGAACGTATGATGAACAGACAACTGTCAGCAAGAACGTATGATGAACAGACAACTTGTCAGCAAGAACGTATGATGAACACAGACACTGTCAGCAAGAACGTATGATGAACAGACACACTGTCAGCAAGAACGTATGATGAACAAGACCACTGTCAGCAAGAACGTATGATGAACAGACACCTGTCAGCAAGAACGTATGATGAACAGACAGACACTGTCAGCAAGAACGTATGATGAACAGACAGACACTGTCAGCAAGA
>CM065734.1:26059624-26069624 GCA_033310375.1 Conus canariensis | reverse complement strand
TACGTCTTGGAGGTGTCACTAGAGATTTTGTTTACTCTGCAAGTGTGCTAACAATCCGACAATTTGGAGAAAAAAAATCTTATGACAAAACCACATAATATCAAACAGAAAGATGATTTACAAAATCAGACATGGAAAACGAAGGATCAAATTGTGAAATCGTTGCTTTAATGTGGTCACTAGACAGTCTTTTCTTCACTGGAACTGCACTCAGCGAAATGTAAAATATCTGCTCTCCTTTGGGGTTTTCTTTCTTTTTTTTTCCTTATATTTTGTGTAAGTCTTCCTAAATTACCCTAGAGATACCATACCACAATATACGTCGCTGTGCAATAAACAAGCAAGGTTTAAAGTTAACAATTAAGAACAGGAGAAAAGGAAAAAAAAACAAAAAAACAGAAGGAGAAATAGGAAGAACAGAAAGAAGAGCAAGACGAAAACCAGAAACAAATGGGAGATGAACAAGACGAAGATCAAGAATGAAAAAAAGGAAAATATAAACAAGAATAACAAGAATAAGAAGACCAAAAAAAAAAAAAAAAAGATGAAGACTGAAAGGAAAGAAGAACAAAGAGAATCAACAAGAAACAGATGAAGAAGAGGATTGGGATGAATAACAATGTGTGAGAAGAAGCCAGAAAAGTAAGAAGCAAGAAGATGAACAAAAGGAAAAAAAAAGTTGCATGAAGCAGGAGAAGAAAATGGAGGAAGGGAAGAAGAAGAAGAAATAGAAGCAGACCACCACCACCACAAGCAACAACAACAAGACGAAAAAGAAGAAGATATTATGAAGAAGAAGAAGAAGAAGAAGAAGAAGAAGAAGAAGAAGAAGAAGAAGAAGAAGAAAAAGAAGAAGAAGAAGAAGAAGAAGAAGAAAAAGAAGAAGAAGAGGAAAAAGAAGAAGAAGAAGAAGAAGAAGAAGAAGAAGAAGAAGAAGAAGGAAGAAGAAGGAGAAGAAGACTAAGAAGAAGAGGAGGAAGAAGAAGAACAATAACAAAAAGAACGAGAACTACAACAATGACAAGAACAACAACAATAGCAACAACGAATAACAAACAACAAGAACAACAAGAAAACCAACATCAGCATAAAGAACACAAACAAGACGAACGACTAGGTCCTGAATAAGAGCAACAAAGAGCCCAAGGGATCCATTATCCACCGACAGAGCCAAATGAAAAGGAGGAAAATGAGGAAGGTAGTGCGGATAGAGGAAGTCCCACTTAGCATCAGCTCCATCAGGGAATGACTGGGTTCTACTCTCAGACACGTTTCTAGGTTAATCACTCTGGCGGATCTGTAACGACTCACTCTGTCTTATCTATCTGTCTGTGTCTGTCAATCTGTGTCTGTCTGTCTGCCTCTCTCTCTCTCTCTCTCTCTCTCTCTCTCTCTCTCTGTTCTCGTTGTCTCTACCTCTCCATTTTTTTTGCAATTGCACTTACACACACACACACACACACACACACACACACACACACACACACACACACACTTTCTGGCGCTGAATTTGAGAAGATAAGTGATCGGTCGTTCTTCGTTTTCATTGTCCTGAATGTTGTTTATCTTGCTTGAAGAAGACCTAAGAGGTCGAAACACGTTGCGTATTGTCTTGGGATTTGTTTGTCCCTGTAAACCGGTGGATGCACTTTAAATTCCATTTAAGATCTGTTTCAGTTTCCGCCTGCAGCCAGCGCTCTTTGATGCTACAGTCTTTTAAAGGCCAACAGTCCGTTCAGTGAGAACAATGACACACACACACGCACACGCACGACGCACCACCACACCACACACACCACCACGCACGCACGCACGCACGCACGCACGCACGCACGCACGCACGCACGCACGCACGCACGCACGCACGCACGCACCACACACACACACACACACACACACACACACTACACATGCACTTGTGTCAGGGTTACCCATTTTCTTGAGACATAATAACGGTTTTCATGTGGGAACGTTTGAGCACCATACACAACAGAGAACGCCTAAAGATGAGTAGTTACATCACTGATAATAACATTGAAAAACAGGAATCATTTCCTTGACTTCCTGTATTCACAGACAAAAAGGGAGAGGGGGGGGGGGGAGGTAGGGGACAAGATTTTTTTTTTTATGGGGTTTTGAAGCCATGAAGATTCTATAGAAGAACCCTTAGGCAATAGAAGATGTTCAGAAAGACATGTGACTGTGGCAAACACACTGCTTTCTGAATTCTGTACAATCTGAAAACAAAGACAAACAAAAACAAAACCAGCCACCTCATGAAAATGAACTCTGCTCTTGTTTCACTAGATCTTTTTCACCGCCTGCCTGACACATGCGCATACATATTCCAGAGTGACGTTCTTTCACATTAAAAGATCAGAAACAGCAAGTTTGTCGCCCTTTATCCCGAGGGCTTTCCGGACCACGTGACTCGGAAGAAAGAATTGCTTTATGTTCTGTGCCTCAATGGCTATCACAGCGACCGCTGGGCGATCATGTTACTGCTGTCGGGCAGAATTCTCAGAACGCGAATCAGGGATTGAAGAGATGGATGTACTGTGTCAGTCTCTGTGTGTGTGTGTGTGTGTGTGTGTGTGTGTGCGTGTGCGTGCGTGCGTGCGAGCGTGCGTGCGTGCGTGCGTGCGTGCGTGCGTGTGTGTGGTGTGTGTGTGTGTGTGTGTGTGTGTGTGTGTGTGTGTGTGTGTGTGCCATCCGCCTGCCAGCCTGACTGTCTGTCAGTCCATCTGTCCTTCAGTTCCACCCCCTCCCACTCTCTCTATCTGTCTGTCTGTCTGTTGTCTGTCTCTCTCTATCACTCTCTCTCTCTCTCTCTCTCTCTCTCTCTCTCTCTCTCTCTCTCTCTCTCTCTCTTCTCTCTCCACTTTAATGTGTGCTTTCCAGTCACTTATTCGCAACTGATTGCGGGAGGAGGGGGGAGGGGGCGTAGGGGGAGGGGGGAGGGGACGGGGTTGAGAGTGGAATAGAAGACAGAAACTTGACTGATGCCAAACAGGAAATTGACCAAAGGAAAAAGAAAGACTGCTGTTGTGTTTGAATTCATTTCTCTCCCCCCCCCCCCCCTCTTTATAATAATGACAACAACAACAATAATGATAATGATTATAAGAATAATAGTAATAATGGTAATGATAATAATAATAACAATAGTAACAATGATAATGATAATACTAATAATAACAATGATAATAATAATAATAACAACAACAACAACAACAACAACAACAACAACAATATGTCTTAAAGAAATCACACGATAATGTGAAGTTTATTGAGGCTAGCCACCGCGAAATGCTTATTTCCTTCGCTTTTTTTTCCCCCTTTGAAGTCTTCTTGTTGTCTTGTTTCTGCTCGCTTTTGATCTGATTTCCTTTGAAATATTGCCACATGGAAATCTTCGGCAGAGATGACGGTAGAGAAAATTGAGTAAAGGAAAAGAGAGGGAAGGAGGGTGAGGGGTGGGGGGGGGGTGAGGAAAGGGATCCGTGGAGGAATGGGAGGGGGGCATTGTAATTGTGGATTGCACTTACTAGTTCAGTTTTTCGATGTTTGCAATTGTAAAGGGAGAAAGGGAAAGGCGAAATTGGATGGGGAAGGATGGAAATGTGTGTGGAGTGCTGGGGTAGAGAGTGGGAATGAGGGCAAAAATGATATCTGTGAACAGAGGTTATTGAAAGTGCTTTACTCGTTTCTTTCTTCGTCTCTCTATTTCTGTCCCTGTCTGTCTGCCTGTTTTCTCTCTGTGTCTCTTTGTCTCTGCCTCTCTCCCTCTCTCGCTGTCTGTACCTGTCTCCCGCTTTTGCTTGCCTGCCTCTCTGTCTGTCTGCCTGCCTCTCTGTCTGTCTGTCTGACTAACTGCCCACCTGCCTGCCTCTCTCTCTCTCTCCATCCAACAACAACACACACACAATTACACACACACACACGCACGCACGCACATACACACACACATACAAGTGCGTGCACACAAACACACACTCACTCATGCATGTTCAGACGCACAAACGCGCGCGCGCGCGCGCGCACAACACACACACACACACACACACACACACACACACACACACGCACGCAGCACGCACGCACGCACGCACGCACGCACACAAACACACACAGAGGAACACATGCACAAGTGCCTGCATACACGCACACACGTAACACACACACACACACACACACACACACACACACACACACACACACACACACGCACACACAAACAGATAAACAGATGTAGACAGACAGACAGACAAACAGACAGACACACAGATACACATACAGAGAGAGAGAGAGAGGGGGGAGAGAGAGAGAGAGTAAAGATCTGACAAACGGCCCGAGGGTAGACTTTCCCTTTCCCCATCCTTGTCCTCGGAGCTGGCTGGCTGGTCAGTTATTGTCTGGCACCTGCTTGTGGTAGTCTGCAGGTGCTGCCAGTACCCTCTCATATGGTTGGCAAAGCGGGCACAATCTTACACACACAGTCAGGTACATCATCCACAGAGATTACCACTGATGAGGAACAGGCTGTAGGTCTCTCCCTGGTCAGACTCCCCTGGCGATAAGGGGCGGGAGGAGGGGATTGGAATGTGGGGATAAGGGTGGGGAGTGACGAGGGGAGGAAAGATGGAAATGGGGTTAGAATGGCAGAGATGCGGAATTCATGTCTTCTGATCGCTCTCTCTCTCTCTCTCTCTCTCTCTCTCTCTCTCTCTCTCTCTCTCTCTCACACCACACACACACACACACCACACACACACACACACACACACAGATGAATACACACATTCGCATTCTCACACTCGCACACACACGCACACGCGCATGTTCTCGCTCTCTCTCTCTCTCTCTCTCTCTCTCTCTCTCTCTCTCACCACACACACACACACACACACGCACACACACACACGTGCGCGCGCACACACACACACACATACACACACACGCTCGCGTGCACGCACACACACATACACACACACACGCATACACACAAACACAGACACACACACACACACACACACACACACACACACACACACACACACACACACACACGCTGTGAATAGACCTGACAAACTGCCCGGGGGCAGACTTCCCCCATCCCGGGTGTCCTCAGAGCTCGCCATCATTACAGGACCGTCCACATTGTCTGGCACCCCCTTAGCGCTCTGCACCTGGGGCCAGCAACCCCTGATTGGGTCGGTAAAGTGTGCACTCTCTTTTCTCTCTGGCTGTCTGTCCATCTGTCTGTCTGTCTGTATATCTGTCTGTCCGTCTGTCTGTCTGTCTGTCTGTCCGTATATCTGTCTTTCTCTCACTATGGCCCGGTGTAACAGCCCGTTCTTACTCCCCTCTGGAACTTACCCCGGGGTAAGTCTGGGCTAGCCTGCTTTTACCCCCGGGGGTCATTCTAGGACTAGCTAGAACTTACCCCCCCTAGTTGGAACTTACCCCCGCGGGGGTAAGTTTGGGCTAGCCTGGATTTACTCCCCCCCCCCAAAAAAAAAAAAAAAAAAGGATCAGTCTAGGACTATTTGGAATCTTCCTCCACCCCACCCCACCCTTCAAACAAGAGAGGGTTATTCAGGGTTTTCCTCTGCCTTTTCCCAACACGCACACCCGCCTTTAAAAAAATTGTGTTAGCCTGCATATTTACCCCTCCTCTCCCACTTCCTATATACAGTCAGTTGGTTTAGACAAAGTGTAGTTCTAGACTCTTCTCAATAGATGGACCTCCTACTTCCCCAACCCCCCCTTCCCCCTCCACCCCCCCCCCCCCCCCACACACACACACACACCCTGGTTCACTAACAGATACGTATTAATATTTCTCGCGCTAGCTTACATGCGTGGGTCAATATTCGGGTGTGTGATTACGCCCGTACATGCGTGGGAAAGAAAGACGGCTACATGCCAATGTGACCAAGTGCCAATGTGACCAAGTGTTAATGTGACCAAGCGTAGTTGTGACAAAATGTCGTTGTGACCACGTGTCGTTGTGACCAAGTACCGTTGTTGCTTCATCTCGGTTTGCCTCTTTTAACTATTTTGCAGCTATTTAGTCTCTTGAGTACCTGTGTACCTTAGCTTGTACAATGCAGATGACTAGTGAACAGTGCCACTGACGACTGGTCATTATGACGTAAATCGGAGATTTTAACTATTTCACAGCTAATTATAGTCTCCGGAGTACCTGTGTACCTTGTACAGTGCTGACGACTGGTGGTCAGTGCCACTGACCACTGGTCACTATGACGTAAATCAGATATTTCGACTATTTTACAGTTAATCAGTGTCTCATGAGTGTTTGTATACCTTGTGCAATGCAGACAACCAGTGGTCAGTGTCACTGACCATTGGTCACTTTAATGTATATCAAAGATTATTTTCACAGCTACTTAGTGTCTCCTGAGTGCCTGTGTACCTTGTACAATGTAGATGACTAGGGGGGGTCAGTTCCAACTAAGGGGGGGGGGGGGGGCGCAGTTCCAGCTAGTCCTGGAATGACCCGGGGGTAAAGGCTTACCGGGGGGGGAAGTTCCAGAGGGGGGGGGGGAGGGGTAAGAATGGGCTGTTACCCGGGCATAGTAGACAGATCGATCATTAGAGAGCTAACTAGATCTCTTCTCTCTCTCTCTCTCTCTCCTCTCTCTCTCTTCTCTCTCTCTCTCTCTCTAATCCATCGACAAAATAGTTGCCGGTTTTGACACTGGAGTAGTAAAGGATTATGTTGCAACTCAGACTGATCGACAAGTGCAGAGACGGTTGCGTGATCCGCATAGAAGTAAAGAGTTCCGGAAGGTTGTGCTTCATCGAACGAACAATAAGGGTGTGCTGCTGTGTGAATCTGATGATATTGTTTTGGAATATTCCTGCGATCCGCACTCGGAGGA
This sequence comes from Conus canariensis, assembly GCA_033310375.1. Lineage (NCBI taxonomy): Eukaryota > Metazoa > Mollusca > Gastropoda > Neogastropoda > Conidae > Conus > Conus canariensis. The sequence continues at coordinate 26,062,716 of CM065734.1, read as the reverse complement.
CGATTGCTTGTTCTGGTTCGTGAAGCAGGAAGAAAGAAACATGTCATCAGAGGAATGTGTTAAACTGGCCAATCGTCGGAAAGGAAGACGCACCCGGAACACAGAACATGCAGAGACCCAAGCACGTGCTTTGCGGCGGCTGCACGCTCTCCGCGGACTGATACATTTTTACCTGGGGTGACTGTCATCTTCAGAACTGACAGTGAATGCATACCAGTGACATTTTCTCGTTCGCGTTTCATGTCATGTAAAGTGAAAGAAAAAGACATTGCTGTGGTTTCCACGTCAATGGAATCGAGTCGCGTTTTGTCATTGTACATCGCGCCGATTTGCTAAATGGCTTAAGAGCTTATTAGCATTAAACTTCGTTCGTTCGTTCGTTCGTTCTCTCTCTCTCTCTCTCTCTCTCTCTCTCTCTCTCCACCCCCCCCCCCCCCCCCCCCCCCCCCGCGTAGAGTAGAATCCTTCACTACCAGGACGGGACTGACACAAGCTGTCCTTCGGGCCAGGGTTCAGCTTCAGTCGCTGCGTGCAACGCCGCAACAAATTTCCGTAGAACAGTAGAGAAAGTAACAGTCCAAGGGTGACACCGTCTGTCAGAGAACTCGACTTCAACATTAACACTCTCATGGCGGCTTTGAATTAATATATATTCGTATTCGTATTCATTCTCTGTCTGTCTGTCTGTCTGTCTGTCTGTCTCTGTCTCCCTCCCTCCCTCCTCTCTCTCTCTCTCTCTCTCTCTCTCTTTCTCTCTCACTTCTCTGTGGCTGCCTTTCTCTGGCCTGAGCAAGATAGACAAATCGATCAATAAATAGATGCAGTTAGATAGATCCCTCTCTCTCTTTCTCTTTCTGTCTGTCTGTCTGTCTCTCTGGCCTGGACAAGGTAGAGAGATCGATTGATAGATAGATGCAGTCAGCTAGATTTCTCTCTCTCTCTCTCTCTCTCTCTCTCTCTCTCTCTCTCTCTCTCTCTCATATAAAAGAAGACACTGGCGTCAATCAGTAAATATCTAAACACATGATTTTCCAAATAATCAGATAAAGTGTAATGAATTCGACAGTGTCGCACAGAAACGGTCAGTGTGCTTGTAAGTCATCATGTCAAATTTGGAGATCAACGAAAACTGTGGATAAATACACTTCCTCTTAGCCCTCCTCCGCTCCCCTCTTCATCCAGTATACCCTCCTCCTCCTCCTCCTGTCCCGCAGTCCTCCCTTCCCCATCTCTCCTTTCCCTTTCATCCCCCCCCCCCTCCCATTAATCGGCTCCCCGATGCATCTATCCTCCCTCTCCCTCCTGTTCTTTCCCGTCCCCCTACCCCTCCCTCCACCCCTCCTGTCCTCCCGTCCCCTACTCCCCATTCCCATGTTCCCCCACCCCACCCCCATCCACCTCCTTCCGGAGAGTGTCCTCAGATTCACACACACGAACGGTCAACCAGACAGACAGAACGCACTTTATACGTTATAGTTAATTGCGAACAGAGAGAGAGAGAGAGAGAGAGAGAGAGAGAGAGAGAGAGAGAGAGAGAGAGAGAGACGGACGGACGGACGGACGGACGGACAAACAGATGAACAGACAGGTAGATAGATAGATAGACAGACGGGCGGATAGGTAGGTAGGTAGGTAGCTGGCTAGATAGATACACAGATGGTTAGATAAGATATTATTCAAATAATGTAGATAAATGTACCCATTCATATATGCATGCATGATAGACAGACAGGCAGGCGGACAGACAGACAGGCAGACAAAGGGATAGATAAAGAGATTGATAGACGGACAGATGTATAGACAGATGTATTGATAGACAGACAGACAGACAGATAGGTAGTAGATAGATAGATAGATAGATAGAAAGATAAATGATAATGTGAATCATATATGCATACATATAAGCACACATTCTTTGCTACACATATATTGATATATAGACATACTAGTTAATAGACGGACACCTATACAGAGAGAGAGAGAGAGAGAGAGAGAGAGAGAGAGAGAGAGGGGGGGGGGGATTACGGAGTTCGCCGAGTACAGTTAATATCTTCGTTACTGGTGGCCGTTTAGCGCAGAGTGGGCCCGTTGCTGATGCAGAAAAAGCGATCTGTGTTTTGGCAAAGTGTATAGGCCGCACACCGCTAATGCATGTTGACACTAATGAGAAACAGGCTCCAACTCACTGGCTTGTCATATTGTATTTACTATATCCCTAGCATTGACGATGCAAGCAAAAGAAAAAAAAACCGAAAGCAAACACCAACAATATGGGCAAAGGCAAAAACAAAACAAAAAAACAGAGAAAAAGACTGCCGGTTGCCCAGGAATACATGAAATCTGAAATACACACGCACACATGTGCAACCGACTACAACCTCCGCCATTTTGTTTGCCTCTGCTAACAACCTCTGCTGCAAAACGTTTCAAGCGTCCGTGACAAACGTGCCAATGCCTGGACAGCGTGTCCATCTTGCTATTCACGACTTTCCTGACCTCTGTGACCCCTTGAACTGTAAGCCGCCATTGCTGTTACTAAATTAAGAAATATGTGCATGACTTCCGCTTTCAGCAAGAAACATGGCAGAAACAATGCTTGGGGCTACTGGCTCTTCTTTTTCTTCTTCGTCAAGACGTAGTGGATGTCACTGTTCAGTACATGGCTGCTCGTACAATCAAAGGAAACTGAACAATCTTCTCGACCAGCCGTGTTTTGAGCATAAAAATCTCACAAGGAGAGACTGTCCGTGTGAACCGCCGTTTCGACTTCGCAAAATGCCAGACGATCCTGATATCAAGAGACAAGTGGCTTGCTGTTCTCAAGCGCAAAAATCCACCCAAAAAACGTGTATGCGTGTTCTTTTCATTTCCGAGAGAAGAAGCCCACGATTGAGAACCCTATTCCAGAAAATAATCTTGGATATGAGAAGAAGGTGGTCAAATGAAGAAGTATGTTAGTTCGTGGCTCAGATGTGGAAAACTGTGCAGTGACTGAACCATCAATACGCTGAAACCGAAAGCGACGATCGTCCTCACGTTCAGGTTCTACAGACGTATCACCAAGAAAGCGACTGAATACAGGTAATTCAGTT
>CM065734.1:26047124-26049624 GCA_033310375.1 Conus canariensis | reverse complement strand
AACAACAGACAACGGTAGAAAAAAGGGAGAGAGTTCCAGAAAGCGGGGAAAAACAACAGACAACGGTAGAAAAAAGGGAGAGAGTTCCAGAAAGCGGGGAAAAACAACAGACAACGGTAGAAAAAAGGGAGAGAGTTCCAGAAAGCGGGGAGGAAAAACAACAGACAACGGTAGAAAAAAGGGGAGAGAGTTCCAGAAAGCGGGGAAAACAACAGACAACGTAGAAAAAAGGAGAGAGTTCCAGAAAGCGGGGAAAAACAACAGACAACGGTAGAAAAAAGGGAGAGAGTTCCAGAAAGCGGGGAAAAAACAACAGACAACGGTAGAAAAAAGGGAGAGAGTTCCAGAAAGCGGGGAAAAAAACAACAGACAACGGTAGAAAAAAGGGAGAGAGTTCCAGAAAGCGGGGAAAAACAACAGACAACGGTAGAAAAAAGGGAGAGAGTTCCAGAAAGCGGGAAAAAAAAACAGAAACGGTAGAAAAAAGGGAGAGTTCCAGAAAGCGGGGAAAAACAAAGCGGTGAAGGTAGAGGAAAGGGGGAAAAAGACAAAGAAGGGGCAGTAGAGAAAGGAAATTCAAAATTCAGAAACTGACCAGACGAAACTTGCAGAAGGCAGGGGTGATGTAAGTGTGTGTGTGTGTGGGGGGGTAGGACGAAGAAGGGGTCGCTACTTGTACTGAAAACGCCCCGAAATTCACGATGGGGTGACATGGAATTTGATAATCAGGACTCATGACAACAGATAATTGCCTCATGAAGACGGGTGCTTATGACCAACCCATGGGCTGTGCACTGTAATCGCTGTATAACAACGTGGATCTCATTCCTTCCAAGATGCATTGCAAAGAAAGCAGAAAGCTCCAAGCCACGAGTGACCATGATAATTAAAATTCTCAGGTTAGTGGCCCTCTCTCTCTTCTCTCTCTCTTCTCTCTCTCTGCTACCTTAACCCTATGGTGAGTCATGTGGGCACTAGCCTGTAGAACAGTTGACCAGGTTCCCCAGTTCTGTTAGCTGTGTGCCTTGTGTCTTCTAATGGTCTGACGCACCCTAGGTGAGTCATGTGGGCACTAGCCTGTAGAACAGTTGACCAGGTTCCCCAGTTCTGTCAGCTCTGTGCCTTGTGTCTTCTATGGTCTGACGCACTTTCTGATTGAGCTGTGATTAGTATATCTCATGTTTAGTCGCTTCCAGCTTACTGGGGTCACAAGTAAACTTTGTTTGTTTGATTGTTTGTTTTTGAGTGTTTATATTTTCTATTGTATGTCTCATCACGTAAGGACTTAATAACATCAAAACCAGTGAACACGAATGCCTTTTGTAAAAGAAACCGTGTTTTTTTTCACAGTGGCAGTTACAATCTTCACATAACAAAAGGATTCACAACTATTTTCTTGATGATCGTTTTTGCTTAGATCGTGAAAACAGGTTTGACCTCCTTATGTTGCTCTTCATAGATGTCAGAAGACGGATTGCACGTGCTCAGCTCCATGACCCAAATACAACGTTGTAAATAAATCACGTCAACCTCTTATCTCTCGGACAATTCATATCGGGGCCTGCCGCTCTTGGCCGATTTTTTCCCTCTTGGATAAAAGGACGAGGAAGGGGGCAGAAGAGGAGTGGGGAAGGAGTGGGTCGCGGCTTGGGTGTGCGGGAGGAGGAGGGGAGGGGGGGGGGGGGGGGGGGGGGGGGGCGTGAGCTAAGCAGAGAATGGGCAACTTCGTGTAGACAAAGTCGAACCTACCATTTTCGAACTCAACGTTGATTATGAGTCCCTCATAATCATGTTGGGAAAATGATTATTATGTTAGAAATATCACTGAAGAAAATGAGCCTAATCAGAGAGCATGTTCATTCATGTATACCAGGGGAGAGAGAGAGAGAGAGAGAGAGAGAGAGAGAGAGAGAGAGAGAGAGAGAGAGAGAGAGAGAGAGAGAGAGAGAGAGTTTCTATCTCTGTATGTCAACTTTCTTTGCATCGAAGACGAAGTGCATCATTTACAGACAGAGGCTAATTCATAAGGATTTGATTTTGCTTTTGCCCCCCCCTCCCCCCCTCCTCCCCCCTTCCGTCTCCTCTGCCACCCCTATTTTTTGTCTTCTTTCTGGTTTTTAAGTTTAAAAAGAATGTTGGTCACTAGACTGCCAAATGAAAGAAAGGAGTGAGTGTGAATACAGAAGCACTGCGTCTCCTGTCATGCGAGTTTTGAAGAAACAACAACAAACATAAAAGTAACAGAATAATGGCGAAGCTGGTCTTTCAGTGTCCATGTACTCCATGTAATTTGGAAGTGTGACATGGATTTTATTCTTTTGGGTATTGTGATAGTTCAAACTGGGAAGGAGGAGGGAAGAATAAATAAAAGGAATTTAAAAAATGGGGGTGGAGACTGGACACTACAACAATTAGTACTTCTGTTACTACTACTGCTACTGCTGCAACAGCTACAATTGTTGATATACTATAACCCGAAGAGAATAAATGAATGTGTGAA
>CM065734.1:26009624-26024624 GCA_033310375.1 Conus canariensis | reverse complement strand
GTGTGTGTGTGTCCAGAAGGAGACAGTCACCTACCTACACGCGCAGTATGACATCTATGTAGTTTCGACATGAGATGACAGTCTCCGAGATGTTGGCAGCCTTTATGCCAACAAACAAAACCACGATGACCACACTTGCAAGACAAGTGCAGGCACGTGCATCAATAAAACTTCAAGCCAGTTCATGTAACACAGGACGGGGTGACAGCGTCGCGGCAATCTTACCCAGGACGCCAAACTGACAGGAAAAGGTAGACAGGATGTTGGCAGCTTCCTTTGTAGTGGGGAGGGAGGGTGGCCCAGTGTGTATTCAGGCGGTTTTCATGAGAATCATGCAACAATTAGATAAGAACGGGGAAAGAAAGGAGCGGTGGCCACATCCCGGGGAGCAGGTACGTCAACATTTTCAGCGACAATGCTTTCAGCATTGCGTGTCTTATCACTGAGCCAGCCCCAAGAAGTCAGCCAGCCAGACAGATGGAAGGGAGTGAGGGGACAACGGGGTTGCTGCGGGTGTGAAGTCTGATGTTGTAACATGTCGTAAACTGATAACGCTTTGGGCTCTCTCTCTGTGTGTGTGTGTGTGTGTGTGTGTGTGTGTGTGTGTGTGTGTGTGTGTGTGTGTGAGAGAGAGGAGAGAGAGAGAGAGAGAGAGAGAAGGGGTAAGGAGTGAAAAGGTGGACAGTATGAGGGGATTGTGGCACCTAACAATATCATCTCTCTCTCTCTCTACTCTCTCTCTCTCTCTCTCTCTCTCTCTCTCTCTCTCTCTCTCTCTCTCTCTCTCTCAAGACAAACAAACAAACAAGAAGTTAACCCTTTGGGAAAAAATACGCAGAAAAAGAGTTTGTCAACAAAGTTGACTGGCTGTCGACAAAAGGTGGCTGTTACCTGTTCATGACCTGGCTGATCATATCTTGACACATTGTGACAATTCGTAGGATTAGGGCTTTTCATGATATCACATCGGACCTCTCCACAGCTTTATTTGTTCAGTCCCGTGCGAGACACTTAGTGAAAGGGCAAACAAACAAGCCTTACACATTTCTGATCCAACATTTTTGTTGCTGTAGTCTGAGCAGAGGCATGTATCAAACTTGTGTACTAGTTAACTAGGGAAAATTAAATTCCCAGAAAGTGATGACGTTATTTTTGCACAATTTTGTGTGTGTTGTCATTGGTCTAATATTGCCTGACCACTTACGTACAAGCTTTCATGCCGTATCTACGTTATGTACAGGAAAATAATAAACCTAGTCGAGTTTGGTATTAAAAGAATTGTCAGGAATTCGCCTATTCAGTCTTCGTACGAGCGCAGATATATTACATTTTTCATGACAACCACTAATTATCAAACCAACAGCCCCATCTGTAATGGCTGCTCAACAATGCTGAACACATTGCTGCCAGACCGGCTATGCACAGATGACATTCAGTTCGCCGAGTACAGCGCGGTTAATTGGCTGGTGGGGAGCGGCCTGCAGAAAACACCCCTTTCCCTGACCTGCGTTCACGGCTTGGCCTCTGCAGCTGCGGGCGATCTGTAAAGTCACCTGCCTCTCAAAATTAAGTAACTTGCTCTGAACAGCCGGATCTCCAACACAACGCTAACATGACAAGACGTTTAGAAGCGTCAGCAAAAATAACATTTCTTTCTTTCTTTATTCATTTATTTATTTTCGTGGGTGTTAGCGAACCCTATGCTTCGTTACTTTCAAAACATGGAAGCCCCAAAGGATTCTGAAACATATGGCTTATCGAAATGTTTTCTGATTTTCTTCTGTTTATCTGAATGTTTTTCTCTCGTTTACCGGAACAAATCTGTGCTGCCTGCAGTGTTAATCTGTGTGCGGTAGAAAACGCCCTGGAAGCATTAAGATTTCCAGAGCTCAAAAGCGCAGACATACGTGCGTGCACATGCACAAATACATACAGGCAATGTACGTTCACCCATACACATACGCACATGTGCACGCACATTAACACATGAGGACATGAACACACACACACACACACACACACACACACACACACACACACACACACATACACACACACACACACACACACACACACACACACACACACACACACACACAACACACAATTGAAGTAAAAAGGCAAACAAGCAATGTAAACAAATATAATCCAATATTTCGAGCGGCTGCTCTTTTTCAAGGACGACAGACTGTGTAATCACGTGTCTCTCTCTCTCTGTCTCTCTCTCTCTCTCTCTCTCTCTCTCTCTCTCTCTCTCTCTATATATATATATATATATAGAGAGAGAGAGAGAGAGAGAGAGAGAAAGATGCGCACATAAGGACGGGCGCGCGCACACACGCACACACACACATTCACACACGCGCACGCACACACGCACGCACACACACACACGCACGCACGCACACATACACACACGCACGCACGCACGCACACACACATGTACACACTATACTTCGATGAAATAGTTGGTAGACTAGCAAATAAAGAGCTAATGGGAAGGATCGTTTTTTTTTTTTTTTTTATAATTTAAATGTCTCTTATGGAGGCGTAATGTTTACTACAAAAGGTTTGCTGGAAATACTTCAGAAAGAAGCGAGAAGATTCTAGTTATGTTGTCGCTATTCACTAAGTCAACCAACATTTGATATTTTTCCATTTTTCAAGATCTCGTTATGCTCATAATTTACCAAATAATTTACTGATCAGTTGCTTCTCTGATTTATGAATTTTATCTCCATTCGGATTTTTTTTTTTTTTTAGAAAAAGGTAGACAAAAAAAAATCGATCACCCACTTTTTTCATTGCACGCACTTGTAAGTATTTTGCCTACTTTTTCCCCCGTGAGTCAGTAGACGAGGTTTGACATAACCTCATCTTAAGTTGTGACATTGCTGTGGCATTAACTCGAAGTCAGTTAATAACTGTTATAGAGTACTGTTCAAAAAAATTGTTATTATGTTACGTTAGTTGATGTCTTCATGTGCATGTTTTTTACTATTGCATTTGTAGACTTTTAGAGGTCTAATACCACACAATGTGAAAATATATTAAACGGAAGTGCGCACGCATGCACACAGGCAGGCAGGCACGCACGCAGGCACATGTGCACACACATACACACCCATCCGTCCATCACCCCCTCCTCCCACACATAAACACACACACACGTGCGCGCATGCGCGCGCGTGCATGCACATATTAACTGAACAAAACCACGTTTTGTCAAATCAGCTTAGGTGCACGCGCACACACACGCACACTGACGCACACACACACACACACATGCGCACGCACGCACGCACGCATGCACGCACGCACGCACGCACGCACGCACGCACAACACACACACACACACACACACCACACACACACACACACACACTTTACGACAAACATCTACACAATGCCCAGTTGTTGGTTTTTTTAAAAAAATATTTGAAATAAATGTTGCAGGGGGATCTTGAACATACGTCAAAGACTCAACTGAGTTCCAGAAGAACTCCGCAGCTTCAGCACAAAGTCTTCTCTGCCTGATCCAGTGGACAACAGAATCATCGCTTGAAGAAAAGAACGGACACCATGGACACGTCAATCCTGGAAGACGACATGGTGGCACTTCCGGTTTTCATATCCGTTTATTTCATGTGGCATGCTGACTTTGTCAGTATCGTCAGTTAAAAACTGATGGAAAAACTGATGGAATAATGTGAGAAAGCGTTCTGTTCTGTTGTTGTGGGAACATCTTTGTAGTACCGAGTCAAATATCGAAACCTGTGCTTTCTTCTGTGGCCAGACTGAAAGAACTCTGGAACAATTTTCAGATCTCATAAAAACAGATGGAGCTGTGGAATACTGTGTTCAGTGACGATGATGGTTTTTGTTGCCATGTCTTATACGACGATCAGAAAACAGCGACAACACAGTCAAAACACGTGCTAACAACCGTGAATGAGGAGAATTGAAACTGCGTGGTTGTCTTATAAGAGCGCGTCAGGAAATGAATGAGTAGCACAGAGAGAGAGAGAGAGAGAGAGAGAGAGAGAGAGAGAAAGAGAGAGAGAGAGAGAGAGATGAAACACTAACTTGTCCCAGTCCCACTCACTATAAATTGTCCCACTCACCAACGTGAACACCCTTCACATCCCTCTTCAACAATCATGGAATACAACCACCACCACCACCACCACAACCACCACTACCACTACCCCAGCGATCATCTCGACAACAACCACAACAGTTCCACCTCCTCCTCACTCCTCCTCAGCAGACTCCAAAGCTCCTCGCTCCATATCCTCACCTACAACAACAACAACAACAGCGACACCAACGCCAACGCCCACACAGACCCTGGCGCCCCTTGCCAAGGTCTGGACTGCTACCCGGACGAAGTGTTCACGGCTGTGGAGATGGTGACGATCCTGCTAGCCGTGGGAGGCTTCCTGGGCAACGGGCTGACCGTCCTGGCCATCCTGACCTCCGGCCTCAGCGCCAACCTCAACGGCATCCTCATCGGGAACCTCAGCTTCGCCAGCGTCCTGTACTGCTCGCTGGTGCTGCCCGTGCAGTCTGTGGCCTACCACCATCGGCGCTGGGTCCTCCCTGGCGAGGTGTGTGTCGGCGCCGCGGCCATCCGCGTGTGGCTGATCGGGGTCACCATGTGTTTGCTGTCAGCCATCGCTGTGTACAGGTGAATTCGGAGATGGGGCGAGGAGGTGGCGAACGGAGGGTGGGGGCGGGATGGGCGTGGAGGAGAAATGTGGAGTGAGGAGGGGGAGGATGCAGAAAGGGAGGGGAGGGAGGGAGGAAAGCGAGGGTGGTTCGGGCTTGTGTGTGTGTGTGTGTGTGTGTGTGTGTGTGTGTGTGTGTGTGTGTGTGTGTGTAAGAGGGATGGGGTGGCTCACGCGCGCGTTAGAGAGAGAGAGAGGAGAGAGAGAGAGAGAGAGAGAGAGAGAACGCTGTGATGCGTTTTTATTGTGTAACAACGCTATGACTTTTTGGGCGGTGGCGGCGGCGGTGTGTGTGTGTGTGTGTGTGTGTGTGTGTGTGTGTGTGTGTGTGTGTGTGTGTGTGTGTGTGCACGCGCGCGCGCGCACATGCGAACGACGCACACGGGGGAGAGGAGGAGATCTGCTTATTTCGCCAGTTGTTGTTACCTCGGTCAGTGTTATGTGCGAAGTTACGTTTTAGTTTAAATGTATGTAAAGCAGTATTACCCGTAAACTACTGAGCCTGTCTTAACACGTTTTCAGCAGAAGATGGCATGTTACTCAGGGAACAATCGGATTCACATTGTGGAACAGCTCCGTGACGCGAGTCTAGGTTACTTGGCGGATTCCAGACATTTGTTTGAAATTATGTAATACTTTGTTTTATTAAAATCTTGTAAACCTATGTTACCGAAGCTTGGATGATGATCGAACGTGTTGCTTGGACGAAGCCATTACGATTTGTAGCCGATCAAACAACAGAGCTACAATTTAAAAAAAAAGAAAAAAAAAAGAAATTTCCACGGAAATCATTGTGAAATTATGTGGTGAAGTAACTATCTCCCAAGTAATGTAACGGAAGACTGGCATTTCTTATGACATAAACGTTGACACTTAGTATCTTGCAAGTTCGATTAGGAATTTTTTTTTTCATGGGAAGTAACCTATTCAGTCAGCACCAATGATTATCTGCCCAGGCGGAATTTCCCCCCTTCACTTATGAAATGGCTACAAGGGGCATAACCATGATGCATTCGACTTTGGTGGTGGTGTGAGTATTCAGGATACTTTTCCATTTTGTATTTTGTTCTGCAATTTTTTTGTTACCACCGGTTACATAAACGCGATGCTTTCTAAGGCGTATTCAGTTGACAACTGTGTGAATCATCTTTATGTTATGAAAGTGAACAACCTGATTGTTTAATATCTATCTCCTGAACTGCTGAAGACTTTATGTTATTAGAATAAACAACCTTACTGTAAAATACCTATCTCGTGAACTGTCGAAGACTTTGGGTTCAATCGTGAAGACGTTCACATTCACGGCTGTTATTTCTTAACTCTCTCTCTCTCTCTCTCTCTCTCTCTCTCTCTCTCTCTCTCTCTCTCTCTCAAGAACACTGTCCATTGCGCCCCCCCCCCCCCCCTGCCCCCGGACATGATGACCAGTTAAGCCATTGTCAATAAAACTGTCAATTGTCATCTCTCTCTCTCTCTCTCTCTCTCTCTCTCTCTCTCTCTCTCTCTCTCTGTCCTCTAGGTTCATCCACGTGGTGTACCCCCAGGCATACCGGCAGTGGTCGGAGCGGCGGGTGTTCTACCCTATCCTGGTCTTCTGCTGGACCTTCGCCCTGCTCTTCTGCCTGGGGCCCATGTGGGGCTGGGGCTCCTACCGCTTCGAGTCGCCGATCCTCCAGTGCACGTTCAACTCGCTGCACGCCGACAAGTCGCACAAGGTCACAGTGGTGACGATCGGCTACGTCATCCCCTGCGTCTTCATCTGCGTCTGCTACGCGCGGATCGGTTGTGTGGTGTGTCGGTGAGTTAATCTTCGATGTAAGCGGTGAATGCTAGGTTAGTGCTCTACAGGGTTTCGTGGCCTTAGGCATGTAGAGATGCCTGGCCTACTGGCTGTAATGGCAGTAGTAGAGATGCACCGTGTCCGGAACAGCTCGTTATGGGAACGGGAGCCCGTTTCTTTCCTTCTGCCGCTTTAACGTTCCCTGAATTGAATCATGTACCGATTTGCCTCTGGGTGGAGAGAGAGGGCTACTATCAGCAGTAGAAACCTGCCCGCACGAGGGATTTGAACTCATAACCCTAAACTCGGCAGGCAAACGTTCCAGGAGATAATGATAGAGGTAGTAAACGTTGAAGCGATGAGATGATGATGATGATGATGATGATGATGATGATGATGGCGATGACACGACTACCATCACCACCACTACCACCACCACCATCTCCAACACCACTACTATTACTACTACTACTACTACCACCACCACCACCACCACCACCACCACCAACAGCAACAACAAGAACACCACCATCACCACCACCACCACTACTACTACTACAACTACTACTACTACTACTACTACTACTACCACCACCAACAACAACGACAATAACAACAACGACAACAACAGCAACAACAACAACGACAATAATAATAATGATAACAATTAAAATGATGATGATGATGATAAAATAAAAACAACAACAATAATAATGATAACAAAAATAATGATAATGATGATAACAATAACAACAACAATAACAATGCTAACAATGCTAATAATGATGTCCCCCCCCCCCCCCCCTCCCTCTCCCTCATCTCATGTCTCGCTTCACGTCACTTCCGCAGATCCCGCCGCAGAGCGTTGAGAGGCAGCATCTCCGGGCGCAAGAACCGGCGACGGGGGTCCCTGCGCCTGACGACGATGATGCTGCTGATCTTCCTGGGCTTCTTCCTGGGCACCACGCCCTACTTCCTCATCAACGTCCTGGACCCCCGGCACCGGCGTCCCCTGGCTCACATCTGGGCGCCCTGTGCCGCCTGGCTCCTCTACTGTCTCAACCCCGTCATCTACACGGTGATGGACAAGAACTTCCAGCTGGCCTACCGTCAGCTCATCACGTGCAAGGTCTGCACGGAGGGGGACTCCCTCAGGCACCTCAGCAGCCTGCGGAGTCAGCAGTCCTCTATATGAAAGAGGGGAGGAGGCGGAAGGAAAAACAGGCAGGGAGACCGGGCGGCGGTGTTCTTGTGTGGGCTTGTTGTTGTTGTTGTTGTTGTTGTTGGTTTGGGTGACCTCAGTGAGGCTGATTTCTGGTGTGCGAGAAGTGTTCGTTGCCACAGTGAGCCAAAGCGGGATGTGGCGTGATGTTTTCGCCTGTATTACTGTCTGCTGAGACGCTCGGTACGATGCCCATCGTGGATTGTATTGTGAACACCATCACCACTAGCACCACCACCACCACCACCACACTAATAATAATAATAATAATGATTATGATAATGATGAAAATAATAGTAATGCTGCTGCTGCTGCTGATAATAGTAATGATAATGCTTTTAATAACAATAACAATAATGATGATTACAACGGTGATGATAATGATAATGATGATGACGATGATGTCGACGATGACGACGACGATGATAATGATAATAATAATAATAATTGTAATAATAATGATAATGATAATAATAATATTATTGATAATAATAATAATTTATGATAATAATGATAAGAATGAAGATAATGAAAATAATAATAACAACATGTGAAGCAGGAAAGCGCGGTTTCCCTCATAATAAGCAGACTCACCGCACTTGGCGTTAGAATGTAGATATGTAAGAGGCACATCAAATAGAATGAAATACCTGATACATCACAAATATAACGCAAAGATGCTCACTTCGCTGCGAAAACTAAAAACAGTATTAAAAATGAATTAAACAAATAGACAAGCAAGAGAGAGAGAGAGAGAGAGAGAGAGAGAGAGAGAGAGAGAGAATTACATACACAACGTTCATCAGCTTAAACCAAAAAAGGTAAATCAACAACAACAACAACAACAATAACAAAGACAAGGAAAGACAACCGAAAGCTTACATATGTAAAACTGATCAACAGTACAAACAGTACATGAATTTGAACGAGTGTTACCTACGTGCATGATTTTTGATAAAAGTTTTAAGTTAAGTACAGAGGGTGAACTATCTAGCTTCCGTTGTACAGTCGAAACAGGTGTCTTTCTGTTTTATCTTTTACTCCCACACCCATATCCCACCCTTCCATCCTCTACTGGCAATTTTTTCCCCCACTGCGCTCACTTCAGCCACTCCACACACGTCCACACTCAGGTGTACAGCATGTAGCTTGCGCGTGTAAAAGATCCCAGGGCTACAAATGAGCAGTGCCTGCTTGCAGTCTGAAAGAATACCCGCTAGGACAGGTCAAGTAAAATCAATCCATCAATCGATCAGTTAAACAAACAGGGGGGTCAGAAGGGATAGTACAGCACTGACATTGTCAAAGTCGAACGAATTTTGGTTTCGCACATAAATTCACTTCATGAGCGATTTTCTTTTTCAGGGGAAGTAATAGTTGATAAGGGCTAAAAGAGTTGCCTCCCATATACTTCTTTGAATGAGACAGGGAAAACGATACCTTAACAACATTAACATTCCTGGAAATGTTGTAACACTCTTGCTGAAGAGATCTTGAGTCTGCATCTGCATCCTGAATCTGAGCAGAACATTTTTAATGGGTTTGTCGTTGGGCCACATTCCATAATTTCACCTAACTGGGTTAAAATGACCAGCCGTTGAGACGAAGTGGTTAGTGTCGCGGACTCCCGGCTCGGAGGTCGACCGTTCGATTCCCATCAGAGCCATTAATTTGTGGGATTTCTATGAACCGACCGGATCCTAATCATAGTTGAGTTTGTCATGCGTTCAAAGGATTGGAACCACACAGGCGAGTTCCATTCCCATAATGGATGTGTCTCTAAGAGTGTTGCTCGAATTTCCTGACCAGCACTGCAGGTGTCTGTATCTCTCGAGCCTGTTCGACGGCATGGGTAAATTATGAAAGTAATCGTGGAGCATTGCCCTGTCAGAAAGTCTCAGGCCACAGTGGAAATCCCTAGCATCATCTTCTCCATCCTCACCCTCACCGATTAGCATGATCAAAACAAAATATGTCTCAAATTCTGGTCCTCCATATCCTGCTCTCATGGTGATCCCAGTTCTGATTACCTCTATGCCCTTTTTGAGGTTCTGTCGGGCTCACCGGTAGCAGCAAATTCGTGGGGACTGTCGTCGGACTGACGAGGCAGCGCCCTTCAGAGGGAGAGCTCACTCATGCTGGGGTCTGCGACTGAGCGTTAGAAGAGGATTTTGCTAGGTGGTGTCCCTGCGTATGTTGGATCACTACAGTCACCTTTGTACACCACTGAAGTGACTTGCTTGCAGTGCGGTATCTTCTCTTGTGGGTTGTCTGACGACGACTTGACACTGACTGCTCCCTGAGGTACCGGGGCTGTGGCGGGACAAGCCAGGCCGTGGTTGTGGACGTGGATCCGGAATGAGATGTGTGGGTGCAATGCAGTTGAATTGGCAAAGAAGAAAAAGAAGAAGAAGAAGGGGGAGGAGGAGGAAGCGGAGGAGGAAGAGGAGAAGGGAGAAGAAGAAGACGAAGAAGAAGAAGAAAAAGAAGAAGAAGAAGAAAAAGAAGAAGAAGAAAGAGGAGGAGGAGGAGAAGGGAGAAGAAGGAGGAGGAGGAGGAGGAGGGAGAAGAAGACGAAGAAGAAGGAGGAGGAAGAGGAGAAGGAGGAGGAGGAGGAACAGAAAGAACATTTACAATGGGTTTAATAGTTAGGGTAGTCCACAAGGAACAGTCAATGTCAAGTCGTCGTGGGCCAACCCACCAGAGGAGATACCGCATTGCTAGCGAGTCACTTCAGCGGTGTGGTAATCGTCCTGACAAACAAACAAGCAGACGAACTAACAAGCGAACGCACAGGTGGCAACATAACCTCCTTGGCCAAGCTAGGAAAACAAAAGAAAAATAAATCGGGAAAAAAAATCTTGAGGGTAAAGAGATTCACGGATGAGACTTTGAACAGGAACTGGCCCACGCGTTCCCCATATTCACTGGTCAGGCCTGGTGTGTGTGCCCTCCTAACATGGTCCGCACCACTGCCTCAGTGTTGCTATCGTTCAGCTACAGGTCTAAAGCATACGTGTGTGTTGCTCAGTTCAGTTCAGTTCAGTGGTTTATTTAATGTCTTCATCGCCAGATGATATTAGACACTTATTAAAAAAAGAAAGAAAAAAAAGTTAAAAAAAGAAAGAAAGAAAAAGAAAGAAAACACCTCCAGACTTAACTTATCATCCACGTTAGTACTTTCAAAGCCACATCTGATATATGCATATTTACATATACGAGGGTTGACTGCCAGAATCCAGTATCTCACTTATTATATATGTATTAATTGTTTCAGCATAATTGTTCAGCATTATTATATACTACTCAAAACAATTGAAGTACCACCCCTAATTTTTGTATGCAATTTTTAAAAAGCTCTGATAAACCAATTAATATTGATAATTGAATAAATTCTGCTGGATAAGCTTACCCGGTTCTCAAATACTACTCCTCGTGCATTTTTGTTATGTTAAAGTCGGTCAGCAGTTATCTACCGCGTCGCATCTGAGGCAAAAAAATCCCGAGAAATTATCGAACTTGTGTCGCTCCCAGATTTTGACACAGACACAGCAAGAAAAAAAAATGTGATGCACGTGAAAGCAAGGTCTTTTCTGAGCAGAATTGCAATCAGTTAGCACATTTGACGGGTATAAAAAGTCGCGAAATTTAGGAAGATTTAACCATGCCTGCGAGACAACGACTAAGCAACACCGACAGAGGAAGAGCGATAGCATGGTACCAAGAAGGTATTGGCTTGAGGGAGATTGGTCGACGGCTTGGAGTGAGTCACCCAGTCATTCTGAGGCTCAGAGACCGTTGGCTTAACACTGGAAGTGTTGAAGAACAGCAGGGACGTGGACGGACGAGAAGCACCTCCAGACAGCAGGATCGGTTCATTGTTATCGCTTGTCTGAGAGACCGTTCAGCCAGTGCCACAGTACTCCGAGACCAGCTACGACAAGCCAGCAACGTCAACGTCAGTACCCAGACAGTTCGGAACCGGCTCCACGACGCCAACTTGAGGTCAAGGTCCCCAGCAGTGAGATCAATACTGACCCCAGCGCATCGAGCTCATCGTCGGGCCTGGGCAGCATGTCATAGAAGGTGGACAAGAGCTGAATGGGCAACAGTACTCTTCACAGACGAGTCAAGGTTCACCCTCAGGTTCAACGACGGGCGGGTTCGCGTCTGGCGACGTCCTGGAGAACGCTACGTTGACGCTGCCGTCAGGGAGCATGACCGCTATGGAGGTGGGTCCGTGATGGTGTGGGGTGGGTTCAGCCTACGTCACAGGACCCCCCTACACCGTGTTGAAGGCCGCCTGACCGGTGCCACCTACCGCGACACCATCATCCGCCCCCTTGTGATGCCCGCCCTGAGGGCAGTTGGCCAGGGCGCCCAGTTCCAGGACGACAACGCGCCGTGCCACCGCGCCGCCATCGTGAATCAGTTCCTACAAGGGCAGCAGGTGACAAGAATGGACTGGCCTGCCAGGTCACCAGATTTGAACCCCATAGAGCATCTGTGGGACGTGCTGGGGAGGCGAGTGCGGGCCCACAACCCTCCAGCAGACACCGTGGACCAGCTGTTTCAGTTGCTGGAGCAGGAGTGGCAGGCGATCCCCCAGGACACTCTCCGCCGCCTGGTGCACTCCATGAGACGTCGATGTGACGCTTGTTTGAACGCGAACGGTGGTCATACCCGTTATTAACATCATGACATCTACCATAGACTCTTGTTACTTTTCATTTTGGGGGTATGCCTCTTTAATCAAGTGTAAAACAAAGATAATTTTTTGTCACGGTGTTTGAATAAATTTGAATGGATTGAGGAATAATAAAAATAAAATATTCAATCATTAAATTATGTTCAGCTTTGTTTTCTTTCGAATGACAGCAGTTTTCCTAAGTGGTACTTCAATTGTTTTGAGTAGTGTATATGTATATCAGATACTGGGTTCTGGCAGTCAACCCAATTATTATTAAGTGAAATACCCTAGTGGAACTCAATATTGTTGATCTTTATAAAAAAAAAAAAAAAATTGCAACCTGTGACTGGGAAATAACCGTGGCAATTTCAGCAACATATGAACCATATAAGACAGTATTGACATTATCAAAGTTATTCATCTCAATACCTTTCTCCTGATAGAGCGAGGTCAACACTGAGCATTCAAACAAAAGATGAGGTACAAAAATGTTTTCTCTGCAGACACAAGTAATACCATGAGATTATTTAGTGTTCCAAGTATTCAGCCTTAATTTATGAATTAATCTCACAATGTGCCTTGGGCACGATGGTAAAGTAGCCATTTTTTTAACTTAAATTCTGCTTATGTGTATATTTTTCCGTAATTTGGATTAATTCACAAGAGGATAAAAGTAAGGGATTGTTTAATAAATTTTCAGCGTTTCTATTTGCTCTTTCTTTTGCAAGAGTGTCTGCTATTTCATTTCACTTTATACCACAGTGAGATGGGACCCAACAAAAATCAATTCTTATGCCTAGAGTTATGAAACAATGCAGTAGATGTTTTATTTAAAAAAAGCAAATCTTTTCTAGCTTTGCAGTCCCAACGCTGTAGTCATTAATGAAACAGATTTGGAATCAACACAAAGTAAAATTTTATAGAAAGCAATTGGTGTATCATATATGTAAGTCAAAGCCTTCAGTATTGCATATAATTCTGAGGTATAGATTGAAAACCCTTTTCCTAAATGATATGATTTCCTGACATTTAAAGTTTGTATTATAAAGTCAGAACCACTGTCAGAGTATTCCATTACCGACCCATCTGTAAACACTTTTAAATGATTTGGATAGCTGTTTTCTAAATGTTCACGAACTTCAGTTGTTAAAATATTTACATTATCATTTTTCTTTAACAAAGTGTATTGTGCTGCTCTTGGTTCCATTTAGTATGTTATTACAATACTCAGGCGCTCATTGTTGTTTATTTATTTATTTATTTATTTATTTATTTATTTATTTATTTTGATTTTTATTTTTTAAAGACAGCCAGCTTAAGATACAAGTATTCTTGACGAGGCTACTGTCTGGGTGGCACATTGAGTTATTTCACAACACAGAATCTGCAGCAGGATCAGGTCGTGAAATTCGTCTTGGTAACTGTGGATTCGAAAGGATAAAACCCAGTGTGTGTGTGTGTGTGTGTGTGTGTGTGTGTGTGTGTGTGTGTGTGTGTGTGTGTGTGTGTGTGTGTGAGAGAGGGAGAGAGAGAATGTGTTTATGTGTGTATGTGCGCGCTCGCGCGTATCTGTGTGTGTCTCTGTGTGTATGTTTGTGTGTGTGTGCATGAATGTGTGCGTTCGTGCGTGCTTGCACGCATTCATGCGGTTTGCACGTAGCAAATAAGAAGTAGAAAGTGATTTCCTAACAAAACACAATGAGACCAGACTCCGACTTACTCATCAACCACACAGCTAAGACTGGCGTGCTGATTGCTCAAGTTTGTTCCATGGTGCCAGCTGAGTGACAGGACGCTCTGGGAGGGAAAGGACCCACAAACTCATGCCTCCGAGAGACCTTCCATCCTTGAAAGCTTGACAGAGAATGTCTGTCGTCTGACTTCCATTTGAAATGACAGTTACGAGACAAGTAAAGCTCACCTCTCTGATTTGCCCCCGGCCAAAAAAAATATCCCTCAAGATTTTCGCTGGAGTGTTCAATGTTTGCTTTTTTTTCCGTTTGTTTGTTGTTATTTTTTTTTTCCAGACGAGTGTAAACATGTATTTACGTTATTTCTGTGTGCACAGCATGCATTTTTAAAAAAAAGGTCAAACACTGATAATGTAATGTTTATTTATATTGATCTGCTATTCATCTGCTGTCAACGATATCCAAGAGGTATCACACCCACGACATTCATTCCTGGATCGCTCCGACACCTACTCAGTCTCACTCACACTGGTCCTGTGTCTGCCTCAGCATCCTCAATCTACAGGAAGCCATTATTGTCAGGCCGACACGAGGTAACCCAGCTGAGAAGACGCTGCACAGCTGCTGAGCCACTTCGGGGCGTGGTCCGCGATGCCTGTTCCGATGCAATACATAGATGACGTCTTCTGATGACAGTTATTGCTTCATTGTGGAGCAGCTGCTCCAGAGGGCGCCACCACAGAATGAAATGAGTTGAACTATAAGGAGAAAACATGTTCGGGTTGTCCAACATTTTATTTAAGCAATGGAACGTTGTGTGTTTTGTGATATTCAGAGTTTTCGGTCTTCGTTCTAGGAATTACTGCTTAGTGATTTTTTTTTTCTCT
>CM065734.1:25997124-26002124 GCA_033310375.1 Conus canariensis | reverse complement strand
TGTGTGTGTGTGTGTGTGTGTGTGTGTGTGTGTGTGTGCGCGCGCGCGCGCGCGCGCGCGTGCGTGTGTTGTGTGTGTGTGTGTGTGTGTGTGTGTGTGTGTGTGTGTGTGTGTGTGTGTGTGTGTGTGTGCGTGTGTTTAAGAGAGACAGAGAGTGAGAGAGACAGACAGACAGACAGACAGACAATGTCTGTGTGTGGAGGAAAGGGACGGGGATGGGGATGGAGGTACCTGAGGTATGTCGGCTGGGTGAAGAGACTAAAGTGGGTCAGGAAACGTGGCGGAGAAGCCCAAGACAGTCAGGAAAAGAACAGACATAAAAGCACGCACATGGACAAGGGAGAGTGAGGTGGGTGTACAAAGTCGCGAGTGTGTGAGGGGGTGACAGGTAGAAGGAGGGGGGGAGGGGGGGGGTTGGAAGTAAAGAGGGGTCGAGGGGTCAATTGGGGGCATGAGATCAACAATCCTATGGGACAGGAAAAAACCCCCAATAAAAACCGCAAGTCACGCACCTTGCATTACACCATTGTCTTAGAATGATAATTATTGTTCAAAATGTGCGTATAGTGTGGGTGTGTGTCAAGTCAAGTCAGATCAAAATTTTCTTTATTAAAGGGTTGAAGAATAAGCTGTCAAGCTTTTTTTAATTTTAATGTTTTGTTTACAGCCTACCCTCATAAACAGATAGAAATCAACAGAGCATACAACAAGAGGAAACTTACAAACAGCATTTTCAAAAGCGCACAACTTCAACCACACAGATATGTACTTTTTCTCAAATCATCACATATGAAATAAAAAGAAACTATTGTTCGAACATTAATTTCAAAGGCAGAGAGAGAGAGAGAGAGAGAGAGAGAGAGAGAGAGAGAAGAGACGTCAAAGAGGGAGAGGGGGAGACGTCAAGGTAGACTCTATTAAACTTAATTCCCTTGAACTTCCCTGTTAGTGATCAATTAAGCGCCAAAAAATCACGATGTTACTACTTTTAGATGACCACGGACGGATGCGTGCCATGACAGTCCAACCCAGACGACAGACTGTCGATTCACAATGACTGTCAGTCTGAGTGTCACGGAACGAGGTGAAACACTACATATGTACTTCACCCTCCTTCCCCCGTCCGTTATATTGTGCGCATTAAACGCAGATACAATCTACAGTCCACTCACTCTTGCTGGGGTCAAGGTGGACGTATCCGCAAACTGGAACAACCACATAGACAGACAGATAGACAGACAGACAGACACCTCTCTCTCTCTCTCTCTCTCTCTCTCTCTCTCTCTTGGAGACTATAAGCTTGCTGAAGGCTCATTTTTCCCCATTCACCCTCTCAAGCACATACTGTTAGTTAGGAAGAATTAACTACCACTGCAGATATGAATGCTTATCTCCCCCTATTTCTCAATCTAAGACAAGAGCAAGCTTTGTTTTATAATTGAATATTTCTTTTATAATTGAATATATATATATATATATATATATATATATATATATATATATATATTATATATACACACACACACACATATATACATGTATATATATTTGCCAAGTCATTACTATAATGACGGAAGAATTGTTAGTCTGCACTTGTTTTCCCCCGCTACTTAATTGTTCAGCTTTATATTGTTTGGCAAATGAAACAAACTGCAGCGTTACCTGTCCTGTTTTGTGTCGTGCATTAAAACTGCGTTACTTCACACTTTGTTTTGTGTGCTCTTCTGCTTTATATTATCTGGTCAATCAGTGGGAGATTGCATCTCTTAGGAGATCCAAGTAAAGGTTGTTCTGCAAAATTCTTAGCCGCTGACAATGCTTGGGTTATGGAATATCAGAGCTGACCACTCACACTGTTCCATATCTTTTGATCTCCCTTGCATCCCTCAATGGATCCTCAAGCATAGGCTCAAAGATTGTCCCCTACATTTTATACCGTTTGCATAATGTTTTTAGTTTTTCTGCAACTTTTTTTGTCTCCATACTTTCGTTTTGTTTCATTTACTACCCTTCGCTGGCTGCTTTGGGGGTGCTTTTGGATCCATTTTTGAAACCTTTGGTGGTGAAAACACCACATAATTATGGATTGTGGTGGGTCTCTATTTGACGCCAAGAAGACAGGCGTTATTAGCCTGGTCTTTTTGATAAACTCATTCAGCAGACGAAAGGTCTAAACGCAGGTATTATGAATGAATTTGTATTCGAGAGAGTTAGGATTGTTTTCTCATACAATTAGTAAAAAAATTTTATGTTCATAGTATATTGTCTCCTTCTTCAACTTTTTCTATATTATGTAAAATATTTACCAAATGGTTACCAAAACGACGGAATGATTGTTGGTTTGCACCCGTTTTCCGCGAGTACTTAATTGTTCAGTATTATGTAATGTATACGTATGCGCACACAGATAAGCACGGCGCCCTCGTACGAGAGCGCGCGCATACACACCGAGTGACGAATAGGGGTGGCAGGCTTAGTAGTCTTGTATGGGGACAAAAATCAGTATGCTCTTAGTAGTACTGTATGGGAGCAAAATCAGTACGCTCTCTCTATTTCAATCACATAACAGTTTTCACGTCAAAATGCAACTCGACCCTTTCTTATACTAGTTATGGATAGAGCATCTTTCCGATACCAGTCATCGAAAGATATATTCCTTTCATTTTAGGTATATTCAAGAATAGTTCATCACAGTCTCATACACTTAAAAATGCTTGTACTCCGAGTGACCTATAGACAGAATTTGAAATAAGTTCTGACATGATCTACGAAAAATAAATGACAAACACAAGTTACAAGTGCATTCTTCACACACCGACTTTACTGGTGCATATTAAGAGTAAATATACAAACAAGAGAACAACGTCAGTCGAATCGGTCTTTGTTTCGGCTGTCTTTTTCCTCACTTTTTTCTCTTCATAAAGGGAGGGAATGTTCTGATAACTTGATTTGGTGTCGGGGTGGGGGCTTCTCTAACAATTAGCTGGAGAGGTGGGTGGATCACTCTGCGGTTGGTGGTGACTGGTCCACCACTCGTCTAGTAGGCAGATCAGTTGCTGATTGAAAGCTTTGATTCTTGAATTTGGTTGCTGGGCCAGTTGCTTACTTACTTAGGCCCATAGCTCAAGGGTGAGCATAGGCCATCGACAACACTCCGCCATCGCACTCTTCTTCTGGGCTGTTCGCTGAATGCCTGTCCAATTGCTCTCCTGCCTCTTTATCTCTGCCTCAGTGTCTCGCCTCCAGCTGCTGCGAGGTCGGCCTCTCTTCTTTTTCCCCTGCGGGCTCCATGTCAGGGCTTGGCGTGTAGTGCTGGATGCTGGCTTCCTAAGAGTGTGTCCAATCCAGCCCCACTTCCTCCGCAGAATCTGCTTGGCCACCGGTTCCTGTCCTGCTTGCTTCCATAGATCTTTATTGGTGATCTTCTCTGGCCACCTGATTTTGAAGATGCGCCTCATACAGGTGTTTATGAAGATCTGAATTTTTTGCTGTATTGCGTTGGTCATTCTCCAAGTCTCGCAGCCGTAGAGCAGAACCGACTTCACGTTTGAATTGAAGATATGGGCCAGTTGCAGGCACCCAGATTTAGTTCTTCTAGGTTGATCAGTGAAACTTGACACAGGATCTCAGTGTAGGAGAGATGAACGTTACCCTCTCTGGCATACACTGGTATTAGTTGTAGGTTCACTGACAGTGATCAGTCCTACAGCCTATGGTGGGCAGTGCAGTGAAGAGGCTTGATCTCCCCTTTTTGTTTGTTAATCTACCAACCCTGCCTCTGATACTTGCTTGATGGACAGGCTATCAGAAGAACAGGACAACCAATAATATCATTACACGAAGGAAAGGGGTCGACTGGGCGTTAGTCATCTTGGGGGAAGGGGTGTTCTCTGGAAGAAGACACCTTAAGTGTGAGATAATGTAGTTGAGATCAGAGATGGCAGTCTCTCAGATGTTGATGTTCGTCCGCATTTATGCTAAAGGACGAAACTACGATGTCTACACTTGTGAGACAAGTGCAGGCACAGACGGCAGTGCAAACATTGGCCCTGTTCACAGGAATCATGTAACATGCCTGGCAAAGTATGGAGCTGGGGAAGGCAGAGTGAATTGGGGGGAGAAAAAGGGGAGGTGGGAGTGGGGTTGGGGAGAGATAATGGGCTCCTTCTGTCATGGGGAAGGAGTGCAAAGGGAAACATTGTCCTATCCGCAAGCAATCGCTGCACGATCAGCTGAGCAAAGGGAGGGAGGGAGTGGAGTTGACAACAAGTGCTACAGTCACATCAAAGTTGTCTGCCCCATTGGTATCAGTGTTGTGCATCTATCTTTGTGTTAGGTTATAACAAAGAAGGCCAGGCAGATGAAGGGTTGGGAATGAAAGGAGAAAGGGGGCTGAGGGGGTGAAGGTAGGCATTGAAAAAAGTAAACGATAACCTAACGGTTGAGAGAGAGATAAGAGGAGTCTGGAGAGAGAGAGGAGAGAGAGAGAGAGAGAGAGAGAGAGAGAGAGAGAGAGAGGAGAGAGAGAGAGAGAGAGAGAGAGAGGAGATTGGGTGAATGGTGTGGTGGTCAACTATCACATCCCCTGAAAAAAGTTTTTCTGTTCAGCGAAACTTCAGATGACAGCCAACACCAATCTCCTAGTACACACTATCTTTGAGGATGCTCGGAAGACTTAAAAATCGAAAAAAAAGAACAAAAATCTTCAACGTTTCGGTCATGGACCGTCATCAGTCCTGAAGACAGTCTATGACCGAAACGTTGAAGATTTTTTGTCCTTTTCTTCCTCTCCTATTTTAAAGTCTTCTGAGCATCCTCAAAGATAGTTTGTATTCTTGACAGAAGATCGGCGGTCAAAAATCATTTCTAACAGTCCTGGTACCTTACAGATCTGGCACTAGCTGCAAATTTACCAGAACACCAACGATGGAGTCTTGGAATGTCGTATTGGTCTTTTGTCCACATGGTGATGGTTCGTCAGGAGGGACCAGGGGAGACTG
>CM065734.1:25972124-25992124 GCA_033310375.1 Conus canariensis | reverse complement strand
TTGGGCCTTTTCAGATATGTTAAACCACCTTATTTTAAACCTAAGTTCTCTAAGAGCAGCCCTACACTTCCCGCCTTTATTGTCAACTGAATACTTTAAAAACACGCGCTGGTTTTGCTTGGTTATATAAAGGAACATCCTTTTTAAATCCTTTTTAAAAATCTATTTAAAAATGGAGCCTTTTAAATATAATGAAAGTGTCGCTTACGACGTAGGAGGGGTTTATGAGCCCAAATCTTTGGACTTTAGTAACCTAACCATCGCAGTGGATGAATCATATGGCTTTCTAGTCAGACTTGTAAACCCACTAACTAGATATTTAAATCCTCCAATAAAGAGTGATAGAGTGCCATCAGCATGGTCAACTCATCCTATGACCTTTTACCAGAATCAGTTAAATTTTGCAGTTTACTGCTCAACCACTGGCTGCGGTGTTTCATATGCAAACCATTTAAACCACCCCAACCTCTTAGTAAGGTCAGTATATAACTTTCATGTTTATTATCAGTATAGACGCATACTAACTGAACTACAAGTACGCCTCCCCAACGACAACGCGTTTAATCCATTTCTCAGCCCAATGGACAATAATGCATATGAAAGA
The DNA here is from genome assembly GCA_033310375.1 of Conus canariensis. Lineage (NCBI taxonomy): Eukaryota > Metazoa > Mollusca > Gastropoda > Neogastropoda > Conidae > Conus > Conus canariensis. The sequence goes on along the minus strand of CM065734.1, from coordinate 25,991,520 downwards.
ATCTGCAACGAATTTAACATTAACCCTTCAAATAACTTTAGACAAAAGTTAGACCGCAATCACGGGTTGGGCACATTGTATTTGTGGGGTCAGCGTAGAGAATATAATTTTGACTACTGGCCTGGCCACACCGCTTTTAAGTCAAACTCCCAAGTTAGATTGGGGGCCATAGAACAAAAACACCCCCAATGCTTGGGCAACATTTATCTTAGATGAAAGTAAAGGTCTAACAATGCCAGGAGTGCAAAGGCTTAATGACTCCATAAGAACATACGTTTGGTGTCTATTAGGAGCACAAGCACAGACTAAATCTAGCATAGTGGATCAATCTACAGGTTTTGACGCCAGAAAACAATTTCTAGCCAATTTAGAAGATGCTATTAACTCTGCTGTTGATTTGCCTTCCAGCATACAAAGGTACCAAAACGTTCTTTCACATGCTCGGTCAAAGGTTGACTTTGTTGTGGGCCATGGATTATACATGCTGCCTTCTGACCTTAGACTGCAGATTGGCATGATACAGAATTATAATAATGAAATCCTCATAGCCGGAGACGATCAAAACTTAGGACACAACCAAGGCTTAAACACAAGGCCCGCGCCAGCCATTTTAAAAAAAGTATCTAGCCCAGAACCTGCAGAAAGCGACCCCCCGCCAGTTATAAGCAGCCCAGAAAGCAGTCCACCGCCTGTTGATGTACCTCACCCCGACAGACACACTAGCGAAAAGACAGCCCTTGTTGTGTTTTTAACTTTTACTGGATTAGCCATACTTTATTTCACTAAAAATTAAACCGGCAGCCAGCACTCCTAACGTCCACAGATGGTCAGCCATATAACCAGCCACTTTGCCTATGGTAGACAAAACCCAACTAACAACACTGCCTATTATGCCGGGCAGAGCATCAAGCGCTTTGGCAGCTAACTTTTTTAATAAGTTTGCTAGGTGGTGTAATTGTTTTCTAATCCAACTTTTACCAGGCTGAGGTGTTGGAGGCGTTACTGACCCTGTTGGTGCACCGCCAGTTAAAGCATAAACGAGTGTAGAGATAGCAAACCCAACAGCCGTTAATATGCTAACTACTGTAATCCCCTGCTCTCTGAACAGAGTCCTTATTCTTTCTGCTAATGTAGTATTTTCATAAAGTATTCTGCGTATAGTTTCTTTGATTCTGTTTGTTTGTAATACTATTTGTTCTCTGTTAGTAGACAGCGTTTCTAACCTGGCCGCCCTTAGTAACATTAACTCCTGTATTTTTGCTTGTATTCTAGCCTTTTCTTCTCGCCCTAAATTGTTATCATCTGCATCAGCCAGTTTATTTTTTTCTTCTCTTATCTCTATATCTAGCTCGCCAAGTTTTGACAAGTTGTTTTTTAGCTCGCCATTTATTCTCCGCAGAGTTTCATCAAGGCCCCTGAGTTCACTTATAGCAGCTTTAAGATTCCTGTGTACACTCTCAGGCAATGGAGGGTCATCAATTGTTTGTAAAGCTGCCTCTTCTTCAGGGCTCAGCTCACGTTCTCTTTGACTAGGCGAGCCGACAATTGTTTTTAACTGCGTCTCCTCATTAAAACTCGTCTCAATTTCTGCTATTGCTTCATCTGTTCTTTGACTTAATTCTTGAAAAGAGAACACTTCTATTTCAGATTGTGTTAGCAACCTCCGCCCCACGTTCTGTAAAGCACTAACAGCCTCGGGCCTTAAATCTTTAATAAGGGCTAACCGCCTTCGGTCGGCAACAGGGAGTTTTCTAAGAATTGTGCTCATGCTTAAAAACTTGCCCGGGTCTGGCTTTGTAGTAAGTTGTACAAGGCCTTTACTAGTCCTTACATACAGATGATTATTTTCATCCATCTTAAAATCAAAAGCACTGTGGCCTTCTGGCGGCTCTAGTCCTATGCTTCTATAGAATGAGTTAATTTTATTTGTTAATAGTTCTGCACGAGCTGTAATAACTCCAGGGGGCGTTTCTTCTACTGAAGGGGTTAAAGAACGCGCTTCTTCAAGTTCATCTTCTAATGAAGGGCCCGATTCTGTTTCATCATCTTCCTCTTCAATAGGATCAATTGCGTCAAAATCTTCATCAGCCATATTTATATATTTATTATTTTTTGTTTTATAAAAAATGAACCCATACGGCTGCGACCTTGATCCATTCATAAAAGCGAAGGAGCCCCACGGCATAAAAGGCATAAGACAAACTGTGCGGGTTGTAAATAATCCATCAACAATTGAGGCTAATGAAATGTTAACAGTAAGATTTAGTGACCTTGGGCCTGACGATGTTATAATGCCGGGCACTGCCAGGCTGTCATTCAAAATAGACATTGAGTCGACAGATCCTAATGCTACTGTCGTTGCTAACCTGGGCAGGGCCATCATTAAAAATATGGTAATCAAACTAGAAGGTAGAGAAGTCTTCTCACTGAGTAGCGCAGACATTTTTAATCTCTATTCTGATCTGTGGCTGCCTAGAACAGAAAGAAAAGACAAAATCTTTCAGGGAATCCAGAGCCCAAACGGTCTTAAGCACAGGCTTAATGCTGCAGATGCAAAGGAAGACGAGGGAGACCAGGCAATAGCGCGAGCATTTAAGAACAGATTTTGCATCCCTCTAGATTTTGAACTGTTAAAAACCCATCAGCCATATTACCAAGGCGCACTAAGAGACAAACTTACTTACGAACTGACATTCAATGACAGCGGATCTGTTATTCTATCAGATGATCCCTTAGCCAAATACACTGTTAGTAACATCTCTCTTAATTTTGACGTTGTTACTAACCCCGAACTAGCTAGAATAATCTTAAATCAGTATAAAAGTAGGGCGGTTGTTTACTTTGAAAGAGTTTTACACCACAGTCTAGCGATTAAAAACAAGCAAGACACCGTCTGGGAAATAGCTATAAGCAATTCTTTAAGGTCTCTAAAGGGGGTTCTCTTGCTATTTACTAAACCCTCAGCTCCTTTTCAGAGAGAATCTGAGGTGTTTTACAACCCAAAAATTGAGCAACTGTCTTGCACAGTAGATGGTAAGCCTTTTCAGCTGTATTCAGCCGGACTTTTACCTGACCAACACTTTGATGAAATAAGAAAATTGTTTGCTGGAGGCAGACAGACAAGCCCCACAGCCGATCATGTGTGTAAAAAACTTCACCTTCACGATGTAAGACTCGAAGATTATCTAACAGACAAATATGGACTATGGCTGGATTTTAGGTCCACGTATGACAACAGACTGCACGGGAGTGGAAGAAGGGTAGGGTCAGATGGCATACTCATACAGATTAATAAGGAAGAGGAGGAGAATGGCCAGATACAAATGCACGTTTTTGTGGTTTATGACGCCCAGCTGAACATTGAAGAAAATAGACTGAAAGAAATAGCCTATTAAAACAGATGGATAGTTTGAACTTTTTGCCCAAAGACCCGCACTGTTCGCTTATTTGTGGGATTACTGGGTGTGGGAAAACTGTCTTCGTGCTTGATTTGCTACAAACAGTCTACAGATTTCATTACGAGTACATTGTTATATTCTGCACAACCATTAAGCACAACAAGTCTTACAAAGAAAGGCAGTTTGTTTGGACAGACGAGAATATATTTTTAGTTGATCCTACTGACAAGCTAAGCGACTGTTTAGAACATTACTATAGGCTATTTGAGGGAACTGAAACGCTGTTTATTATTGATGACTGTTCAGCCGAACAAGACATTGTTAAAAAAAGAAGGGCCCTGTCTAAGCTAGCCTTTAGCGGAAGACACGCATTAGTTTCTGTTTGGCTCTTAACTCAGAAATACAATGCTGTCTTAAAAGACTTTAGATCGCAGTTAAAATCAGTTATCTTATTCTATACTAAGGACAGGGATAGTTTTGAAGAGTGTTTAAGTGAAAACTATATAATCAGGGACAGGGATGAACTAAAAAAAATAAAAGAGCGGCTAGAAAAATCTAAGCATGCTAAACTATGCTTACGGACTGACCCGCCAGTTCACTACGTTTGTTTATAACAAATTGTTTATAAGAAATTGTTTATTATAGATTGTTTATTATAGATTGTTTATTATAGATTGTTTATTATAGATTGCTTATTATAGATTGCTCATTATAGATTGTTTAATAATAAATTGTTTATATTAAAAAGAATGTCTCGGGGCCAGAATCAAAAGCAGAGTTAGCTCCTAAATGCGTTGCAGTAGAGTATAAAAGATCTAGCAGACACAACTGACTTTGATCTGATAGGAGTGCCAGGAAATGTTTATGGATTTGAGTACACCGACGATGGCGTTTACAAACGAATAGAAATTGAAGATAAAAAACGACAGCAGTATCCTAACCTGGAAGAGATAAGAAATCTAAGGGCAAACGATTTTGGCAAACACGAATACAAACTTCATAAACGAGAGAATGCCTGGGCGTTGCTTCCTGACATTAACTGGGATTTAAAGTTTGAACTACGAAGCCCCCATGTATACTTTGATAAGAAATACAATTTTAGAAAAGCTTTGAATGAAGGACGCCTTCTTGCTAGCCTAGTCCCAGGATTACAACAGAAAAAGCAGATTGAAATAACTAAGCAGGGCTCTGTATATATGCTGCGGAGAAAGAAGTCCTTAGCTGAAGTGGGGGGCGACACCGTCGGCTTAGAGTTTAACCCAAAACTAGAATCACTGCCTAGAAAAATGACAATGCTTTTTCGCTTATTTATTACTCCAAGGGAGTCTGATCCTAGTTTGCCAGAGCATACGTTAATCAGGGGTGTACAAATAAAGTCTGAAAACTTGGGCGGCCCTCTTAGGCTTGTTATTGTTATTACTAAAAATGAGGATCAAATAAACACTTTTGTATCTTCTGACAAAGTTACTGTGATGGTTGACAAAGACAAACTAACAGTACTTGATTTTATTTTTATTAAGTATGTTGATTTTATTGCGTTTTACTCTGTTGATGAAGTGCTGCCAGAAGGGTTAATAAGAAGATATGTACAGGATTAAAAAAAATAATCTTGTTTTAAAATGGAAGACGGTCAGCAGTTTAGATTAAAGCACATGACTAAGCTTGAAGAGGAAATAGAAAGTGATTTGAACAAGTATAGGGTTACTAGAAAAAAATATGCTAAAGCTTTAAATGCCCTTTCTTATATAATCACCGGCTCATCAGTTGTAGCCGGCTTAAGCACCGGGTCTAGTGTCGTTCTTTTAGCTACTGGAGTTGGGGCGCCAATATCCATAGCTTTTGGGAGTGTTGGTTTGGGTTTAGTTGCTGTGTCCACGATTGTAAGTGCGGTTTTAAAGAAACTGGCACCTAAGTTACAAAAGCACACTGCCATTGTAGCCCTAGCAACAGCAAAACTTCATTCATTAAGGCTGATTATAAGCGATACATTGCTGGATGGAAAAGTAACAGACGAAGAATTTAAACGAGCCATGGCTGACGGTGATGATTACAGACAACAAAAAATCGACCTCCAAAAGAAATGGAGAAAGACTTTTACTTCACAACAGGTAGACGCTGAGGCAATCAGAAAGAACATTGCAAAGCAGAACCTTGCAAACCCCAAAACGAGCATGATTTAATTATTGTATTACTTATATATTTGATCTTAAAAATGGCGACCAAAGTAGTTACAGAACTTAAAAATATATGCTGCGCCCTAGAGTTAATGATGGAGCGGGGGGCTAATGAAGAAGAGTTAAGAAACAAGTTTGATGAATTAATTGCGGATCTTTTTGAGCACACCGATATTCGTGAAAGTGTAACTAACGTAATCAGTAAAATGCCAGATTCTTGGCCCAACCCAGTTATAAAGTGCATTGCAATTTTAGTTAATATTATGGCTCCTGATGACGCTGAATTGTCTATTTTTACTAGCTCTGAAGGAGCGGCTATTCAATTTAACTTAATTTTAGTATTTATTTTTTTGTATTACCTCAAATTAGTAAATATTAGCTAAATTTTAGTATTTATTTTTTTGTATTACCTATTTATTTGATCTTAAAAATGACGATCACAAAAGCGATGGATGACAAACCGTCGGGCAATATGAACAGAGTACTAGACATGGACATCATTAACCCCACAAACGTTCAGGAAAGCGTAACACATGCCATTTCTAAAATCCCAGAGTCTCTTCAATTTAACCCGCCAGTAAAAGCGTCGTTGGCCATTCAGATTGAATATATAACCCCCGATGATTATAGTATACTAGCCTGGGTTTCAACTATACAGAAAGAAGTTATTAGCTATCACGACTTTAATTCTGACTGGACTGATTACATGCTTACACAGTTTAACCATGCAAGTGAGGAGGCTAAGTTAAGGGGTTCTGGCTGGTCTGAAGGAACAGTCCTTGAAATCAGATTAAGACAAGTCAAATACTCTCCTATGGACGGCAATTCTTACATCCCTCTCCCAAGAGAGTTAGAGTTGAAACGAGCAGTATTAAACATACATAATTCTGACAATATGTGCTTCATGTGGTGCGTTTTAGCGCATCTACACCCAGTTAAAAATAATGCAAACAGAGTATCTAATTATAGGCTGTATATAAATGAGCTAAACTTTAAAGGCATAACCTTTCCAGTGAGCATAGAAAGTATCAACCAGTTTGAAGAACAAAACAAACCAATAACTGTAAGCGTATACACATGGTCTGTAGTAGACAATCTAGCCCCTCTAAGGATTTCTCCCAAAGCCCCTACTTTAGGTGAGTCACTTAAGAATCATGTAGACTTGATACTGTTTGCAGATGGTTCCAAGAGTCATTATGTATTAATTAGAGCAATAAGCAGACTTCTGACGTATACTACAAACAATACAGCTAAACAAGAGCTTTGTAGAAGATGTTTGGTTAGAATCCCATCTATACAGGCAGCTGCTGAACATAAGAAACATTGTAAAAGTTTTGTAGACTGTAAAACCGAACTTCTTATGCCTCCACCAGGGTCTAAAGTTAGTTTTAAGAATGTACACAAACTGCAGATGAGGCCATACGTAGTCTATGCTGACTTTGAATCAATCTTGCCACAGTACTGCGGCCCTCAAGAACGGTCACAACAAAAAACAGCCTTATTAACCCACCATCAGATTTGTTCTTATGCTTTCGTCGTTGTTAGATCAGATGGGGCACACACACAGCCGGAGATTTACAGAGGTCCCAACGCGGCCGATCGATTTTTGGAGCAGATGAAACACCTTCGCAATCAATTCTCTAATCAGCTAAATCTTTCAGCATTAAGATGACCCCGAAGATGAAGAACGTTATAGATCAGCTACCCACTGTTGGATTTGCGGCTTAGAGCTAACACCTAACAGTAAAGACGCGACAGTAAGAGACCACGATCACATTACTGGAAAGTTCAGAGGGGCAGCGCACAACAACTGTAATCTTCAACTTAAAGTTAACCCCAAGACATGGAAACTGCCAATCTTCTTTCATAAATTACGAGGCTATGATTCTCATTTCATCATGCAAGCAGTGACTTCTGAATATAAGAGGGTTAGCTGTATTGCACAATCATCAGAAAAGTACATGACTTTTACTCTTGACTGTTTATCCTTTTATGACTCTGCCCAGCATCTGATGGGGAGTTTAGATAAATTGGCAGGATCTCTGCAAGACTATCCAATCACTAAAAAATACTTTAATCCATCTTTAGTCCGTAAAGGCGTCTATCCCTATGAATACATGGACTCGTGGGACAGGTTTAACGAGCCAGCGCTGCCCCATAAAGACGACTTTTACAGCCGTCTTAGAGGTGGAGGCATATCTGACTCCGACTATGAACACGCACAGAAAGCCTGGACAGAATTACACTGTCAAACAATGGGCGATTATCACGATCAATATCTAATGGCCGACGTGTGTTTATTAGCTGACGTCTTTCAGAATTACAGAGCTACTTGCATAAAACACTACGGCCTAGATTCGTCACAGTACATCTCTGCTCCGGGGTTGTCTTGGGACGCATTCTTGAAGTCTACAAACATTGAGATTGACTTAATATCGGATCTGGATACACTCCAGATGATTGAAGACGGGCTGAGAGGAGGTATTAGCATGGCCTGTCATCCTTACTGCAAAGCCAACAACAAGTACTTAGACGATTATGATCCAACTAAACCATCCAACTATCTGATGTATTTAGACGCTAACAATCTGTATGGGTGGGCCATGAGTCAGACACTGCCATTAAGAAACTTTAAAATGATAAACGGGCCTCATGACGTTAATAAAATGTTGAGTTATCTACCGCGTCTTACGCCTGATTATCCAATAGGACTAATCTTAGAAGTAGACTTAGAATATCCCCAGAATTGCATGACCTCCATAATGATTACCCCCTAGCGGCAGAAAGATTAAAGATGAGCCCCACCGAACCGCCTAAGCTTGTGCCTAATCTTCGACACAAGAGAAAGTATGTCTGTCATTACAGACTGCTACAGTTTTACTTAAGACACGGACTGAAACTTACTGCCGTTCATAGAATTATAGAATTTGAACAAGAGCCCTTTATGAGGCCATACATCATGAAGAATACTGATCTTAGGACTAAAGCCACTGATGCCTCAGAAAAAGACTTTTTTAAACTAATGAACAACAGCTGTTTTGGCAAAACCATGGAAAACCCACACAAGCGTAAAGATGTAAGATTAGTTACGAAAGAAAAACAAGCAATTAAGCTGGTCTCTAAACCTAACTACCAAGACTTTAGAAGATTTAGCGACAGCCTGGTTGGCATCATGATGAAGAAACTGAGTGTGAAGTTGGATAAGCCGGTGTTTATCGGCTTCACTGTATTAGAGTTGTCAAAGTTTAATGCTAGAATTTCTATACGACTACTTTAAGCCGCTGTACCCAGAAGCAAGAGTTCTTTACACAGACACGATAGTTTTATTCTGGACATCCCAACTGAAGACTTCTATAAGGATTTAGAAACAGAAGTAGCTAAAGGAGCTGATGGGTGGTACGACACATGCGACTATCCTAAAGATTCCCCTCTACATTCAACTGTGAACAAGAAAGTGATTGGAAAGATGAAGGATGAACTTAATGGGACGGTTATACAAGAATATGTTGGCTTACGGGCAAAGATGTTAGCGTTGCCAGCCAAACTTCTGTAACAAAGAAAGCTAAGGGCATAAGTAAAGAAGTTGTCAAAAAAAATATAACTCACGACAACTACAAGCAAGCTCTCTTTGAAAACAAAGTATTTCATCACACAAATGTTAATCTGCGCTCTACTCTTCATCAAGTAAACACAACTGCAGTTAATAAGAAATCACTAGTCTCTAACAATAACAAGAGAACTTACGTTAGCCCTGAGTTTTCATATGCTGTAGGACATTGGAGAGCCAACTTGGCTGACTTAAATTAAGATCTTAACTAGTACTTAACTAGTACTTAACTTAAGATCTTAACTAGTACTTAACTAGTACTTAACTTAAGATCTTAACATGACTTGCACTTAACTTGCACTTAACTTGCACTTAACTGCACTTAACTTGCGCTTAACTTGCGCTTAACTTACACTTAACTTGCGCTTTACTTACACTTAACTTGTTATAACTGTCTTAACCAGTACTTAGCTTGTACTTAACCAGTACTTAACAACACATTAAAAAACTAATTTATTAAAAATGGGTCTACAGCAGGAGGTTGTACTTTTTTTGCAGAAGCTGGTTCTTTTACTGTTTTTGTGGGGGTTTGTAACTTTGTTGCTAAGTATGGCTTTAGGCGCTTGTATGCAAAAAGCCCTCCACCAACAACAATACTCCCCAGCACATAATAATACATCTTATAGTTTAATTGTGTTGTTGGCGGCGGTGGCGGTGCTGGTGCTGATGTTGTATTACTATCTAATAATTTTTGTTTTGCTGCTTGGTTTGCTTTTTGCAGTCTGTTCCATTCAGCCAGTTTACGACCGGCCTCAACACGCCCAGCACTTTTAGCTTTAGTAACACTACTCACTTGCGGGACACTCACCTGCGGGACACTCACTTGTGGGGCACTCGCCTGTAAATTCACTTGTGGAGAATTCACTTGTGGAGCATTCTGCTCCTGTGGGACATTCTTCTCCTGCTCGCTCATTTTTTTTAGTCTGATTAAAATTAATATGATTAAAATTAATATGATTAAAAGTAATTAATCCCATGATGAATGGACATAGCAACGTCCCAAATCTATAATACATGTCACATCTAGAGATTCTAGGGACTTGGTTAAAACCGGATCTTGTGATAAGTCATATTTTAAATCTTCTTCTGAATCAATCGGCGCTATCTTGCCTACTAACTTAGCATATAAACTAATCATTGTCTGTCCCACCGATCTAACCATTTTTGATCCTAGCTGTGCTTCGTACCTAGCGTAATACTTCTCAACGTCTGATGTAGACAATTGCTGAATCTGTTCAATACTTAGTTCAACGCCTAGATACTGCCTGGTTTTTCCACATGCAGCCAGCGAGTATAATCTTTCTTTATGGCAGAGGTCTACGGAGTAACCCACCTGCTCCTCACACTTTAATAGTTCGTCACAATCCATTTTTAAAAGCAATAAAAAAATAATATAATACTTTTAAAACCATGAGTTTAACGCTGGTTAATTATGCAGTGCCTATCGTTGGTGTTATAGTCTATTCAACCCTCGCAAAATGTTTGCTAGGAATAAAACCACCCAACATGGGAAAGATAGAAGATTCGCCAAGGCTAGTTGCAGCCTTATTTTTAGCTTTAACAACAAAAGATTATTTGATTAAAAAGCACATAGACAGCCTTTCGTATTATGATTATTTTAATTATTTTTTTAGTTAATAAAAAGATGAGTGAAAAAAAGATTATCAATACAATTTACCATTCTGCTGTAATTAGCGGTCTTAGTATTGGTTATAGCGTGCTAGCAAAAAACATGTTAAAAATGAAGCCGGCGGATCTAGGAAGGTTAGACATTGAGGATGTTGTTAAGGTTATAGTTGTAATTACTGCAGGGATTGCCTCAAAAGACTTTCTTGTTGCACAGGGGATTATCCCAGAAAACATCAATGCATAGCAGAGTAATGCATAGAAAGATTAATGCATTTAGGCAGATTGATTTATAAAAAAAGATTCATTCTAAAAAAAGATTCATTCATTTATAAAAAGATGTCTGGATTAGTTCTGATGGTGGGCGGGGCTATTGTTAATGCATTGGCTTTCTCTGGCAGCAATTATATGTTTAGTAAATTGCGATCTGATGAAGAGAGAGAACGCCATAACAAGGCAATGGAAGATTTAGCTAAAGCAAAAGACGCTTACGAGAAAAGACGAATTGCTCACTTAGACTTTATTAATAAAAAGTTAAGAGAGCAGGGACATGCAGAGCACACATTTACAGACGTTGATGAAGCAATGAATGAGTATTACTTAGTGACGGAAAGAAGTTTCTAACATTGCCGCCGCCAGAACTGTCTGACTTTTATGAACCATCTGAGGATCAGAAAATGGTAGAAATAGGCTTTATTATAGGTGCTATGGGAGCAATCTTTCTTCTTGCATATTCAATCTAAAAACATAGTTAAAATGTAATAAAAACAGTCTCTTATGGACAATACGAAGTACAAAATATATTATTCTCCTGGAGGGTATTGGAAAGGAAAGGCCGCTATTGATAAACTGAGTAAAGCTGCTAGGGTGTCTGAATCAGAAGCGAAAGACTGGCTTTCAAAACAAGCGATCTGGCAAATATATCTGCCCGCCCCAAAAAGAATAATAAGGCCTCGATTTGTTAACTCAGTTCCTAATGACACCCACCAGATGGACTTGTTGTATCTTCCGCATGACAAAGTTAGAAGAAAAAAGTTTAAGTATGCTCTTACGGTTGTTGACATGGCTTCAAGGTATAAAGATGCTGAGCCTTTAACGGATAAAAGCTCAACTGCTGTGGCTGTGGCTTTACAGCAAATATACATGCGAGGTCCATTAAAGTATCCTAGGCTGATCCAGGTTGATGATGGAAAGAGTTTAAAGGAGCTGTAAACCAACTGTTTTTAAGACATCGGGTTACAGTTAAGAGAGGGATTCCAGGCAACCATCGTTCCCAGGCCCTAGTAGAAAACTTTAATAAGAATCTAGCTGAACGTCTGTTTACTTATCAATATCACAGAGACCTTATGGACAAAACACGCAACACAGAATGGGTCAGAAGGTTGCCGGCAGTCTTACGCGCCATGAACAATGAAGAATTTAAGGTAACAGGCCTTAAACCAGTAAACGCGATCAAATTAAAAAAAATTAGCATTACTGAAGACATTCAAGGTAATCAAAAACTCTTGCCGTTTGGACTAAAAGTAAGATACTTGTATGCTCCTGGAGAGGCAGAAGGCGATGTTAGAATTAGAGCCACAGACCCTATATGGAGCGTAGATGTATATGAAGTTGAAAGAATTATGAAAACAAACCCTCCCGTGTATTATTTAAGAGAGACTTTATCTTCCAAAAAGCCTGCCCCTAAAAGATCGTTTGTTCGCAAAGAGTTGCAAGTTGTCCCGCCAAACACAGCGCCTGTTAGTTAATCAGAGAGAATGATAAAATGTCTGTTCTAGAGCAGGAAAATTATTTTGCCCGCAAACCCCCCTTTTCACGCAATTAGATTTGTTTAATTTTGTAGGGTTTTAGCTATTTTTTTTGGTTAAGAGAATTTGATTATGTGAAAAGGGGGGTTTGCGGGCGAAATAAGATTGCTGATCTAGAACAGACATTTTATCATTCTCTCACGCACGTACGCACGCATGCTTTACGCACAAACAGACAGAGACACACACACACTCACACACACCCGACAGACAGACAGACAGACAGCAGACAGACAGACACACACACACACACACACACACCACACACACACACACACACACAGAATAACCAGACACAGACAGACAGACAGACAGACACACACATACTCATCCACGCTCCACACACACACACACACACACACACACACACACACACACACACACACACACACACACACACACACACCGCCTGAGTAAACACATTCAGGACTGCACTACCAGTCGTTGGACGAGAACGAAAAGAATGCGAAATACAACTTGGAAGACACAAATGAAGACTCCAAGTAAGTTCTTTCTTACATAATAAGAAACAGACAAATAAACTTTACTCAGCTTCGTCTTTTTCAGACCACACACACACACACACACACACACACACACCAACACACACACACACACGGAGAGAGAGAGAGAGAGAGAGAGAGAGAGAGAGAGAGAGAGAGAGAGAGAGAGACAAACAAACAAACAAACAAACAAATAAAATAGATAAACAAATATCAACATAAGAACGCTGAACAGTATCTTTCTGATGGCAGTGACCTTGGGAATCATTTGTGTTTGTCACAGCTCTTTCTCCATTAGTCCTTCTGCCCGCTGTCCCAAAAGACACGCGGGTCGTTACGGGCCATCACTCACTGAGCATTAGCTGTCATACCTCCAAATGGACGCCAGCGGCACTGCTGTAATGGGTAAGGTTCATGATATACGGCAAAGCCCGTGTTTATCAGCTCACACTTTGACTCAGACTCACCGACTGGTGCTCTCACGGAGAAGTCATTTTCTTTTAGTAGAGTGCCGAGTGCCAAGCAATTTCGTCCAGACAAAAGGACTGAAAAAGGTGACAGTTTCTGAGCATCTTGATCGCCTTTTTTCAAGATTTGCAAAGTCTCGTCCGGACGACTAAATCAAAAACTGTTCGCAGTCAGGGTTACCAGGTAGTTTATGGCTGAACAGATTTCCCTGACTTTTTATATAATTATGTGAACCGCTATGTTTTTTTTTTTTTCGTCGTTCAAGTCCGCCATATTTTCTTGATCTGCCGCACAGTTCTTTTTAATTCCAGCTGATGTGTTGGAATGATATCCCCATGGATTGGAGGACTGACAGATTGAAAAATAAATAACAGAATTAAAAAGTAAATAACAAAAAAAAACATGGATGGAGAATTGACTGACTAAAAAGAACAGGGTAAAAGGAGGCTTCCAGGTTACTGTCTCCTGCTACCGTGATCCGAGCATTTCAGAGAGTAGCGTCCCTTGTTTAATTGAGCCCTCTTATGACTGGTGGCTTAGGGAGTCAGACGCTCTTCAATCTTACGTTCAACGCCTAAATAGGAGCTGTGGAGAAATCTGGCGTAAGAATAATGAACAATACATACATATATATATAACACACACATACATAACATACATACATACATGATAAAACACTTAAATGAATCCATAAAGAAAGAAGCAGATGGAAGGGCGGGAGAGAACTTGAAACAGCATTATAAAGCCTTGTCTGTGAGAGAGATAAGATAAGATAATGTTGCTTATAGCCCAGCCGACCGCAAAGGGCCATATTAGGGCTGTCACCACGTTAAAATCAACTCACAAGTCTTTCAGTCACACAATTCTTTAACATACATCTTCTAAAAACCCATCCAAAAGTTTGTTAAAAAAACTTTCCACTGTAAAACCTCAGATCCGATGAAAAATGTTAATCTCTTTCAAGAACTCAAAGATCGCGTCAGGCGGAACATCTCTGAACAAGGTTTTCATGGAATCTGCTGTAAAATGTTTGTGTCTCACATCATACAAGTCCCAACACTCTAAAAGAATATGTTTCATTGTGAGTGGCACATGACATGGAATGCAACATGGAGCTTCTTCACTCTTTGAAAGGTATGAATAGGTAAAATACGAATGGCCGGTGTGCAGCCGGCATAGAACTGTTTCTTCTTTACGACCACCAGACGTAGATGAGAGGAACTCCTTTAGGTTTGGACGGATCTGAAAGAGTTTGTTATCCGTCTGTGTATTCCAATCCTCCTGTCAGAGGTCTCTGACATAATCATTAATTTTTGGTTCCAGATCTGAGCAGGGGATAGATATGTTTGACAGTTTCTCTGTTGTGGCATTCTTGGCCAAATGATCAACCATTTCATTCCCTCCGATGCCAACATGACCAGGAACCCATGCCAGAATAATGTTGTAACCATCCGCTTTCAACTTGGTAAAAAGTTTTTAAAAAAGTGTAAAAGTTCGGGATGCTGAAGGTTGCGACCAGCTATGGCCTCCAAAGCTGACAGCGAATCTGACAAAACCAGAAAGTCCTTCTTTGCTGACTGAGAGCTTATCTTCAATGCCAGAACCAGAGCTGTAAGTTCAGCAGAATAGACAGAAGCATCTGAAGGAATATGTTCCAACAATATTTGAAAAGGAGCACCAGGGCAATAGGCTGCACAGGCCACTCCATCTTCAGACTTGGAACCGTCAGTGAAAATTTTCTGATAGGATGGGAATTTTGAACAGAGGTCAGCATACAATGCCTTGTATGCCAAAGAGCTGGTAGATTCTTTGCGAAAAGCTGCAAGATCAAAACGAAATCTCTGGTGTGAAAAAGGTCCACGGAGGCTTATCTGTAAGAGAGAGAGAGAGAGAGAGAGAGAGAGAGAGAGAGAGAGAGAGAGAGAGAGAGAGAGAGCGCAAAGTAGAAAACTTTTCTGAGAAGGAAAAGAATTACGGCAATATAAATCGTGCCTTCCGTGAAGAAAAAAAAGTCAATAAAGAAGTGAATGTATGATACAAAAAAAGCAAGAGAGAGAGAGAGAGAGAGAGAGAGAGAGAGAGAGGAGAGAGAGAGAGAGAGCACTCAGCAGTAAGAAACGAAAGTGGCGTATAGAAACAGCACAATGCAGAAGAGGAATAAACACAGTATTAAGTCGTGTCCTCCATGAGGTAAAAAACAAGCAACGAAGAAGTGAATGAACATTATCAAAAGAAAAAAACAAAGAGAGAGAGAGAGAGAGAGAGAGAGAAGAGAGAGAGAGAGAGAGAGAGAGAGAGCATTCGGCAGTAAAAAAAAAATAGTGGCGTAGAGAAAAGTACAAGGTCCTCTACAAACGGCGAAAGGATAAAAAGCATAAAACACGTTGTGAGTACGTATATTCAGAGACAACGATGTAGCACGAACTGCAAGTCTGCCCTGTTTTGACAAACAACCTTGTAAAGTTGTCAGACACACTCAAATACATTTTTCATGCATTGTCTGTTGTTGACACAGTGCTTCAGTCCTCTCATGTTGTGGAAAACATGCTTTCTTTTCAATGCATTTTTATTCATCTGCTTTGTATGTCGGTCATCTATGTGCGTACATTGCCTGCAGAAGGGAAGATCGTCAAAAAAAGAGAGATAAAACTAACCATAGCATGTATGTGTTCATGTTTCGTAAAAAAAACGATCATGTATAGTAGCGCGTGCTTACATGACAAACCATGTTTGAATACACTGTTTACAGAATCTGCAGAGACGTCGATGGAGTGGAACAACCAATGGTGAAAACACCTCCTCAAAAATACAGATGCCTGCGAGAGGCGGATAACGTCCGGAAGAGAAAGAGGAATTAAAAAAAACACGTGAAAGCTATCTGAGAAGTTTAATCGAAAGGGCTAAAGAAGCTGTAAGAAAGACCTGAAAGCACAAACCAGTACCCACAGCTAAGCAGAAATATCAAGACAGAGGATCCAAATGAAGAAACCTCAAGAGCGCTTGTTCAGAGACCCCTTCCTGCTCGTTAGGAAACTCCTCGAGTGGTCAAAATCAGGAACTATCACAGTGGAGAGGAAAAAGAAAAAAAAAAACAACTCTTGAGCAGCATTTCATAAAGAAAAACAATTTTGACCCTCAGAGCGAAGCATGACCTGAAATCCAGGGGTCGGTGCGGCCTGGAAATGCCAGGGAGAAAATTCAATGACAATACCCGATGAGGTAGAGAAAGTGATAAAGAAAGCCAGAGCCAAATCCTTGCCTGGAACTGCTGCTCAAAATGCCTTAGTGTCCTTGAGTGACTTCACAAACTAATCAGATCAGCATGGAGGAACTTGAGGATCAGCTACCAATGGATAAAAGCTGATGGAGTGTACATTTCCACGGAACAAAACTCGAGTGGCACTATCACTTCTGAACGTTGAGGAGTAAATCGTCTTCTCTCTGTCCTCATGGCGGCCAGGCTGACTAAAAACACCTGAACGAAAATGAGTACCTGGATTTGTCAGTCCAGAAAGAAGGCATATCCGGAATGTCTGGCTACGATGAAAATACTACCACAAGCTGGGAAGCAATCCAGAAGTAAGCGGGAAAAAATACATCGACGAAGGTTTTCTGCTGTCAAGCTCTTCCCAGGGTTTCTTCCTACTGGCGATCTTTTTCATTTGCCGATAGCCAATAGTAGGGGAGATCGTCGAGAAAGTCTTCACACAGCAAGTGTGTTCGTATTTCGTAAAAAAAAGAGCAAGCACAGTAGCGCACGCTCACATGGTAAGCCAAATAAAGTGACAATAACAACAAACGCAGGCTGGGAATTTGGAAATGAAAGGATATGAAACGTCGCCATCAAACGACTGAAAAAAAAGCAAAACACATACACAATGCCATTCGACCATAGCTCTTTGACAAATAAGAAAAACAATTTAAAATCAAAGCATATGCACTTGGCGAATGTTTGCTCAAAAATCATCCCACGTCGGTCAGCGATTCGAGGGGTGAGCTAAATCTTGCCTGTAGTACGAGACTTTAAGGTCGAAACTCGTTGCTTCCGCGTTGCCCCATTTCCGTTTCCTTTGTTTGAAAGTTTAGTGATTGCAGAATGTATTTTTTGTGCTTCAACTTCCAACAGTGTTTCTGGACTTTCAGCTCTAAAATTTGAGTTGTACATCTTTAATTCTTTGCCATACAGCATGAAAAACGGACACATGATTATCGAAATTTTGATAAAGAAAATGGGTGATCAGAACGGGGATGGGTGGAGGAGGGGAGACGGGACTGTCATCTGATTTTTTTTTTCTGTGAAGTGTTTTTTATGTCTGTCATTTTCTTTCTTCTCTCCGTGTGTGCATGTGTGTGTGTGTGTGTGTGTGTGTGTGTGTGTGTGTGTGTGTGTGTGTGTGTGTGTGTGTGTGTGTGTTAATGAAGAGAGAGAGAGAGAGAGAGAGAGGAGAGAGAGAGAGAGAGAGAGAGAGTATGAAAATGTTCTTCTTGACCAGCCCCTAAACTAAATGTTGTCTTTATTTTTTTTTCCACGAGCATTTTTTCTGCCTTTACGTCACATTTGCGGCACTACTAAATGATAAATAATTGAAAGGAATGAGCTTGTTATGTTGTAATGCAATATCACACCCTTTGTGGTCTTTCATATGTATTTAGATTTCTTTTCTGAGGTGATTGCACCGATGCTTCTTACTGCACGGTTATTTTCCGCCATACTTTTTTTTCCGTTTTTACTTGTTTATTTTCTGCATTTGTTTTTTCTGATTCACTTAAAATGTCAGCTATGATGCACTTCCGAAGGCATGGCAAATAATATTCGTCAGGCTGAAAGCATATTACCAGACGCAAAATCACACACACACACACACACACACACACACACACACACACACACACACACACACACACACACACACATGCACGCATACACGCACGCACGAACGCACACACGCACGCATGCACTGCACGCACACACACACACACACACACACACACACACACACACACACACACACACACACACACACACAATAATATGTATAATTCAAAGTCTATCCATGCCATTTTGAAATCATTAATTCGGGCAAAACTAGAATCTTCTACGAGGACCTTTTTTTTTTTTTTAAACCTCTTTTGACCTTCGACAAAACTAAATGGTTAGGCATTTCATTTGTGAATTGTTCATTTGTTTATTTTCTAAGTCAGCTACTCAGATGAACTAAATTATTCTTATAATAAACGTGTCCAGATCTATGGAACACTAAAAATGTGCCAGGATCTATGGGGACCTATTTTAATAAGTTAGCGCAGAAAACAGAGAGAGAGAGAGAGAGAGAGAGAGAGAGAGAGAGAGAGAGAGAGAGAGAGAGAGAGAGAGAGAGGATGAACGCACGGACGAACAAACCAAATGTGTGTAATTAGAGAAAAGTTAGGTTTCAAAGCGAGATGAATACAGCACAGGCGAAAATTGAAACATAACAGAAAGAGCAACTACTCAACCGGCAAACGAAGAAAACAAAACAAAATAAAACAAAACAACCGTCATTTCTTTGTTTCTTCGCTTGACGGCTCAGCAATTTTTTATCTTTTCTTTGTGTCTTTTTCCCATTTTTTTTTAAATGAGGGGAAAGAATAAACACGATGAGCTTGTTTACTGTTGCCCTCGATAATAGAAAAAAAAAACCCATTAAAATTCAGGAAACAAACAAACCACCTTCTGCCCTCTCACTCCATCTCGCATTGACATATGTATGAAGAGCACCAACATATCATTACATACAACATACATATACAAACATGCATTTATACACATGAA
>CM065734.1:25964624-25967124 GCA_033310375.1 Conus canariensis | reverse complement strand
TTTCAATTAAAGATAGTTTCAAAGGACATTAAAAAAAAAGGTTGAACATTTCCCGAAACTCCCTGTTTAGCCAAATTATCTGCTATTTCATTCCATTTTAAACCGCAATATGAGGATACCCAACAAAAATCAATGCCTATACATCGATTTCTTAAATAGTGATAAACGTTTTTAATTTCATGCAATAAATCTATTCCAGTTTTGCAGGTCCACTGTGGCAGTAATTGTAGAACTGATTTCGAATCTACGATTTCAAGGCTGTAAACCTATGATTCTAAATTTTACTCTTCTTCTTCTTCTTCTTGAAGTGTCCTCGGCTATTTAAGTGGTGTTTTTTGTTTTGATTTGTAGGTCACTTTCACTGAAGATGTTATTGTGTAAACAAAAGCTCGTGCGAGACCTGGTTAGGCTATGAATAACGCGGCTTTTTGTTATTCTTTTTTCTCCTTTTTCCCCCCTTGTTCCTTCTTTATTTTTTGTCTTATTATTTCTTCTTCTTCTTCTTCTTCTTCGTCGTCGTCGTCGTCTTCTTCTTCTTCTTCTTCTTCTTCTTCTTCTTCTTCTTCTTCTTCTTCTTCTTCGTCTTCTTTTTCATCGTCGGTTTTGTCTTAATGTCTCCTCCTCCTCCTTTTATTTCCTTGGCTAAAACTCCAAGCGTAATGTAACTCAGATTGTTATGTGCAATGCAAAACAGACAAGTAACTTTTTCAACAAGCCTGCCTGCTTTGGACCTTACAAACAGTAAGGACCTTACAAACAGTATATAAAAATGCACCAAATAGTTGTCCCTTCCTAGCAGTCCGCATGACAATGGCAATGTTTGAGAAGTGAAGGAAAGGGGGCACAATCCAAAAACAGAAGGATGAAAGAGTAAAGGAGGGGAACAGAGAGAATAAGAAGTAAGCAGACGGAAGCAAAGAGGTTAGGAAGTGAACTAGCTGTGTGCGTGTGCGTTCATGTGTGTGTGTGTGTGTGTGTGTGTGTGTGTGTGTGTGTGTGTGTGTGTGTGTGTGTGTTTGCGTGCGCGCATGTGTGTGTGTGTGTGTGTGTGTGTGTGTGTGTGTGGGCGCGCGCGCGCGCGCAGGGTGAGGGGAGGAGGTAGGGTAGATGGGGAAGAGAGGGCAGATGGAGAAAGGAAGGAGAGGTAGTATGGAATAAAATGTCAAAAGATCGGTATGAACATGTAATGTAATCTACTGAATTGATCTGATAAAAACTCTTCAAAGTGCAGAAAAATTATTTGAATATAATGCCCTGTGCAACGCCATCCCAGCATCACGGCTGGAATGGATACAGTCAAACAGGATCTCTGTAGACACTCAAGAGCCAGTTTTTTTGTTTTTGTTTTGCAAAGCAAGCTTTTTAAATGTGAAACCCAAAGAAATACATAAAATATTGAAAAGAAATAATACTACTAAAACCTCACCTCATGCTTATGATTTC
The DNA here is from genome assembly GCA_033310375.1 of Conus canariensis. NCBI lineage: Eukaryota > Metazoa > Mollusca > Gastropoda > Neogastropoda > Conidae > Conus > Conus canariensis. The sequence goes on along the minus strand of CM065734.1, from coordinate 25,965,681 downwards.
TGGCGCAGAAAGCTTGGTGTTGAATTAGATAAAAACGTAGGGCTGAAAGGAAACCAGACCATACGAGCTGCTGTGGAAGATAAATCACAACATCTATCCCCCTCTATCCCCTCTCTCTCTCTCTCTCTCTCTCTCTCTCTCTCTCTCTCTCTCTCTCTCTCCTGAAAAGCTTGGCCCACTGTTGTTCACATTCATCATCAATGAATTAGCGATACAGATATCGGGGGGAGGGAAACATGGAATACAACATGTTACCTAGTGCTACTGACATATTTCTAATGCTTTTCGCTGATGATGTTATCCTCCTAGCAGATACCCCTGTTGGTTTGCAAAATCAATTAGACATTTTGAAAAGGGAAATAGATAGGTTAAAATTAACAGTGAACCTAAACAAAACTAATGTAATGGTTTTTAAAAATGGTGGTTACTTATCAAAATATGAAAGATGGTTTAATGGTGGAGTGGAAGTTAGAGTAGCTATAACTACCTTGGGGTGTTCTTCTCAACAAAATTCAACTTGAGTAAGGGCTGGCTTAAGATGTGCAGAAAGGGAAAGAGGGGTGTCATGGATATGCTGAGGACTATGAAAAAATTAAACTCCGGTGATGTAAATCTATTTTGGAAATTATTCGATTCACAAATACGGCCTCTTTTGACATATGCATCAGAAGTCTGGAGTATATTGGATAACAGCCAGATGGAAAAAGTTCACACCTATGCGATAAAGCAAATTATCCATGTACCCCTGCACGAATCAAATAAAATGGTTTATGGCGAAAGTGGACAATGCCCTCTATTTATCATAACTTATGTTAGATGTGTTAAATATTGGCTGAAATGAGTAAACCTGCCAGTAACCAGACTCTGTGGTCAGGCGTATGAAATGCTCATGCTGCCACACGAAAATGGAAAATTTAACTGGGTTTCCTGTATTAAAAAAAAATATTGACAGAGACTGGTTTTGGCATAGTTTGGTTGTCACGAGGAGTCGGTAATAAAGTAAAATATATTTCTGAATTCAAGGACCGTCTAATTTGTACTTATAAACAAAACTGGC
>CM065734.1:25932124-25959624 GCA_033310375.1 Conus canariensis | reverse complement strand
CGTCAAAACATTATGTAGGAATGTCAAAAATAGTTTGAAATGCTCTTTTCGTCAAGCGTGGCAACATGACATTGAAACTAGCAGTAAATGTTTTTTCTACAAATTTCATAAATCTGATTTTAAGGAGGAGAAGTATATTTCTAGCTTACCAGATGTTTATATTTACCCTCTTATCAAATTTAGATGTTCTAATCATAAATTGCCTATTGAAGTAGATCGTCGATTTTGCTATTCCAAAAGAAGAAAGGTCATGTAATAAATGTGACATGTCTGCAATAGGTGATAAATATCTCACACCTTTTTCTCGGCCACACAGGGAACGTCTATGTCGGTTTTTTAAGCTACCCGGTTGTCGAGACAGCTGTATCCTTCATACTGGAGAGAGAGAGAGAGAGAGAGAGAGAGAGAGAGAGAGAGAGAGAGAGAGAGAGAGGAGAGCGGGAGAGAGCGGGGGTGGGGGTGGGAAGGAGAGCCAACGCGTTGCGAGCACGCCCTTTATCATGAGGGCGAAACGAGAAAGGGCAAAACGGGGAAGGGCGAAATAAGAAAAGTGCAAAACCGGATGTCCCGCAAAGAACAGCACAATACAATGCAATGCAATGCAATGCAATGCAATGCAATGCAATGCAATGCAATGCAGTACAACAATACAATGCAACAAACATAACGTGCCACAACTTCCTTAAGTCAAAAGCAAAGGCAACAATCCAGATTGGACGTAACACTACACTCGACAATAACTCGTCCAAACCCAAACATCCTGCCTCCTTCCACCCTCCAGTTACCCTCCGCCACCTTTTTTTCTCAGTCAAACAGACTTTGTCCTGCGGGCACCACCACCACCACCACCACCACCACCACCACAACCACCACCATGGCCTTCCTCTCCACGGCGGTCCTCCTGCTCATCGTCGGTGTCCTCGCCTACCAGTTCCTCGCCCGGAAGAAGCCGGCCAAGCCCTACCCTCCGGGTCCCCGGGGCTGGGAGCTGGTCCGCGCCTTCTTCAGCTCCATGGACGGGTCGCTGGCCCTGCAGATGAAGGAGTGGGTCAAGAAGTACGGGGACGTCATCTACTTCCCCCACCTGCAAGGCAGCATGGTCTTCCTGGCCACCCCGACGGCCGTCAAGGAGATGTACTCCGGCAAGGCCACGGAGAAGCACGCCAACGACCGCATGTGGAGCTACGTGGCCGACAAGCTGTGCCTGAGGAAGTGCCTGGCCTTCTCCAACCCGTCCGACCCCAACTGGGCCAGGATGAGGAAGCTGATGCATGCCAATGTCAAGGTGGGTCTGAATTTTCGGTCTGAGCTCAGCTGGCCCAGGACGTGAACGCTGAGGTACTCTAAGGTTAAGGTGGATCTGTTTTGTCCAGCTTCAAGTGGCCAAAGATGTGGAAGCTGATGTTCTCCAATGTGAAGGTAGGTCTCGGTTTTTTTGTTTGTTTTGTTTTTCTGGTCTGAGTTCAACGCTGAGGTACTCCAAGGTTAAACGTGGATCTGTTTGGTCCAACCTCAAGTGGCCAAAGATGAGGAAGCTGAAGTTCTTCAATGTGAAGGTGGGTTTTGATTTCAGTCTGAGCTCAACTGGCTCAAGACGTGAACGCTGATGTTATGTTTGCTGGGTTTGCTAAAGAAAAACTCAGTATTTGTACTTGGTCTACCTAGCGTGTTCATCTCGTTTTTTTTCTTACCATTGTTATTCCCGGAAGTATTGTCGTAGAAACCTGTTCTTCAAGGGAAATAATTACCAAGGTCCACTGAAAGGAAGCGTATCTGTTTTCTGTTTGTGTATGGCTGGTAAGTGTAGGCTAATCTTTACAGCTGAGGCACTCCATGGTTAAGGTGGATCTGTTTGGTCCGACTTCAAGTGGCCAAAGATGAGGAAGCTGATGTTCTCCAATGTGAAGGTGGGTCTGTTGTGGCCCTGAGCTCAATCGGGTCAAGATGAGGACACTGAGGCACTCCGGTGTTACTGTGAGTCTGGTCCGACCTCATGTAGCTCTAGACGAAAAATCTGGTGCGCTCCTGTGTAAGAGGGGATCTGGTTTGTTTAACCCCCCTTGGGCCAAGATGTGAACGCTGAGGCACTCCGATAATTCTTTGGGTCTATCATTGGTCCGAACTCAAGTGGCCCAATATGAGAAATCTAGTGCACTCCGATGTTACGTGAAGTATGTGTTTGTCTGACCTCAGCTGGTATTAAAAATGAGAAAGCTAAGGCACCCCGACATAGAGTTGTTTCTATTTATCGAGTCTCAGACGATCCAACATAAGAAAGCCGAGGCACTCCAATGTCAAATTCTCAACAGTGTTTGAGTCTTTCACACTTTGTAGGTAATAACTAGCGTTCAGTCCGAAATTTGTCGTTTTTTTTTGGAAATTCTTTTGTTTAGGTTTGATTTTGTTAAGCTATTGCTTCAATAAAAAAAGTGTTGAAATATGATAATTTGCACACACACATACACACACACACACACACACACACACACACACACACACACACACACACACACACACATCTCTCTCTCTCTCTCTCTCTCTTTCACACACACACACACACACACACACACACACACACACACACACACAGAGTAATAACAATCATAATATTGTCAATGAGCAGCCACAGTAGTAGATATAGTAGTACTAGCTGCAGGAGGGGCAGAATAAAAAAAAAGTTTTAAAAAACACTTGGTCTCACCTGTGTGAGGAGTATGGGTTCCTTCTTCCTAAAAGGAAGGACTGCTGTGATTGATTTCTGTAATAAGCACAAAAAAAAACCCAAAGGAATCTAATACATAGCGTTCATTCACAGTTGTGATACTAGATGAAACAGCCCTAAGAACAGTACACAATAACATCAAGAGACGTATTTTATCCATTTGAATGAAGTATCGTACTTTTACCTCGGTAGTCAATCCCAAAGAGACATCGCGCTGTCTTTTGTGCAGAATGACTCAGTTATGAGTCAGTCAAACCGCACACTTTGCAGACTGCCATTGGATAAGATAAGGAACAAAACGCGCGTGCAATGAAAGGGGAGGCGATGGTGGGGACAGGGGTGAAGTGAGTGGAGACTGGAGGGAAGGGAAGGCTATCTGTACTCGGCTCCCCGCTAGATCAGTTGCTTCCCTTAGTGGTGAAAAGGATCTGTCACGATTGAAAGCGAGGATGCCTTTCTTTCTTCACGTGTGTGCGTTTTAGGCTGGACTTGGTCCAAATGCTTGACATTATCTCGTCGTTGGGTCATAAACGTAATGCATAGCGTTTATTCTATTTGATATATACATTTAGAATTTTCCAGCTTTTATCCACTCTCTCTGTCAAACGTCGATTTAGATACAAAGGCAGATTTATGACGTATTTACAGTATTTGGATTAGAGGCAGATTTATGACGTATTTACAGTATTTGGATTTGGAAAATGGCGAGTCAGTTTAGTTCAGTGCTTTCGTGTGGTTTCGCTCCCTTGATACATGACGTAAGATAAACTGTTTACTTTGCTATATTCGGAAAGATATTTTTTCATATGCAGCCAATCTTTGTTATGTATGATGTGATGTAAATTCTTTGTATGCATTTGCTCTTCTGCTTGATAGAAACTGCACAGCATGGTCTCATTCTTGATAGAATGTGATATCACACACACACACACACACACACACACACACACACACACACACGCACACACACACACACACGCACACACAACACACACACACACACACCACACACACAACAATATATATATATATATATATATAATATGTATGTAAGTATGTGCATATATATTATGCAATATCCGCATCTATTATTCATAAAGCAATAATTCTAGCTGATAACCGTTTCTAAAGAAATGTCGACGTGGACAGGGTGGTATACTAGGCTGTGTTCGGATAGGTGAGTGCGTGCTAAAATTCTAAATGTGGTTAGGGTCTGGTAGACGAAAGAATCTGAATCTATTCTACATTCTAGTCCTGACAAACGTCTGTCTAGACAGAGTGCATACCATGCGAGTCCTCGATCTGGTCTTACCAAAGACAGTCCACTATTTCCTGACGCTGGTTTGGGTCTGGTTTGTGACGGAATACTACTTCCTGATCCTGGATCGGGTTTGGGCTGGAGCTCGTATTCAACACACTCGACCTGGTTCGAGTCTAGCCCAAAAGACATATACCAATCTGGTAATGGGTAACTGTATCGGGCCGAAATCGGTATACCACATTCCGACCAAAGCAGTGCGCGAGTTGCTGCTCATGGTTTAGGTGTGATCGACGACGGTATATTACACATTTCGGACCTGGTTTGGGTCTAGAAGAAGGTGGAATGCTGTATCTCAAACCGGTCCCGGTTTGGGTTCGGCCAGAGACAGTCAATTGTGTGGTCAATGGTTGCAGTTTTACGGGGAAGGCATCGCGGAGTTTGAAGGGATGGTGACGGACGCTCTGGACCTGCTGGTCAAGCAGCTGGAAAGCACGAACGGTCAGAACATCCTGATGAGAGACGTCATTGAGGACACCATCACATCCCTCATCGGCATTCTGGTCAGTTCCAGAGACAGAGAGAAGGAAGGGTAGAGAGGGAGGGGCAGAGAGAGAGAGAGAGAGAGAGAGAGAGAGAGAGAGGGGGGGGGGAGGGACAAAGAAAAAGGGGGAGAGAGGTAAGAGAGACAGAGAGATGAGTGAAAACGAGAAGAGAGAGAGAGAGAGAGAGAGAGAGAGAGAGAGAAAGACAGACAGCAGGCAGACAGACAGGCAGACAGCAGACAGACAGACACAGTCACAGAGAGACAGATAGAGAGATAGAGATACAGACAGACAGGCAAACACACACACACACACACACACACACACACACACACACACACACACACACACACACACACAGAGCGAGAGAGACAGAGATGGGCGGGGACGAGAGAGAGAGAGAGAGAGAGAGAGAGAGAGAGAGAGAGAGAGAGAGAGAGAGAGAGAGAGAAGGGCGCCCACACGCGTGCTTGTTTGCGCGTGCACAGTGTGTCTGTTTGTCTGTGTGGGTGCACCTGCAATGATGACATTTTTATTTTTAAAAAAACAGAGAGAGAGAGAGAGAGAGAGAGAGAGATGGACAGAGCGAAAGACAGACAGACAGACAGAAAGACTGAGAAACATTCGACGTAAACTTTTGGTGCAAGATTACGTGATGTAGGTTGTGAACATTGAGTCATGGTTGGGGGTTGTTTTGTTTGTTTGTTTTGATACATCAAATACGCTTGGTGATAACGTGTAGCACACACACACAAATTGCGAAGCACCCCCCCCCCCTCTCTCTCTCTCTCTCTTCTCTTTCCCCCATCTTTCTCCCCTGTCCGGTGTTGCTATCCCAGCCCTTGTCCTTATTTTCCTGTCCTCCCATACCCCCCCCTCTCTCTCCCCCCCCCCTTTAGTCCTCCCCCTCCTCCAGCCTCTCTAACGATCTGTTTCCATCTGTCTGTCTGTCTGTCTGTCTGTCTGCGTCCGTCTGTGTGTCTGTCTGTATGTCGGTGTCTGTGTGCTCTTCCAGTCCTCTCTCTCTCTCTCTCTCTCTCTCTCTCTCTCTCCATCTCTCTCTGTCCGCCTCTGTCTGTCTGTCTGTCTCCCTATTATACGGCGTTGCTAACAGTTGACAGGGGAGCCTCAGGAGAAAGGAACACCGGTGTGGACTGCTATGAGACAGTTCAACGAAGCAGCTCTGCGTATAGCAGACCCCGCCTTCAGTTTCGCCATCAAGGTCATTTTTTGTTTGTTTGCTCAACTCCGAACAGAACGTTAACAAAGTTATTGCTGCTGCTGCTGCCGACGATGAATATGATGATTATGTATTAACTACTACCACCACCACCACCACCACCACTAATGTTGCTGCTGCTGCTGCTGCTACCACTACTACTACCACTATTACTAATACTACGGCCATTACCGTTACTACCACTACTAGCACAACCACTGCCGCTACTACTGCTGCTGCTGCTGATTACAATACTGCCAATACAGAAGACGAAGAGACGAAGAAGGATTAGGAAAGAGGATAAGAAGACTGAGGAGTAGAAGGAGGAGGAGGAGGAGGAGGTGGAAGTGGAGGAGGAGAAGGAGGGGTGGAAGAGGAGGAGGGGGAGGGAGGGAGGGGAAGAGCAGAAGGAGGAGGAGGTAAATGGATGAGAAGGAGATGGAAAAGGGAGCAGGAGGACGAGGAGAAGGTGGAGGAGAAGAAGAAGATGTAGAAGTAGAAGAAGAGAAAGAAGGAGGAGGAGGAGGAAGAGGAGGAGGAGGATCTAGGAGGAGGAGGAGGAGGAGGATAAGAAAAAGAAGAAAGAGGAGATGGACTTTCTCCCCAAATCAAATGATGCTGTTTTTTATGGTGCAAGTAAGAACGGGTCCATCGTTATATAAGATTCGTGTGTTTGTATTAAAGATGCGGCGGTTTTGAAACGAGAAGCTGCTGCAACGGAAATGGAAAGAGATTGTTTCACTTTTTAACTACCACCTCTTTGTCAGTTATTTACAAATAGTATTCTATTCGTAAGGTTCTTTATATGTCTTCTCCACTGGGGCTACGTTAAGCAATCAAGTCTTCGACCTGTAACAGAACCTAGCAAATCCATGGCTGAAATTGCATGGTGAGTGGGCAGGGTCAACTCTGCACGTGCGTTACGTGACCATCGACTATCGATGTTTGGAAACATGAAATAGACTCGAAAGAAAAACTGAAAGTTGTCATTCTAAACGGAGCATTTTGACAACATCGTGAGTCAGGTTTACGAATACGTCTTTAAACAGAATTTGTTTCACTGTGGATAGTGTATGGAAGATAATTATGTTTCTGATACATTTTGCAAAATGTATATCGTTTTGATTTCTTCCAGATGATACAATAAAGCAAATTCCCTGCGAGACACGCAGTCAGAGCAGGTAAAAAGACCTATGGCAAAGAGGTTCTCCTGGCAATATAACGTAGAGAAATCCCTCCTTGGGCCAGGATAGTTCAGTGGTACAGAGCGGTGAACTCGTAATCCTGGTGATCCTGGAGTTGCTGGCTCGAATCTCCGCCAAGCCATTTTGGTACAGAGGGACTTTTCCCTTGGACTTAACATGGGTTGTGACTCCATTTCCGGTGAAGGTTCTCAAATGAAACCATTAATCAAGCTTGCGTTTGTACACGTATGCATAACATCTTACACACAAGTGAAATCCGATCACCATCTATCGGAAAAGATGGCCAGTTTGGTTGTAGGTATGGACGTCAAAGAAACAACATGCATACAACATACATTGTCTGCGAATAATGCAAAGAATGAGTAAAACCTGAGTGATTTATATTCGACTGAACGACACAGTGAACGACCAAAAGCAGTGCCAGCAGGCAGCTCTTCAGTCGGCTCTATCCAGGTAGGCAGCATGTTGTGTAAACGAGAGCGTGGATTGTAAAGTGTCTAGAGTTTGGGCTCTCACCGGAGATAGGCGCTATATAAAGTACTCTCAACAATGATAATAAAAATGATTATAATAAAAATAATGATTACAATAATAATAATAATAATTAATGATATGATCAGATAGCAAAACTAATGATGATCATAGAACACAGGCAGAGAAGACACAAAATAATATTGATGCTGTACTCAATCGACAGAACTATCCTTCAAGGGAGAGCAGTCAGAAACACAGATGTCACAATGAAATTATACAATCCAATACAGCAAACTGAGACAACTATAAATCAAGTAGATCTGGACCTTTTTTCACAGGCGGTGTTTAAATGCAACTTTTGTTTCCATACAACACGTGGAATGGGCATTTTTTTTCTGTGTGACATCACTAACAGGAGCAACAGCGCAGCATAGTAACTCCACAGGTGGTGGCCTTATATTATGGCAATATTGACTGGATCCTGTGGATTGCCAGCACTCACCCTGCACAAATCTGGGTGTGCTTGTATTAGGGGGAGAGAGAGAGAGAGAGAGAGAGAGAGAGAGAGAGGGGAGGGAGGAAGAGAGAGAGAGGGAGAGGGAGGGAGAGACGCATGCGTGCAAGGTTAGACAGCCCTACCATCCCTTCTGCTCCGTCTCCCCCTACTCTTCTTAAGTCTTTCGTGAGGTCCCTTCGTGACAGCGATTGGCTACTTTCATGAAGAGAGTCATCAGTTGGTCGGTAATGTTCTCTTTCCGGCAACAGCCAATGAGAGCTCAGTGAATGTCTGAAACGATATGTGCAGAGAAAAAGGGAGAAAAGGGACGGGGGGGGGGGGGGGGGGGGGGGGGGGGGGGGGGGGGGGGGGGTTGAAGGGGGGGGGCGTAATGCGAGAGGGATGAAGATTGACGGTGGGTGGGTGAGAGGGGCCAAGAGGGGGAGGGAAGGAAGGAAGAGGGAAGGGCTAGAACAGTACGGACAACAGGGATTGTGAGATCAAATCTCCTCAAATCACGAATTTGAGCATTTGCGTTACCTGACCTTTTCTTTTATGCTCCCCTCTTTAAAATGACTCACATTAACCCACGATTTACTTCATGGGAGATAGGGGATGAGCACGTGGAAGAGTGTGTGTGGCGGGAGGGGAGGGAGGGGGTCGCATATGAGCAATGCGCTGAACAACTGAACAGTTTCAATTAACAGGTATAGGTAATCAGTACCTCTCTTGGAGCACGTAAACGCTTAGGAAATTGAGATTACGAAAGACAGAAAGTGCTGCATGGTTCTTAAATTTCAGAAAACATAGCCTCATGGAAACATCAAATCAACACCCCTCATACTCCTTCCAACACACACACACACACACACACACACACACACACACACACACACACACACACACGCAAGCACGCACGCATGCACGCACACACACACACACACACACACACACACACACACCACACACACACACACACACACACACACGCACACAACTTGCGTGTCCTGCCCTTCCCCTCCCATTAGCACACTAATGGGCACTTGAACAATTCTGTCCTAAAGAAAACGAAGGATTTAGCCAGGATTAGACATGTGTTACCCTTCAGCAATCCAGACAAATTTGCAGAAATGGGTGGTTGAAGTCCTCGAATTTTCTTTCACACATTAAGAAGATTGCTTGAATTGTGTGATACGGATCTGTAACACTTCATGATCTTTCAAAGCCACCAGGAGGAGCGGAATGTAAACAACACGGTGGAATCAGTAACCTGAGCAACAGGCATGAGTTTCTTGCGAACACCACTGCACAAAGCACCTGCATGACTTTGTGTGTGCCTGCTGTGTCTGCTTCCTAGGTTTGTCCCATCCTGGACTACGTTCCTGGCACCTACTACTACATGGCCAGAACCAGGGTGGAGAAAGCCAAGGAGGATGTTTACCAGGCCGTCTTTATGGACAGAAAGGTACCGAATTTTGCTCTCGTTTTGTTTTCTTCGTTGTCTTCAGTTGCTCATGAACTTTCTTGATTGCTGTTGTTGTTGTTGCTGCTGTAGTAGTAGTAGTAGTTGTTGTTGCTGTTGCTATAATTGTGGCTGGGAGGTGGAAAGGAAGAGAAGGTAAATATCTTGTGGTTTAGTATTTTTGTGATTTTTTTTTGTGGTTCATGTCTGTTTAAAGATCTCTCCTGTTCTTCATTCCCTGCCCCATACCACCCCTCGATCGTTCTCCCCACCCCCATCTTTCTTTTCACCCGAATTATCTGCCGTCAGTCTCTCTCTTCTCTATCAGTTTCTGTCTCCCTCTCTCCGTGTGGGTTAGTTTGAAGAGACAATGGTGTAATAGCCAACGTGAACTGAAAATCTGGGGGAAAAAAGTGCAGTACGTCCAAAACTGGTAACATTTCGTGTTCATCGTGGAAAGTATTAAATACACTGTTCTGGTTCACACACACAACACACACACACACACACACACACACACACACACCACACACACACACACACACACACACACTTTTTTAAACTATGGAAATGACAAAAATGCCGGCATAAAACGTTCAACTGAAAATTTCAATTCATTATACTTATGAAAGTGATTTGATTATTACCATTTGACATTTGAACAGTTTCTCCTCCAATATTTATATAAAACAATGGCTGTATTGTACATCTGGTGTTGTTGCCATTCTCCGATATCCAGAATTTTTTAAAATGGATAATTAATTATGATCAGTAGGGTCGGGTTAAAAATGTGATTTATCAGAAACATAATTCCTACTCCTACCCCTTTTCCCTCCAAATACTTTCCACATTTCCATTGTGGCTGTACGAGTTTCCTCCATTCTGCTGGACAAAAACGGCTAACTGGTCAAGTGGATGAAGCATGGCTTTCGGAATCTAAGTCCCTGCGCTCAATTTCCAATTGAGACACCTGAAGATTTCTGTTTCTGAGCCGGTATCTTGAGAGTATTGCCCCAGAAGGGTGGTAGCGCTGCGCTCGCTAATGCGATAGTTTGCACATTTGACAGAAATTGATTTACTCGTTCTGGCTGATGAAGAGTTGTCGTTGTTGTTGTCGTCGTTGTTGTTGTTGTTGTTGCTCTTGTTCTTGTCGTTGTCGTCGTCGTCGTTGTTGTTGCTGTTGCTGTTGTTGTTGCTGTTGTTGTTGTTGTTGATGATGATGATGATACCGCTGCTGCTGCTGTTGCTGGCTGTTGCTGTTGTAGACAGCTGTGCAGACTCGACTCCATCCAGGTCTTTAGGATGAGACTTTAACGTTGGATCCCGTGTGGGAACGCCTGCATTATACGAAAGCCAAATATAGCTAATCCTTTTGCCACCTTCTTCAGAGAGAAGGATATCACGTGCCTGTGGAATGTCTCGTACAACAAAGTCAGAAACATGCAATACCCCTGACTAGGCATCACCCCCGAAGACGCAGTATGGCTACTTCTATGGTGGACTGAAATAGAGCCATACACGCAAAACGCACATATGGGGAATCTCTAAGTTATAGCTAAGGAGGAGGAAGAGGTTGAAGAAGGAGAAGAAGAAGAAGGAGAAGGAGGAGGGGGAGGAAAAGAAACGGAGGAGGGGGTAGAGGTGCAGGAGGAAGAGTGTTGCATGAGAAGAATTCACATATCACCGTTTTCTCATTGTTTCGTTCACTTCTCCATTTCTGACCAAACGCTAGCCCTCCAGCCCACTTGCATCACTAAGCAAGATAAGTAAAAAGGGAGGGAAAAAAGCGACTAAAAGATATGGGGGGAAGCGACAACAACAAAAAAAAAAAAGGGGGGGGGGGTCACGCTTTTTTTCTATATTATTTCCCCTTTCCTTTTGTCTGTGCTAGACGATAAAAAGGGGATCTCCTTATACTTTTGTATTTGGGACACACAAAAATGGTACTGTGCATTCTCTCAGAAATTAAGGACCCCAGGACTACCCCGAGGCATTATTGACAACTTGCTGGAGTACCAGAGCAAGGAAGGCGCCGGTTGGATGACAGACGACCACGTGATGGGCAACCTCATGGACGTCATCGCAGCAGGTGAGCAGGGCCTCCTCGTCGGGTTTGCTGCTGGCAGTTTGTGTTGTATTGCATTGTGCTGTGATTCCACATGTACAGTACGGGGTTGCTTCATACTGTGTTCTAGTATTAATTGCATTATACAATGTTTTGTTGATTTGTACTATGTTTTGTTACATACTACTGTTTTATATCGCACTGAATTGTTTTGTATAGACTTCGGCTATCAGAAACATTACTCTCTTTCTCTGTGTCTCTCTGTCCTTCTCTCTCTGTCTCTCTGTCTCTGTCTCTGTCTGTGTCTGTCTGTCTGTCTCTCTCTTGCAAAAGTTAGGTCCAGCAAGAAAAGCAGGTGTTTTTATTTTGATGTTGTGAAGCTAGTTTGTCCATCTTGTTGCGTGTATTACTCCTTTCATGTTAGTGAGAGGACAGCAGCCCACGTGATGACAGCTCTGTCAGTTCAAATCCCTTACGGGAGAAAAACAGTTTAGGGAATTGGATCACTGTTCTAGATTTTACTGCTTGGTCCTTGACATGAATTGCATCTGTATTGTTTAGCTACAGCAAGAAGCGGAAGATACCGTGGTGTACAGTCAGGGAAAGAATAGTACATCGATCACAGTCCGGATCAAAACGACACAAGAAGGAATCAAAGCAATTAGGACCAGAATAGTTCAGTTGGTAAAGCGCCGGACTCGTGATCCTGGTGATCCTGGGGTTTACGAGTTCGAATCCCCGCCGGACCGAACCATTTCTGTACATATGGATTTTCCCTTCGGAGTTAACATTGGTTCTGACTCCACTTCCCAAAAACATCCTTCGAATGAGACTATAAACCGAGGTTCCGTCTGTGAACCATGTATAACATCTTTCGCACACGTAAAATCTAAACACCATCTTTCGGAAGAGAAGGCGGGGTTTGGCCGTTGGTATGGATGACACGTTACACGTAGCATGCTCCGAAAGAATGGAAATAGAGAGAAACGATTGAGTGAGTGACAGACTAAATGGCGCTAGAAATGACCGAATGTAACGCCAGCAGACAGGTCTCCAGTCGGCTCTAGGCAGCCCGTTATGTAAACGAGAGCGGGGATTGTAACATGCCTCAGAATTGGTCTCTAACTAAGGATAGGCGTTATACAAGTACTCTTACAGCAACAACAAAAACGACAACAACGACAGCAACAAAAATAATGATAATGAGGACAACAACAACTATGATAATGATAATGATGATGATAATAACAATAACAATAATAATGATAATAATAACAACAACAACAATAATAATAATAATAATAATTGTAAAGGTTATCTAAAAGCAGAGTCGCAGCTCGCGCAGTGACTGGAACGCCAAGCAGAAAATGAAAATGTATTGTCCACCAAAGTTATGAAACTGAAGCGATGACGAAGGATGTCAACAGCAAGGCAATCTTTGGTACACTGAAGGTGATTATAGCACAGTTGTCGTTGCTATCACTTTTGTCCCACCTCACTAGTTTTGTCTCATCGTAGCAAACACTTTAGTTAGATCTTGCGACTTGTCAATTTGTCAACTTTTGTCGCTCTCAACGTTTCCTCTTTTGTCATCGTAACTAACCATTTCTCTCGCCAGAAATCATTTTTGTCATTTAGAAGCAGCCACTGCAGACAACCTAACCCAAACCTCACATCTAACCCTGACATCAGCCCTAACATTACAAAATCATACGAAGAACGCTGCAGTACAAACAATTTGTAATTTTTTGACTGGGTGCAAAGGGTTCGGGTTTGCTAATGCATCAGTCCATAATAGCGTTTAAAAAGTTCTGTATTTTGTCACCGAATGTAAATGGGAATCGATATTTGGATATCAACTTAGTGAGTCGTTGCGTTTCTTTTGTTGAACACTCCACGTGTTAAAACGCGGCGAATCGCCACTTTCCCCAAACTTTTGGACGACAGAAATCATCAAAAGCTTTTCTGATCATTCGCAGGGGTCAACACCTCCACTCAGAGCATCAGCTCCATAATCCTCTACCTCGTCCACTACCCAGAAGTCATGCGCAAGATCCAGCAGGAAGTGGACACGGTGATCGGCCATGACCGGAAGCCCTCGCTTGAGGACCGGCGCGCATGTAACTACACCGAGGCCTTCCTTCTGGAGACCTTCCGAGCCGTGTCCGTGGTGCCTCTGGGCTTCGACCACTACATCAACGAGGATGTGGAGTACAGGGGCTACACTGTGCCAAAGGGACTGTGGTGAGGAGTCGTTGCGTGTGATGACTTGGGCTAGAGCTAGAGCGTTGGCGGCGGGGGTTGGGGATGGGATGGGATGAGGCGGGGTGAGGAGGAGCAGAGGGAAGGGAAGGGTGGTGGGATAAGGGGAGAGAGAGAGAGGGAGAGAGAGAGAGAGAGGAGAGAGAGAGAGAGAGAGAGAGAGAGACAGACAGACAGACAGAAAGAAAGAGGGAGAGAGAGAGAGGAGAGGAGAGAGGAGAGAGAGAGAGAGAGAGAAATAGAGATAGAGATAGAGAGAGACAGATAGAGAGAGGGAGAGACGGAGAGGGAAGGCCGGGGGGGGGGGGGGGGGGGTGAGGGGGGGGGAGGCTGGAGACAGAGAGTTCTGGCAAAATTTTCATGTTATTCCAATATACTTTTCAGCGTGACATAAGGAAAAGCAACTTTCTTCAAGTAGCATATCCACGGGTACGTGCAAGTTCGAGAAATTCGCTTTTCCGTACTCCAAGCAGAAAAGTACACAGGGGTAAACGCAGATATTGCTTGAATTCCTTTCCCGGTTTCCCTCCAACTTTACCGGCATGGTTGTGCACAGGCCAGGGCTGCTCTTCCCCAAACCGGTAAAACAGGAGTAAGTGTATGTTTCCGGTGACCCAGTCATGGGACAGTGTAGCTGACAGGATGGAAAATGGATTCGTTCTTGTCATCCACTTGTGGAGTTGCTGCAGCACGTGCTTGGATGATTACGTGATCAGCTTCGGAGATAATGTGACAAATACTTTTTGATTATTTCTGGCCACCAGGAGAAAAAAAAAAAAACTCAATGCAGTTTATCTGTGTGCGCCCTAATATTAGCCACTTCGTTTTATCATATCTAAAAGTATGGGAACATTTGAAAAATTATTGATAAATCTCGGCGGAAAAACGTTACAGACGAATCACAAGACAAATCACGACACGTTTCGACTTTTTAGGTCTTCTTCAGGCAAGATATTCAGCACTCAAAACAACGAAAATGAACGAGCAATCACTTACCTTCATCCAATTCGGACAACGAAAATGGACGAGCAGTCACTTACCTTCAATAATCTTAATATTTTTTTTTTTCAAATTTGGTTAGATTTCCGTCTGTAGTCGCCTCACTTTGCAACTAGACGTATGGGGTTCGTTACTGCTAGTGATGTGATATTGTGTTCTTTCTGCTTAATATCATACTAAACCCAACCATATCATTTCTGTGCTTTGGTCCACTTTTGTGCGAGAGGCAGGGAAGGCGGTGGGGGAAGAGTGGGGAAGGTGGGGTTGGAGACAAGGGGCAAGGGAGGGAACGGAAACAGGAGAGAACCATTGGGACGAAGGAGAGAGAGAGAGAGAGAGAGAGAGAGAGAGAGAGAGAGAGAGAGAGAGAGAGAGAGAGAGAGAGAGAGAGGAATGCGAATGGGAATGCACATGATTTATTCAGGTTGAGGCCATAGACCATACTGAAGGCGTGACACCCGCAATACAAACACACAAGAGAGAGAGAGAGAGAGAGAGAGAGAGAGAGAGAGAGAGAGAGAGAGAGAGAGAGAGAGACAGAGACAGACAGACAGACAGACAGACAGACAGACAGACAGACAGACAGACAAACAAAGAGAGAGAGAGAGAGACAGAGAGAGACAGAGAGAGACAGAGACAGAGAGAGGCGAGGAGCGATGGGTGTGATGAGGGGCATGAGACAGGTGGGAGCAATACGAGGAGGGGGCGTAGGATGAAGGGGAGGTGCTCTCGTAAGTCAATCTATTTATGTGTAGATTTTCTGCCTAGCGTAGCCATTAGTCGTATATTCTTTGAATAGGACACGGGTAGTCGGCCTCAATCTTTCATTCTCCAGCTCTCGGATATTTCACATGAGCTTTGCTGCTTGCTGTTGTCCAAATTTTACATCGACAGAGAAGACACAGCCCAAAGTTTGACCAGAGCTTGATCAAGGTTTGACCATTTTGACTAAGGTTTGACAGGGTTGTATGTAGCTTTGACCGAAACATTCTTGAGTTTTTATCCCCAGGGTTTGATTTAAGGCCTCATCAAAATTTGACCAAGGTTTGACTAACATTTGAATAAGGCTTGACGAAAGTTTGACAAAGTTTAACCAGACTGAGCAAGGGTTGACAGACTCTTTGACATTTTAGGAGAGTTTGACTGAGGCTTGAGCAAGACTTGACCAAGGCTTGTCTAAGCTTTGACCCAGGTTTTACCACGATTTGACCTAGGCTTGACCAAGGTTCGCTCAAAAGTTAACCATGGCTTGACCAATTTTGACCAAGATTTTGACCAAGGAGTGACCTAGGTTTGATGACGGCTTGACCAAGATTTGACCAAGATTTAACCAAGACTTGAATAGCGTTTGACCATCGTTTTGAAAAGAAATCTTAAATAAATGTCAGCGAATCGCCAAGACAAACGTGGACAAACGAGTCACAAGACAAAACACGACGCGTTTCGACCTCTTAGGTCTTCTTCAGGCAAGACACAAACAAATAGGACAATGAAAATGATGAACGAATTTGTCACTTAGCTTAGATCTATTCAGCGCAAGGTAGGCAGGCGTTGAGTCAGGTTTTGAAAAGGTTTGACCAAGGGTTGATGAACGCTTGATAAAGATTTGACCGACGTCTTATAGAAAATTTAATCAAGGTTTGACCGTAGTTTGATTTAGATATTAACCAAGACTTGATAATTGTTTGACCAACGTTTTGACAAAGATTTGATCAAAAAATCATCAACGCTGGACCATGGTTTGATCAAGATTTAACCAAGGCCTGTGTTTCACCAACTCTTTGAGCAAGGAGTGATGAAGGCTTGAACAGAATTTGATCTAGGGTTTATTACGATTTGATCAAGGCTTGACTATGGTTTGATTAAGATTAAATCAAGGCTTGACTAACGTTTGACCAACGTTTTGTCAAAAGGTGGACCTATGTCTGAAGACGGCTTGACCAGGATTTGACAAGATTTGATCAAGGTTTCCTCAAAGCTTCACCGAGGTTTGATCAAAGTTTCATCAAGACTTGGCCAAGGTTTGATCCAGATTTAATCAAGGCTTGGCTAAAGTTTGACCAACGTTTTGTCAAAGATTTGGCCAAGAGGTGGGTCAAGGCTTGACCAAAATTTGACCAAGGTTTCATGAAAATGTGTTCATGGCTTGAGCATGGGTTGGTTAAGATTTAACCAAGACCTGACTAATGTTTGACCAACGTTTTGACAAAGGCCTGGCCATGGCTTGGTGAAGAGTTGACCAAGATTTGATCAAGATGTGATCAAATTTTCATCAAGGATTGACAATGGTTTGATCCGGATTTAGCCAAGACAAGAGTAATATTTCACCCACATTGTGTCAGAGGTTTGAAGGCTTGACTAAGGTTGGATTAAGATTTGACAAAGACTTGACCAATGTTCGACCAAAGGTTTGACCTAAGCTTGATGAAGGCTTGACTAAGAATTGACCAAGAATTGATCAACCTTTGCACACGAGTGTTACCAAATTCTTGGGAGGAACCCTCATGATAAACCCTGGACGCTAAAAGGCTCGCATAGAAAATGGCATTTGCCGGTTCTTTACCTTTGCAGGCGTTTAGCGCAGCCTACGCGTTCCACAAAAGCGAAGACCTATGGAATGCTCCCCTCAGCTTCAAGCCGGAGAGATTTCTGGATGACCAAGGACAGATCTTGCCCGTCACCCATCCCACCAGACTGAAGTAAGGCCCAGTATCGAGACCACTACTTCTTCTTGTTCTTGCTCTTGTTCTCGCTCTTCTTGTTCTTGTTCTTGCTCTTGTTGTTGTTGTTGTCATTGTTGTTGTTATGTTGTTGTTTGTTGTTGTTTTTCTTCTTCTTCTTCTTCTTTGGCTCCTTTTCCTCCTCCTCCTCCTCCTCCACCTCCTCCTCCTTCTCCTCCTCCTCCTCCTTCTCCTTCGTCTTCTTCTTCTTCTTCTTCTTCTTCTTCTTCTTCTTCTCCTCCTTCTTCTTCTCCTTCCTTTCCTTCCTCTTCTTCTTCTTCTTCTTCTTCTTCGTTAGTCTCGTCGTCGTCATCCTCATCGTGACAATGTTCCCCCCTTTTCTCCACCAGCTTGCTGCCCTTCAGCACAGGCAAGCGGGCGTGTCCAGGGGAAGGCTTTGCACGTGCCCGCATCTTCCTCTTCGTCACCACGCTCATGCAGAACTTTGACATCCTGCCGCCCACCAATGAGAAGCTGGTGAGCCTGGGCCCGGAGTCCTGGGAGTTTGGCCTCATCTCCATCCTGAAGAACTACCACTGCCGCTTCCGCCGAAGGCAGCTGTGAAGCAGCAGGCCCGCTCGTGGAGAAATCAAGTTCTTTCAGAGTGAAAACTTTCAACGGATCTTCCTACCGAGCAGAAAATGTAACTCTTGTTTAGTGGATGGGAGGGCAAACAAATAGATAATAATGGCGGAACATTAGGACGGAACGATTCTTTTTTTTTAATCTGTAGTTTTTTTGTGTTTTTTTTTTAACGCGTCATTCATCTGAGTCTGTGTCCTAAGATGACTCGAGTTTTTGTCTGTGAGGAAAGTGAGTTAGAAGCTTGGTGGTTTAAACTCTTTTGTTTTTCGTCTCTCTTACCCTTCTGAATAGATGAACAAATAAATAAACATAGATAGACAGACAGACAGATAGATAGATAGATAGATAGATAGATAGATAGAGATAGAGATAGATAGATAGATATAGATGGACAGATATAGAGAGACAGATAGATAGATAGATATGATTTGCCAAGGTCTGTCATCTTCTTTGCAAATGGTAGGGAGACCCATCTAAATTCATCTGTGGGCACTTTTAACTTTGGGGTGATCGTAGGGGTGAGAGCCACATGGAGGGGTGGGAGTGGAAGGCGGGGGTGGTGGCGGTAAACAGGAGTTAGGAGAAGGGGAGGGGAGGGGGGAGGGGGGTGAGAGGGTAGAAGGAGGGAGGAAGGGTATGGGAAGCAGTTGTTCTCTTTTCCTGGCCCAGAAAGACTCATGGTGATTTCTTTTTTTAAAGCACCTCTTCTTCCTCCTCCCACCCCTCCACACACACACACACACACACACACACACACACACACACACACACACACACACACACACACACGCACGCACGCACGCACGCATTCATGCACGCTCGCACGCACGCACACATATCGCACGCGCCCTACACACAGGTCTACCACCACCATCCTTTCCGGTAAAGTAAATAAATAAATGAATAAATGAATAATTAAATCAATATAGAAATAGGTGAATAAAGAACCAAACAAATAAACGGATGATACATATATGCATGCATACATACATACATACATACATACATACATGAAAGGCAATGACCATTTTTGTCGTTGTGAGGGACAGGGACAGAGAGGAGGGGGGTAGAGGCCAGGGAGGAGGGAGTACTCGTGGTGGGTGGGGAGAAGGATGACGGGGGGGGGGGGGGGGGGGGGGTAAGGGGAGGAGCGCCGTGGGCGAGGGCAGCCGGAGCGGTGACGGGGAGGAGAAGGAGGGGGGGGGAGGGAATGTTGTGAGGATAGGGGTGGGGGGTGGAGGGTAGTGGGGAAAGGGAAACGGGGAAAGAGGTGCGGAGAAAGGGCGGAGAGGAACTGGGCACTTACAGGGAAGAAGGCGAGGGGGGGGGGGGGGGGGGGGGGGGACGGGTGAGTGGATGATTGAGGTGGAATCGGGAGGGGAGAGGGGGGGGGGTTGCTGGAGGTGGGCGAGACAGCTCAGAGAGAGAGAGAGAGAGAGAGAGAGAGAGAGAGAGAGAGAGAGAGAGATGGGACTTTTTTCAGTTAGTAATTGTCTCTTCCCCTGGCGTGGAAGACAATGCAGATTTTGCTCATGAATTGGTTCAGGGGGCAGATCCATACTTTGCTTGAAGATGGTAGAGGTCGGCGCTCTCTCGAATCCTCCTGTACTCACAGCTGACATTTCAGTAATATATCATCGGACCTTGTACGACAATTACGCGGAGATCGAACCAGCTTGTCCGTGCGTCATCCTTTTACTTTCCATGGTCTGAATAATCACCCATACAATGCGGAGCCATTTATACGGGATCTATAAACATTTCTAAGAACAGCTGTTACTATTTGAATATTATTTCAACAGCCGTCGTCAAATCTGCAGAAGAAAATTAGACAGAGACAGAAAAGAACAAAACGCTCACAGCTGTTATTCAATGAAAACGGATCATGTAACTGTCATTGTCAGGACTATAGAACAATCAGAGATCTAGAAATCAGATGCGTAGTCTTATCATAGATGCCATTAGAACACTGCTTATCCAACGAGTCGCCTCCCCACACCAGGAAAAAAATTCTACAAAGATCGAAAGAAAAAAAAGATATACTCACACATGTTCCCAACTTGATATATCATAAGCTGCTATCAAGTTCCAGTTAAGTAGCTGTCACACAACCCGTATCACTTAGATAGGTGCCACGTGACATCTATTGCTTAAGCAGCCGTCACCCGACCAGTATCACTTAACGTAGCTGTCACCTGACCTTTATTGCTTAGTTTTCGCCTGACCTTTATTGCTTGGTTAGTTTTCGCCTGACCTTTATTGCTTAGTTAGTTTTCGCCTGAACTTTATTGCTTAGTTAGTTTTCGCCTGACTTTTATTGTTTAGTTTTCGCCTGACTTTTATTGCTTAGTTAGTTTTCGCCTGACTGTTATTGCTTAGTTGGTTTTTCCTGACTTTTATTGTTTAGTTTTCGCCTGACTTGTATTGCTTGAGGAGTTGTCGCCTGACCTTTATTACTTACTTAGTTTTTCCTGACTGTTATTGCTTAGATAGTTTTTCCTGACTGTTATTGCTTACTTAGTTTTTCCTGACTGTTATTGCTTAGATAGTTTTTCCTGACTGTTATTGCTTACTTAGTTTTTCCTGACATTTATTGCTTAGTTTTCGCCTGACTTTTATTACTTAGGGAGTTGTCGCCTGACTTTTATTGCTTAGTTTTCGCCTGACTTTAATTGCTTAGTTTTCGCCTGACTTTAATTGCTTAGTTTTTGCCTGCCTTTTATTGCTTAGGGAGTTGTCGCCTGACTTTTATTGCTTAGTTTTCGCCTGACTTTAATTGCTTAGTTTTCGCCTGACTTTAATTGCTTAGTTTTCGCCTGCCTTTTATTGCTTAGGTTAGTTGTTGCCTGACCTTTACACCTCAGATAGCTGTCGCCTGACCGTTATTTCTTTGTAGCTGTCGTCTGACCTTTATTGCTTAAGAAGCCGTCACCTGGCCTTTATAACTTAGTTTGCTGTCCTCTGACCTTCATTACTTAGGTAGCTGTCGCCTGACCTTTATAACTTAGTTTGCTGTCCTCTGACCTTCATTGCTTGAGTAGCTGTCGACTGACCTTTAAAATGAAATACATAAATAAATGAATAAATAAATAAATAAATAAATAAAGAGAGAGAGAGAGAGAGAGAGAGAGAGAGAGAGAGAGAGAGAGAGAGAGGAGATGGTCCTTATGGAGGGGGAAATTTGAGAGAGGGGAGGGTGTGTGGGTGTATCAGGAGAGGGGGGTGGTGGTGGTGGTGGAAGTGGGGGTGGGAGGGTGCGTCGTCTACGGACTGACGGGGACACACACACACACACACACACACACACACACACACACACACACACACACACACCACGCACGCACGCACGCACGCACGCACGCACACCACACACACACACACACACACCACACACACACACACACACACACACACACACACACACACACACACACACACATCTGTATATAAGAAATTCGACATTTGTATAACCTATTCGGATACAATACTATTTGGAAATATTTTTTTCACCTCTCTTTTTTTTCACCAACAAATTTTCCTTATCACACTTGTTGTAATTTATGGAAGCATTTTAGTTTTGGAAAGTAATAATTACCGTTTTCATCATGAACTTTGCTCAGGAAAAAAAAAAGGAAATTACTTTTTAAGGGAGAAGCAGCGTTTGTGTGAATGACAAATGGCAATCATAATATAAAGAAAGGTTTAAAAATAAATGAATAAAGTAGATACGAAAATATGAAATAAATAAGTAAATGAACAAATAAGTAAAAAGCGCATAAATAGATCGAATTAATGAATAACTAGCTAACTAACTAACTAAACAAACAAATAAATGAATGAATAAAGAAACAAATAAATTCGGCGCTTTTGACGCTGTTGGGACATCCATCAAGATATGAATCCAAAGAAAGATCCCCAGACGCTTGTGACCCTTGGAAGCCACGTTTCGTGAAAATAGGTAATTATGGTAGTAACGTTCGCCTTCAGGCATTATGCGCCCGATCCCCGAGACTGCTATAGCGGCAGACTGGTCACATGAGTGCCATTGACACCATTGTATGTATATAATGGATGGTTATCCGTTTTTATAGGTCATAGATACCCTTTCTTCGTGAGTCAGAATAACCTGTTTTTATTATGTTTACGTTATACCGCAATATCGGGTCAAAATGCAAGAATATAGGTAATCATGAAACAACAACGAATTCATATCAAAACAACAACAATAAAACTACTACTATTACTATCAGTACTATTGCAACTGCTACTGCTTGCTGCTGGTCAACAAAAGCAGAGGTTAACATTATTATTATTTACACAAGTAAGATGTCATATAGGTGCTCAAACTAATTAGTTATGTCGCGAACAGTATTCTTGGTTTCCAATTTCTTTCCTCTATTATTTCTTTCTTCTTCTTTCCTTTTTTTCCTTCTTTCTTTCCTTTTTCTTTTTAGTATTGTAAAAATGCAAACGCTTTCTATATATATATATATATTTTTTTTTTTTTATCGATTTATCCAGTGTGTACCAAAGCTTTTTTAATTATTATTTTTTTTAAAATTTTTGTCTCTTCCTTTATTTTCTCTTTTGTTTTTCTCGCCACTCTGTTCACTTGTTTGCGTTTCTTGTTTGATTCTAGAAGTCTTAGCTTTCGATTGTCGCATACTTTCGTCCTTTCTGACGATATTTCAGATATTGCTGAATCGTACTAATTATTGATTTGTTGTTTAATCTTCATTTTGCCGGAAAATGTGTTGTTTTTTTTACAATGAGGAATGTTATTGGCAAATAGCTTACCAGATGTGATTCGTTTCAGAATTGCAAGCAATATTTATGACATGTTTGTGGCTTTTCTCTTAGTAATTGGAGAAAACACACACACACACACACACACACACACACACACACACACACACACACACACACACACACCACACACACAAAAGAGTTTCGAATGACATACATTTCTTTTCGTTATTTCTTCCTTTATTCTGTCATGGATATATTCATAGGCTCATACGTTCACTATACATCTGCGTATTTATATGTTTTCGTTTAACTTGATTACTTCTGTTCTCAGTATGTAGGCAAGTTGTACTGGTTTGTTATTGTTGTACTTGCTGCTGGTTTATTTCTTTTCACGAACAACGGAATGTAAAACGCTTTATTGTTCCAATTACACGAAATAAAGAATATCGACTTGAAATGTGCATTCGTCTGTTCGTTTTTATTTAAACAGAATCTGCGCTTTCCCTCCTTCCCCCACCCACCCTCTCTCTCTGTCTGTCTGTCTGTCTGTCTGTCTGTCTGTCTGTCTGTCTTCTCTCTCTCTCTGGGTATAAGGATGATTTTTTTCAAACATGAAGAGAGAAAACGTGAGCAGAGAATGACAGTTATATAGTGAAACGATCAATTGATGAAATTATAATGGAAAATGAAAAAACGAGAGAGAGAGAGAGAGAGAGAGAGAGAGAGAGAGAGAGAGAGAGAGAAAGAACGAACGAACGAACGAACGAAGAACGAATCTTTTTTAATGAGGGAAAAAGCGGAATAAGCACAAAATGGCTTTTTTTACATCCGGCCCTCAACAAAGGGAAATACATATAAAATGCAATAATAACATCAGCAAAACTAATCTAGAATTAAAGTAAACATACATAAACACTATAAATAGACAGAGGAAATGGTTAACACAAAAGAACAGACGACAATCAATGCCTGGAAGAGAGAGAGGGAGAGAGAGAGAGAGAGGAGAGAGAGAGAGAGAGAGAGAGAGACAGAAGACAGACAGACAGACAGACAGACAGACAGAGAGAGAGAGAGACAGAGACAGAGACAGAGAGACAGAGAGAGAAACAGATGGGAGGGGAGGGGTCATCATATATAGTTCATGAAAAAATGGTTATTGGAAGATAGATAAATATATATAATAAACATTATCACAACAATAAAATTATAACACATTTCTGGAAAAAGAAAAAAAAATCATTGAACAGGCACCCCAACCTGTAAGCAAAGACAAACATTTACACTTGACAAGCAGCACCTTTGGAACAATAGATGAAAGAGACCAGTACAGAGAGAGAGAGAGAAGACAGACAGACAGACAGACAGACAGACAGAGGGAGAGAGAGAGAGTGAGAGAGACAGAGAGAGAGAGAGAGAGAGAGAGAGAGAGAGTTTAAGAGCATGAATTGGAAAATTCAGTCATTAGCTGGGTATGAAGTGCCCTTTTAAAGCTATATATGCTGGCATGAACATCAAGAGAGGGTGAAATGCGGTTCCACAAGAAGCCGCCAGAGTAGTGAAGACTGGTTTTAAACATATCTATTCTTGGACGGGGTATTACAATTTTATGAAAATGGCGATTTTCATTCAATCTAAATTTCTCTGTAATTGAAGGGGGAGCACTGGTTTTAAACATATCTATTCTTGGACGGGGTATTACAATTTTATGAAAATGGCGATTTTCATTCAATCTAAATTTCTCTGTAATTGAAGGGGGAGCACGACCCGAAAGAATCTTAAACATGAATAAAGCTTTATTGAATTTAAGCTTCAAGTTTAATGGTAAAATATCCAGATCTGTATAGTCAGAGTATGATAACGTAACCGATTTTAACAAAACTAATTTCAGGGAACGTCTATAAAGACTAAACAAAGGTTTGAGTATATGATTACTTGCTGAATCCCAAATTGTAGATGCATAATTTATATGGGATTCAATATAAGCGTGAAAAAATATTTTACGTGAATGGCAGTCTAGGAAATGCTTTATCTTGGACAGCTGGTATATCTTTTTGAAACTGTTTTGCACAAAGACCGTACATGTTCTGACCATGACAGATTGTTATCTATAACTACTCCTAAGACTTTATGACAGACTGTTTCTTCGATAGTTATGCCATTGATAGAAAGGGGTGTGCTCGTATAAGAAAGGGTTTGACGTTTTTGTCTTGTGGTTATGATCATATGTTTGGTTTTGACAGGGTTTAAACACATATGGTTTAATTCAGACCATTTGGTTAGCTGGTTAATACTTTGCTGTAATAACATAGATACTTTTTCTCCTTTGCGATCACATGCATGAACAGTAGTGTCATCGGCGAACATATCACAAAGCGCTGGGAGAAACAGGGGGAGATCATTAATATATATTGAGAAAAGTATGGGTCCTAGGACGGAGCCTTGAGGAACACCATGTTTGAGAGGCAAGATAGAAGACTGGCGTTCATGAATTGAGACAATTTGTTTTCTGTCGCTTAAAAACGAAGAGATTAGTTCTAGAGCATTATTGGATAAACGGTACAATTTTAACTTTTTTAGAAGCAGTGTGTGGTCAATTACATCAAAAGCTTTTGCAAAGTCAATAAAAAGGACACCGGTCACTTTGTTTTCATTGATATTTGAGAGCCATTTGTCTACTAGGTTGGTCAGTGCAGTGTGGCAGGAGTGATGTTTCCTGAAACCAGACTGATTAGGGTGAAATAAGTTATATTTGTCAAAATGGTTAAGAATACATCTTCTTAGATGATACTCTAAAGGTTTTGATACCACAGACAGGATAGAAATTGGTCTGTAATTACAAGGATCCGAGGTGTCACCTGATTTATAGATGGGTCTTACCCTAGCAATTTTGAAAGATTTAGGAAATTGGGTTTTAGATATACATAAATTGAAGATGTAGGTCAGTGTATCAGAAATAATTGGAGCTGCAAGTTTTAGGATTTTGCCATCAATACCGTCTAAGCCACGAGCACATGTTTCTTTTAGACGGATCAGGGCATTATATACATCATGGACTGACATTAAGGGGATGTCTAAGTCTGAGGATATGGCTTTTGAATCACAGAAATCGTTTAATAATGTAAGAGTGTTTTGGACAGATCTATCTAATTTTATTGTTGTCTTAGCAATATTAAAAAAATGGTCATTAAGTTTCTCGGGACACAGGTCTTCATGAGATGTATTTTTACTGATGTTTTTGTTCGTCAGCTGATTGATAGCATTCCAAATTGCTCTGCTATTGGTATTAGAAGAAACAAGTTCTTGAAAGTACTTTTTCTTAGCTGCTCGTTTTACATAATTAACATGATTTCTTTGATTTACAAATTCTTTCTTCGTTCCCGTAGACAAAAGGTGATCTCTTTGGTTCATAGCGTCCTGTACATCTTTTGATAGCCATGGTAACAGAGGGCTGCTTCTAACACGCTTGGTTTTGAAAGGTGCATGTTTATCATAAATATTTAAAAAATTGTGGTACCAAACTTCCCAGGCTTCATCAGGATTTGTAAATTGGTAGACTAGGAAAAGATGTGAATTGCTCAAATCAAACAAAAATTTATTTTTATCAAAATTCCGTAAGCACCTGTATCTTATAAACGTGTGACCATTCTTCGGAATGTTAACTCCTTTTTTCGACCAAGTGAAGCATACTGGGAAATGATCACTATAACCATACAGCGGTGAACACACTTCTATTATATTGCTTTTTGTCGTGGTGTAAATGTGATCAATAAGAGTTTTGGATGTGGGTGTTACCCTTGTGGGTTTATCGATTAACTGAACAAGTTGAAAAGATTCATAACAATGAACCCATGTGTTGTTACATTTTAGCAAATCAATGTTAAAATCGCCTAACAATATCAGCTCATCCGAAAGCAAGGAAATATCTTCTAACAGTAGAGTGAAATTGTCAATCCAACTGACATGTTCTGCTGGATTGCGGTATATGAAACCCAGATGAACTGGCTCACATTTTTTAAAATCAACTTGGATCCATACTGACTCGATGTTATGGTAATTACGAGGTTCAACACATTTAAACTTTATACTATGGTGAATGTACACTATCAAGCCCGTCTCTTTGGGATGTTTAGCATCTTTGCGGATTATATTATATCCAGGAATGGCGATTTCAGAATCTAGAATGTGTTCTGTAAGACGTGATTCGGCAAAGCCAAAAATATGGAAATGCTTACCAGCATTTGTCAAAACATACGAAACATCAGATATTTTATTGATTAAGTGATTTATGTTGAGGAATCCCACTCTAAAACCATCTTTAGACGGCCAAGTTTCTAAAGTGTCAGGCATCTTTAAGATCGGCGAAAGCAGACGAAGAGAGGGGGGATACACGAAGTATTAAACGTGGGGGAGGACGGAAGAAGGGTAAGTAGTGACTAATGAAGAAGGGAGGGAGGGGACAAAAGCCCTAAGCAAACAAACAAAACCCCAAACAAACAACAACAAAAAACCCCGACGAGCTACAACAACAACAAAGAAAAACAGTGAGGCAGAATGACAAAAAGTAATACAAGCTTATGTATGAACAATGGAAGAAACTTTAGCCACAAGCACACATACTTGTTGTTTAAAATAGAAATCTATCTGATCGGTCTTACAAATTACGAGAAAGATATTAGTCATTACCAAGATCCAAAACGAGAAGAGAAGAGAGAGAGAGATCCAGAGAGAACGAGGAGAGA
>CM065734.1:25922124-25927124 GCA_033310375.1 Conus canariensis | reverse complement strand
CACACACAACTGCCCCTATCCTCACAACGTACACCACGTTACACTTCCACCTCCCTCCCCAACCCCCCCCCCCCACCCCCCCCCCCACCACACACCCCCCCCCCCCCCCCCCCACCCACCACCCCCCCCCCCCCCCCCCCACCCCCCCCCCCCCCCCCCCCCCCCCCCCCCCCCCCCCCCACTCGTCTGCTGGCAGAGCAATCCAGCAAGCCAGTTCTAAGCCACATTCAACGTTCACGTCTGTACGTCTGTGACACCCCCCTTCCCCCTCTCCCTCCCCACCCCCCCCCCCCCCCCCCCCCCCCCCTCCCCCCACACTCGTCTGCTGGCAGAGCAATCCAGCAAGCCAGTTCTAAGCCACATTCAACGTTCACCCGTTCAAATTATCGGCACAATGGCCCACTGTGAAGAAAAGGGCCGTAGCTGCGAAGGCGCGTCCAGTTGCCCGGTGTAACGAAAAGTTTTAACTCCCCGAATGGTTTAACTCCCAGGGAGTTGAACTGTTCATTTGTAAATTTTAACTCCCTGGGAGTTATACCAGAATATAAAAAACTAACTCCCTCTGTGTTTCAGTTTGACTCCAGGGGAGTTATTCTGACATACCACCAGAATGACTCCCACCCACCACGCACTCCCGCACCTCGCTACCACCAATGCATTATATATATATATATATATATATAATATATATATATATAAACAGAGAGTTTAAAAACCACAACAGACAAGATAAAAAGATTTCCAAAATTTTCGGCTTTAATGCCTTCCTCAGTGGTGAGTTGACTGGCCGGCGAGTCACACAACATTTATACATGAATAAAAAGGAAGTGAATAAAATTCACTATCTTAAAACAAGAAGCTAAAAAGAAAAAGAATTGCACGTACCAGGCGAATCTTTCAAATGGAAGGGGAGCAAAGGGACGTGATAGTATGAGGAAGAGGGGCTGAGTAAGCGTGTGTAAAAGCGTGCGCGCGTCACGCACATGTGGGAGTGTGTGCGTATATGAGAGTGTGTTAGTGTGAGTGAGTGTGAGTTTGAGTGTGTGTGTGTGTGTGTGTGTGTGTGTGTGTGTGTGTGTGTGTGTGTGTGTGAGTGTGTGTGTGTGTGAGTGTGTGTGTGTGTGAGAGCGTGTGTATTGTGTGTAGGGGGGGGGGAAGGAAGGGGGGAAGGAAGGGGGGGGGGTTGGTAGGGGGAGGCAAAAGGAGTCAAGCGGCGTAGAACATGAACAGTTATTGTAGTGAGTTGAGTCCGAAAGGATGGAGAGTTTTCAATTTTCTTATCCAGAATTTTTCCCTACAAATTCTGTGCGTGTGGCTGTCTGAAAAAACTTTTTCTATCACCATGCATTTCATGTTGGCTAGGGTGTGGTTGGGCAGGTTGAAATGTTGCGTGATTGGAGTCCCGATGTTGTTCTTGATGTGAGATCTATGCAGATAGAAACGTTTTCTGAGTGAATTTTTTGTTTCACCAATGTATTGAGAATTCTGACAGAGTTCGCAGAACATGAGATAAATGATGTTATTGGTTTGACAGTCAATATGGTGTCTTAGAGTAAATGTTTCTTTGGTCTGGTGGCTAATGAAATTGGTGGACTCCAAGGCGTGCTCTCTACAAATAATACATTTGTTGGAACATTTGAAAAAACCATTAGGGTCTTTAGGATTTAATTTGATGGGGAGGGCTGAGGGCATAAGCAAGTGTTTGAGAGAACGGCTGTTTCTTTCTCCTAGGATGGGTGGGTAAGGTATGGCCCGTTTAAGTTTGTCACTGGTGAAAACTGTCTGATATAATTCTTTAAACCATTGGCGGAGAGGGGGGTTGCTAGGGTTATGAGTGACAATAACGGGTGTTCTAGGGTTGGACAGCTTAGGTTTGTAAACAAGAGTATCATGTCTGGGTGTCTTTTTTGCCTTTTCACGAGCAGTGCGTAAAGTTTGGGGTTTGTAGCCTCTTAGTCTGAGAAATTCGAACATCTGCTCTGAGCGGGCAATGAAATCTTCTGGTTTAGAGCATATACGTCTGATTCTCAAAAACTGACTGTAGGGTAAATTCCTTTTGCAGAGAGGGGGATGGCTAGACTTGTAGTGTAAATAAGCATGTGCATCAGTGGGTTTAGTGTACAGATCTGTTTGGATAAAGCCATTCTCTAAGTATGATAATACGTCAAGGAAAGGAAGTTGGTCAACAGAGGTATTGTGAGTGAATTTAATGGTGGGATGAACTGTATTGATATACGTCAGGAATGTTTGTAGGTCAGTCTGAGTCCCTGTCCAGAGTAGCAGTATGTCGTCTATATATCTTTTCCAGAAGTGCTGAACAACATATATATATATACTAGCAGGGGCACCCGGCGTTGCCCGGGATATGAACATTCTTTGCGATACTCACGTCACGGCAAACATGTATTAATTGTTTTGATTTACAATCAATCACCCCCCCCCCCCCCAACATCTTCCCACCCCCTCCCCCCACACAAATACACATTCTCTCTCTCTCTCTCTCTCTCTCTCTCTCTCTCTCTCTCTCTCTCTCTCTCTCTCTCTCTTATACATTCTATTGTTTTCCGCCTGCCTCTGGCCCCTTTCGTCTGGATCTTCCCTAGCACGTCGAGATGCTTTTCTCGTTCAATTTTCCGCCTGCACTCACTGTTCCCATTCCCATTCTTCTGATTGCCCTTAATTTTGTAGGAATAGATTTTGTGCAGAAGTAGTTTATTTCAACGGGTCTGTGTCCAATGAAAAAATAGTGTATCAGGCTTTCCACTGTACAATCATTTTTCTGGCCCCTCTCATTCCTCCCTTTTCATCCCCCTACCCTGTCCCATCCATGTTGCAAAACTACTTACCGTTACTGGACATACGCATACCGAATTTTATCAATAGTGGTGTAAATTTAGAAAATAACGGTTTTTAACGGTCAATGTTAAGTTTTGGTTCGTAAAATTTGCATAACATTGTTCAGCGCTTAAAACTGTACGTGCATACGGAATGTTATCAAGAAGGGTGAAAATTTCGAAATTCAGAAAATAACGGTTTTTAACGGTCAATGTTAAGTTTCGGAACTTGAAAATTGTATATCATTGTTTAGCGTTCAAAACTGCACATGTATATCGAATTTCTTCAAGAATACTCTAAATTTATAAAATAACGTTTTTTAACGGTCAATTGTAAATTTCGGTTCGTAAAAGTTGTATATCATTTTTCGGCATTTAAAACTGCACATGTATACCGAATTTCATCAAGAACAGCCTAAATTAAAAAAAATAACGGTTTTTAACGGTCAAATTTAATGGTCATAATGACTATCTAATGACCTTATGTTGCCCGCTGGATGTTCCTGTAGGCTTATGTCAAGTTTGGTGGCGATCCGATGACTCTTGTGGCCGCCACCCTCAGAAGACGGGTTTTAAAGAGTTTTTATAGGGTTTGGTGTTTTTAACGGTTTTTAACTGTTATAAATAACGTTTTATAACTGCCAAATAAGGGTTCTAATTTTCGAGAAGTAGCCCCGTACTGTGCAATGTCACAACGGCCATTTGATGAAAAGCAGAGGAAAAATATGTCTTTGAAACCGTTATAACAGTTTTTTGAACGGTTTTTTAACGGTTTTAGTTTTTTAGAGATTAGCCCCAAACCATCCTCGGGTCACAACAGACTACCTGCTAAACCATCCATGTTGCAAAATTACCTACCGTTACTGGACATACGCATACCGAATTTTATCAATAGTGGTGTAAATTTAGAAAATAACGGTTTTTAACGGTCAGTGTTAAGTTTTGGTTCGTAAAATTTGCATAACATTGTTCAGCGCTTAAAACTGTACGTGCATACGGAATGTTATCAAGAAGGGTGAAAATTTCGAAATTCAGAAAATAACGGTTTTTAACGGTCAATGTTAAGTTTCGGAACTTGAAAATTGTATATCATTGTTTAGCGTTCAAAACTGCACATGTATATCGAATTTCTTCAAGAATACTCTAAATTTATAAAATAACGTTTTTTAACGGTCAATTGTAAATTTCGGTTCGTAAAAGTTGTATATCATTTTTCGGCATTTAAAACTGCACATGTATACCGAATTTCATCAAGAACAACCTAAATTTTGAAAATAACGGTTTTTAACGGTCAAATTTAATGGTCATAATGACTATCTAATGACCTATGTTACCCGCTGGATGTTCCTGTAGGCTTATGTCAAGTTTGGTGGCGATCCGATAACTCTCGTGGCCGGCAACCTCAGAAGATCGGGTTTTAAACAGTTTTTTTTTTTTATAGGGTTTGGTGTTTTTAACGGTTTTTAACTGTTATAAATAACGTTTTATAACTGCCAAATAAGGGTTCTAATTTTCGAGAAGTAGCCCCGTACCTGTGCAATGTCACAACGGTCATTTCATGAAAAGCAGAGGAAAAAGATGTCTTTGAAACTGTTATAAGTTTTTTTTAACGGTTTTTAACGGTTTTATTTTTGTAGAGATTAGCCCCAAACCATCCTCGGGTCACAACAGACATACCTGCTAAATTTCAAGAAGATCGGGTTTTAAACAGTTTCTTTTATAGGGTTTGGTGTTTTTAACGGTTTTCAACTGTTATAAATAACGTTTTTTAACTGCCAAATAACGGTTCTAATTTTAGAGAAGTAGTCCTGTACCTGTGCAATGTCACAACGGCTATTTGAAGAAAAGCAGAGGAAAAAGATGACTTTGAAACCGTTATAACAGCTTTTTAACGGTTTTTAACGGTTTTATTTTTTTAGAGATTAGCCCAAAACCATCCTCGGGTCACAACGGACATACCTGCCAAATTTCATTACAATCGGTTGAGCCGTTTTTGAGTCTATAGCGTACACAGACACACACAGATAGACAGAATTTGCCATTTATATATTATATATATATATATATATAGAGAGAGAGAGAGAGAGAGAGACACAATTGAAGTAAAAAGGCAAACAAGCAATGTAAACAAATATAATCCAATATTTCGAGCGGCTGCTCTTTTTC
>CM065734.1:25907124-25917124 GCA_033310375.1 Conus canariensis | reverse complement strand
GGTGAACGCAGGATAGTAATTGTCTTACATTAAGGAACTGGAAACATCAGAATTACGCCACATTGGAAAACGGAAAGTTGAACGCCATAAATGCGGCAGACCGGAGGACTTGAAATTGTCTGTTTTGAGGAAGGATGCAGAATTGGAATAGTCCCATTTTAGGAAGATAGAAGGACTGGAAATGTCCCGCATTAAGGAATAGGAAGGACATGAATTGTCCTTCGTTACGGAAAAAAAGGAGGATTGGAATTGTCTAACCTGCGGGAGAAGCAACATTGCAAAAATCTCACATTAAAAACATGGCGGTATTAAAACTGTCCCGTATTAGGGAGAAGAAAAGGAAGAAAACTGTGTCCTATATTCAGAAGGAAAGAAGGACTGGGATCGTCCCGTATTAGGTTAGAACGAGGATCGGTCATTGTCCACTCTGGGATTAAAGAAAGAATGGAAGCGCCCCGCATTCGGGAGAAGGAAAAATTGAAATTATCCACATTAGGGAAAGGCAAGAATTGTCCAACGTTAGGGAGCAAAACTTAACACTACTACACTTCATGGGGAAAAAGCAGAACTGAAATCGTTCAATATCTGGGAGAATAAAGTCTTTGAATCGTTCTATATTCAGGAGAAGTATGGATTGGAATCGCTCCACATCTAGGAAAAGGCAATACTGGAACTGTCCGACATTAAGAAGAAGGCAAGACTGGAATTGTCTTACGTTGCAAAGGAGGATGGAAGGAATTTTGAGCGGAATGCGGAACTGGAGCTTTGCCCCATTACAGAGATGCTAGGTCTAAAATTGTTTCACTTAAGAGAGAAACTATGGTAGGACTTACCACACATTTGGAAAGAACGCAAGACTACGGCAACAACAAACTCATCAACCCATTGTCAATCCTCCATGCATATGTCCTTATTTTCAGCCTTACATATTGAAGACATTTTATTTGCTCATTACGCATAGAAGAAATTTTGCTGGCTTATCACATCCACGAGTTATCGCAAGCTTCTACTTTTCATATCAGAATGTTAAAGTTGTTAAAGTGGTAGATGAGGCCGGGGAAGGGGGTGGGGGAGTTGCGAGTGAAGAGGCAACTAAGGCCAGATGAAGGGATGGATCGTAGACATAATTCGGTTCATTCCGAGGACAGCTCCATTCTGGCAACCTGACAAATCCCCAGACCACAAGAGTTCCGTTAAGAAATGAATAATGTTTATTCCCAAAGCAGCACCATTCTGGGTTTGACAAACACCCGAAGCCACACCATTCCATCGATCAAATAGTTCAAATTCTATCTACTTGGCCCAAGCTAATACAATACCCACACTCTTTCAGACAATATAATGGAGCTGAAAAATATTGACTACCTTGAAACAAAAGGCGTCTACCATTCTGCTTTATTTGTCACCCTCAGTTAAAAAAAAAAGTAAATACATAAACAAAAACGCCTCAATGAAACAGAACATGCGTAAGAAACTCCTTGCATGTGGGCAAATAGGCTCAGTGTGTAAGCAGGATAGTGTGCATATAATTATACTCTCAACTTAGTCGCCAGTTTGTTACAGAAAACAACTTAGTCGCCAGTTTGTTACAGAAAAGCTGGTACATCATAATTTACACAAAAAGGAGGGAGAACTGTAAACTTCAAGAACAAACACGTACGGCATCACAAATTCGGGAAATAAAATATGTGGACGAAAGTCGCTAGAGAGTGGGAGAGAGAGAGAGAGAGAGAGAGAGAGAGAGAGAGAAGAGAGAGAGAGAGGGAGGAGAGAGAGAGAGAAAGGGGAGAGAGAGAGAGAGAGAAGGGGGGAGAGAGAGAGAGAGAGGAGGGGGGGGGGGGGAGAGGCAGGAACAATGACAAAAATGGGAGATCATTGCTGATCAATACCAATCGCCAGAAAATTAACACAATTCGCCGATCCGCACACTCCGACGTGTATGCAAGTGAAACAAAAGAAAAACAAAAACAACAGTTAAACAACCTAGTCTTCTTCATTTCCACAGACACTCATTCTGTAGGAATTAATATCATCAAATCGCATGGTCAAAAAAATCCCAGATAGTTTCTAAAACGCTGAGACTCAATCACTCTCAAGCTGATAGCATACACAGGGCGCATCCAGATCGCCTGGAGAAAGTTCCAGAGAAAGCTTGACCGATTCCCCAGACCACACGATGCCATAACACAGGTGGCAGATTCCAAGCCAGCACCACCTTAAGCTTCGTTCGTTCCCATGAGGATGTTACGTCTCGCGCACGCTCTTCCACGCACGGTTTGTAGAACTGACACCCATCAACTATACAAAATCTCTTTGGGGTGTCACATCTTGCATGAACTCGCTTATTCTGTAGGAGTGGTACCCCTCGACCACACGCACCATCGTCCCTGAGTATCCATAGTCACTCGGCCC
This sequence comes from Conus canariensis, assembly GCA_033310375.1. Classification (NCBI taxonomy): domain Eukaryota; kingdom Metazoa; phylum Mollusca; class Gastropoda; order Neogastropoda; family Conidae; genus Conus; species Conus canariensis. The sequence continues at coordinate 25,914,712 of CM065734.1, read as the reverse complement.
TTGGATATTCCACAACGTAAGAAGTGGTATGTGGAGGCACATCCCAAACTCCCCGCATGTCGTGGAAGACCTCTAATTTGCGTTGGATTACATGGGCAGCTAAATATTCCAATTCTCTATGATATGAGAGACAAGAAGTTGGCATGTTGCTGTTGTATCAGTCATGTTGCTGTTGTGTCAGTCATGTTGCTGTTGTGTCAGTCAGTCATGTTGCTGTTGTGTCAGTCAGTCATGTTGCTGTTGTGTCAGTCATGTTGCTGTTGTGTCAGTCGTGTTGCTGTTGTGTCAGTCATGTTGCTGTTGTGTCAGGCATGTTGCTGTTGTGTCAGTCATGTCGAAGACCTACGTTACAGCAGGTGAGTCTTTCCTTTAAGTGTGTGTGTTTTTTCTTTCTTTTTCTCTTTCTTTTCTTCTTTTTTTTTTGGCTACATGTAACCATCTAGGCAAGCGAGTGAAAGAGCTAGTACTATCTCACTTTGGGACGTTGAACATCTCAGCTTCTCAGGCGATACACTCGTCGCACAACGAAGATAATCGGCCAGTCAGAGTGAATGTTGCGAGCACCGCAACGCAGTTGCCTCCACTGAGCATGACTTTTTTCTGCGGTTCTCCATCATGAAGATCGACAAATCGGTTCTCATTTCCAGATTGTGAATCGGATGTCAGTCTGCTCATAGTTTCCTGCTCTCCACTGAAGTCTCAAATGCACCCACAGGCTCTGCAGAAACAATATGGAGTGAATCGCCACAGTGAGAAATGAGCTCCTCGTCTGAGTCACGGGACAAGCCCCTCTGGGGCCGTACTTACATGTCGTCGGTAACGGGGAAGTGGCCTACTACCTCGTTGTAAGCACGAAGGTCCGTTACTTGCAGATCCATATGTCGAGAGTAACCTTTAACCTCGTGGTTTGCAGTGGGTGAGGGGTGGGTAACGTACGACGAGGATAGGGCATGAGTTCGCCGTGGGTTAGATCAAAACAAAGCCATTGGACACGTTCAATGGTCACGAACTTCACGCAAAGTTAAGATTTCGTCGTCACAACATCTTCCAGCTGACAAACACTCTCCAAGAAGGCACTGAATTTGATTTGCACGGACTGAGACACGGAACTCGGCCCCCCGCTCTACAAGTGTGTCTGTAGCTCCCAAGTTCGTCTGCTACGATAGTTGGCTTAGCTCTTGGTGTGTGTGTGTGTGTGTGTGTGTGTGTGTTGTGTGTGTGTGTGTGTATGGGTAGGCTAAATCTGTCCTCGTGCCTGTGTGTGTCACTGTTACTTTGTGTCAGTGTGTGTATGTGTGTGTGCGTGTGAGTGTGACTTCATCATGTTTATGGCCTTTTAATAGTTTTATCAAATTTGTTTTAGTTAAGCTGCTTTTTCAGTCTTTATGTGTGTCTGTGTCAGCGTGTTTGTGGGCATGCGCAGAAGGTTGGCGGTTATTCAAGACATGCGCAGAAGAAGGGAATCCCTCTTTTTATCTGACCTTCACCCTTTACTTTCTAGATACTTCGTAGGTACAAACCGAGGCAAAACCCAGATCATTTAGGTACGGAAGTAAAATGCGCTGAACCCACAGGGTTTGTACCCAGGAGTTAATCTCGTTGTAGAAGTAAGTTTACCGACGACATGTAAGTACGGCCCCTGCTGATGACTGCGATCCTGCAAACCCGCCAGGTAAGACCTACACAACAGCGGGGCGAAGCAAAGAGCTAGTACAAGAACATCTTCTTTACTTGAGCGAATTCACCTATTGTTACAAAGGCTTGAGTGTTCTTGTTGACAGTTTTGAAATCAAAATTTTGCGCTTCACAACGAAGAACATGTTGGTGGTCGCAGGAGCAGGATGATGGAACATCTCTTCTGGCAGGCAAAGGAGATCTTTAAGAAAGGTTCAACAATAACCGCTTCTGTTGTGGTTCTTCCTTGTACTGTTAAAGGCTGATGAATGAAGAATGCTTGAGTCTCACATGACGTGTCACACTGCAGCAAAGAGGACACAGACATCAGGCGAGTTGTCAAGACGAACGTGCTTCTGTTCGGGGCTGGGGCGTTTAGGGGAGAGGGAGGGAGGGTACGTGGGTGGCAATGAAGAGTTGGGGAGGGTGGAACAAAAGTAGGAAGAAGGAGGAGACATGGAGGAGGAACGTGGATGTCTGGAGGGAGAGGGGGGAGGGGGTGATGAGAGACAGGATCTCTGACGGATCAGTTTCCCATTTCACCTTTTCTTTTTTTTTTCCAAATATTTTGGTGTTGATTCCACTTTTTCTTCAAATGAGGGCAGACAACATGTGACTGATTCGATTCACCGTGTCATCTGGAGACTGAGTTCCTTTCATGTTGAAATACGAACGGTGAAGTAACGCCTGTCCTTGCGACAGCGTTATCCCAAGAATGCATCGTTGTTTTCCTGACCACCGCGTTCCCACTCCTTCACCATTCCCCTGTACCAGCGGTGCTCACTGGGTCATTTCAAGGGAGGCAACTCTCCAGGCTTGACGAGGTCTTGCAGAGCCGCCATGTCCGGCACACGTCCGTACACGGTGGTCCTGTACAGCAGGTGGTCGACGATCCTCATCAGGGTGGGGTCCAGCTTGTGAAAACTGATGGTCAGCTGACTGCAGCACTCCTCGCCCTGCACAGCATGCGGAGAGAAGCGTTAAGATTTGCTGTGTTGAACACAGTGGGCTTTTTCCCTAGTACTTCGGAGAGAGAGAGCGAGAGAGAGAGAGAAGTGGGGAGGGCCAGAGGGGGGGAGAGAGAGAGAGAGAGAGAGAGAGAGAGAGAGAGAGAGAGAGAGAGAGAGAGAGAGAGAGAGAAGAAGAAGAGAAGAAGAAGAAGAAGAAGAAAAGGGAGGAGAAGGTGCAGGAGGAGGAGGTGGAACAGGAGGAGGAGGTGGAACAGGAGGAGGAGGAGGAGAACGAGAAGAAGAAGAAGAAGAAGAAAAGAAGAAGAAGAAGAAAAGAAGAAGAAAAAGGAAAGGGAAGAAGAGAAGCAAGAAAGAAGAAGAAGAAGAAGAAAGGAGGAGAAGGTGAAGGAGGAGGAGGTGGAACAGGAGGAGGAGGAGGAGAACGAGAAGAAGAGGAAGAAGAAGAGAAGAAGAAGAAAGAAGAAGAAGAAGAAAACGAAGAAGAAGAAAAAGAGAAAGGGGAAGAAGAGAAGCAAGAGAAGAAGAAGAAGAAGAAGAAGAAGAAGAAGAAGAAGAAGAAGAAAACGCAGAGGAGAAAGGGGAGCAGGAGGAGGAAGAGAAGGAGGAGGAGAGAAGAAGAAGAAGAAGAAGAAGAAGAAGAAGAAGAAGATCGAGAAGAAAGAAAAAGAAGAAGAAGAGAGTTGGCGACAATTAGTCAAGTGAGTCCATGATCTCCTAATTCTTTCTGTGCAGAATGCTGGCGCAATACATTAGGCCGTCTCTCTTCTTCCTGCGTTAGCTTCAGATCTACAACAGAGTCGTGAGACTAACAGCATGTCGACAAGTCTTTTGTCAAAATTAATGGGTGAATAGCTGAATGAAACAACAACTAACAGGTGAAGTCCCACTGCTCTTTCTACCAATGTCGAGTAAGTTTACAAAGATCGGGAAAAAAAAGAACGAAGCCTGACATGCATAATCAATATTTATAAATTGAGAGACAGAAATGGACCAAACAAAAGCAAAGCAAAACAAAGAAAATCAGACCAAACTAAACCAACCAAACCAATCAAAGTTTTAAACAGTCCACATTCACCCTTTTTTCCATTCAAAATCCGCTTCAACTTCCAATCATACAAGATAAATGTTGGCTTTAAAACGGAAATCTGATTGTGTTCAATTCAGCCATGGTTACATTTCCCATGCTGCTCAACATTCTCTTATTGGCAGGAAGACTTGTTGGCATTATTCATCCCATACCGCCAGATCTTCAAGAGCCTGTACCCTCCTGCCCATCCACTCACCGACACGAGAGTGAAATAGTCCTGAGGCAGCTGGTTGGTGGGGATGGGTCCCACGATGTGCGTGCTGGGCCTCAGGGGGTGGAAGGTGTCTCGACCAAAGCGATCTCGTGAATTATGGGAGACCACTCCCACGGAATGCAGACAATTGGCTACCTCCAAGTCTTCATAGCGTCCCTTGGTGGCGCACTTGTCCTGCGGAAAGAAATGGAATGGGAACGTTGTTTATCGCGCCGTGAACCTCATCTAAGAATAGTTCCACTATAATTTCATGGCTTAACTGAAGCTGTGTGAGGTATACAGAAAGGAGAAAGATAGAGAAAGGCAGAATTGCTCGAGCGTTCGTCTGTATGCATAGGGTTGGATGAAACACATTTATTTAATGCATTGTGATATTGTTCTGTCTTTAAACAATACTTTGTTCAAAGATAACATACACGGGAACAAAAGAAAAGAAAGACAAACAAATTAAAAAAAAATATCGAACGACAGAAATGTTCCAGCGTATGTTTGGATGTGTAATTTGGTAGAGAGACTTAACAATATCAAAAGCATGTTTGTAGTGTTTCTTTCTGTCTTGTTTTTTTTTTCCTTGACAGATGGATATGAAAAAAAAAAAAAAAAAAAACAAGTAGAGGAGACAGCGTGCAAGTACGAAAAAAAGAAACTTTTAACAGATGACCTTGCATAACCATACTTTTATACATTCTACTGTATTAATCACGTATGTGGCGTTAAAACAACATTTGTACCAATGGTTGCATTTTTTCTATTTTACAGTTATTGCAGGTCTTTCTTACGAGAAAAAAAATCCGTTTTATTGATTTTGATACCTTAAACAACTAGTTTTCAGAAACCATAACATACCGATAACATTTCACACGTTTATTTCTCTGCATTACATATTAGAAAAGTAAGGACAAGTTACATGTCGCAAAACATGGTATTTGATTGTAGGAGTTTAATAGCTCTGGCCACTAAAAATATCTGAAGATGAACAGGGCCTTTTCAATGCATCACTACTTGACAAATCTATTTAGACACGCAAATGTTTCACACAAAACCAAACCGTTTTCAGCTTTGCCTAACAGGCCGATTAAATTAATTGTGGGGTTCTTTCCAGTTAATCGTAGAAGTGAGTTATTTATTCAAGCATGTAAAAAGGGTATAACATTTCTTTACAATAGTTGCACTGCTGGCAAGTTTTGCTTTGGGACAAGTAGAGAAGAAACCTCTTACGAAGAAGATAAACATTTTAATTCCAACTATTTAAGAAGCTCTGCAAGGAATTCTGGGGCTGTTAGGGAGTCCTGAAAAATCTACAAATAATTTATCATCACTCTAGGTAACACTGAAAATCCTAGAGTTTTCCAGCTTTGTATATCACAAGAGAGAGAGAGAGAGAGAGAGAGAGGAGAGGAGAGAGAGAGAGAAGCAACTGACATGGAACAACGGTTCCACTGGGATACAATTTATCAACAAAGATCGCTCACGGTAGTCTCTCGTGAAATGGACATTGTTTGACCACTTAGTCACCACCACCACCCCCTTTCAAGTTCCTTATTTCTCTCTCTTACACATCCTCTCTCTCTCTCTCTCTCTCTCTCTCTCTCTCTCTCTCTTTGTGCGCGCACGTGTGTGTGTGTGTGTGTGTGTGTGTGTGTGTGTCCCCCCTTTTTGTCTGTCTCTATGTGTGCGTGTGTGTGGGGGGGGGGGGGGGGGGAGGAGAGGGGTCGATGTGAGTGTCTGGCTAGATAGTTTCCAACGCATCCCAATCTTGACAAGTACGTTTTGTGTTTGCTTTGAAGTTTACCGTTGTTCACTTAAAGTGACAAGGCGAGAGGACTGAGAGGTGTGTTGCGTGTGTATATGTATCATGTTTGGGAAGCGAGGCTGTGGGAAGGTCAGGAAGGAAACACGTTCGCACGATGACATGTGTGTGCATGCGTGCGTGCGCGCGCGCGCGCGTGTGTGCATGTGCATGCGTACGTGTGCCAGGGTGCATGCGTACGAGCGAGCGAGCGTGCGTGCGTGCGTGTGTAGCCTCCTCACCTTGCTATAGCCGTTCTCCACCACCCGCCTCAAGGCCTGTCGGCTCAGGACGTAGGAGGCCCCGCCAGACATGTAGCCCTGGGGGTGGAAGCGCTTGTACAGGTGGCCCAGGTACACGGGGTCCTGGGAGTCGTACCTGGACAACAGGTAGCGCAGGTTCTCCATCACCACGTAGGCATCGTCGTCGCCCTGGGGTCATGAAGGTCACAGAGACAGCACAGAGTTCAGAGGTGTGATAAATGATAGGGAAATGACGTGTGACGACGACGATGATGAGATAATGATGGTAATGATGATGGCGATGGATGATGATGATGATGACGTGATGATGGTAATGATGATGGTGATGTGATGATGATGATGATGGTATGATATGGTGTGTGAGATGCGATAATGCTGCGTGTGCTGCTGATGATGTGATGATGTAATGATGAATGGTGATGCTGTGCTGACTGCTGACTGCTGCTGCTGCTGATGATGATGGATGATGATATCTCCACAACAAAATCTCACAAGCTGATATTCAAGTTGCTTGAAGATATGATAGATAATGTCAAAGAAACAGGAGCAAAAGACTTCCCCGCGATGTGTACGGGTTCTGTTGTTGAAGAGAAAGTGTTCAGGGTACCACAACAATGAGAAGCACACTGACATCCGTTCAAAGAACTAACATGCCTACACAACAATCGCACACCGTATACATCCACACAGACACACACACACACACCACACGACAGACAGCCACGCACACACGCACGAGCACTCCCACCGCACTGTACATTCGTCATAAGAGACAAGTCCATCTACAACACAACACCATGATACACAGCACACGACATCCACCAACAACACAACTACACACCACACACACCACCACACACCACACACACCACACACACACACACACACACACCACACACACCACACCAACACCACCACCACACACACACCACACACCACACACCACACACCACACACACACACACACACACCACCACCACACCACACACACACACCAACACCACACACACACACCCACCACACACCACACACACCACACACACACACACACCACACACACACCACACACCCACCACCACCACACACACACCACACACCACCACACACCACCCACCACCCACCACCACCACCACCACCACCACCACCACCACCACCACCACCACCACCACCACCCCCTCAACCCCCACCTTCAAATACCATCCACTTTCTGAACCAACCTCCAGCCACTGAAAGACCCACTGTCCACCCAATCTTTCCATGTTGGAAAGGGGTTTTCTATTTATACAGCAGAATTGTTTGCAATACTAATGGCTTTGATATACATTCTTAACACACCAATGGCCATCTTTAATACATTGTTATGCGTAGATTCGAAATCAGCTCTACAATCATTACAGCAGTGGAACTGCGAGGCTAGAATAGATATATTTGATGAAATTAAATACCTTATTCACTATTTAAGAAATCGATGTATAGGCATTGATTATTGCTGGGTATCATCCCATTGCGGCTTAAGGGTGGAACAAAACAGCAAATAATCTGCCTAAACAGGGAGCTTTGGGAGATGGTCATCCTATTTCTGAATGTCCT
>CM065734.1:25887124-25899624 GCA_033310375.1 Conus canariensis | reverse complement strand
TATCTTAACTTGCACTTTTTCTATAGCATCATATTTCTGAAATCCCCAAATTTCCGATCCATATAATAGAATGGGCTTAATTTTTGTATCAAATATTTTGAAAACCATGTCCACTGGGAGTGCTTTAAATCTGAAATATAACCTTTTTATGCCTGCTAAAGCTCTAAGGGCTTTACCAGAAAGAGCTTCTACATTCTTAGTCCATTTCAAAGTAGATGAAAAAATGACCCCCAGATAATTATAGCAAGATTCAACCTTTATCTCTGCATCGTTTAGATTCCATTTTTCACTTTTTTTGTTAAATCCTCCATTTTTGAATACAACTACTTTAGTCTTATCCATGTTTACCTTCAGACCCCATTTTTTACCATATTTTTCTAGACAGTCGATCTTCTTCTGTAGGTCTAGAACAGTGTCAGCAACAATTGCAGTCATCAGCGTACATAAGGAGGAGAATACCCAACGGATCTCCCAGTATACCAATGCCTCGTGCACCACAACCAATTAACTCTGTCTGAAGTTCAGATAGAAATATAGAAAACAAAAGGGGACTCAAAACACAGCCTTGCCTAACACCAGATAAGCACTCAAAATATTCTGTAATCTTATCTCCAACACACACAGCTGCCATCACACTCTTATACATACCTTGAATTGTGCCAAACAGTTTACTATGGATCCCTCTGGACAGCAGAATGTCAAGTGCGTGAAACCTCTCACAAAAGGCATTAAACGCTTAGAGGCAAAAGGGGCGTTGTACATAGTATACAAATAGGTAATAGAACCATTAACAAGTGTGCCGTACCCATCGCACACGGTCGAACCGTGTCAAGGAGGACGAAGCGGTCAGGTGACAGATGGCACCTAAGGTAGTAAGGAGTTCGGACCTGCCCGACAGCGAAAGGGGAGAGGAACATAACCACTAGGACCTCGGTGCACCAAGTGAGCGCTAAATACTCAGTTAGCTGAGGTTCTTTTGTAAACAGTCAGTGAAGAGCAGGAGTCTTGGACTCGTTCGGATGGTATTGCCGTGGGTCACTGGGTTGGTTCTATTGTCAGGCTGGTTGAACGCGCGTGGATGTTGTTATCGTAGCCCTCTTTAAGATAATTACTGTGTTAAAGTGGCCTCCGAAGTCGGCGGGAATTTTCGATGTCCATCTGGTGCCAAGTGTTTGTTTGCTAATCAATCAGGTAGGGATGTGTGTAAATGCAGATGTGTGGAGAATGTAGCGAATGGAGAATTCACAGCACTTGTGAACTAGGGGTTTGAGAAGCAGCATGGACAAAGGCATGGCCCGAAGGGGAATCCTTTGTTTCCATTCCTATATAAAGTGAGGGAGAACAACGAGAAGGAGAAGAACACCAGGAGAGAGAGAGAGAGAGAAGGCAGAGGAGAGAGAGAGAGAAGAGAGAAGGGTGGGCAGGACAGAGAACGGGTCGAGAGAAACGTGGTCTGGGAGATAGAAGAGACAGCAAAGTCTTAGGGAAAAGACAAGCTGGAAGAGAAGAAAACTAAGTTTGAAGCCCAGAGGTGGGTGAAGACAGACAAACTGAAATTGAACCCAGAGGTGGGTGAAAGAGACGAAGAAGAAGAGTTCTACGTCGAGATCCCAGAGACGACCACGAAGACCCAGTCCTGAAACCTGGAGCCAGTCAACCAAGGGCCTCACCATCAAGCAGTGCTGAGGAAGACGTGAAGAGACTTTTCAAGAACTGTGGTGTGGTGTGAAAGCGTGGTTGTGTGTGTGAAAACCTGGCCAGGTAAGAAGTCATTTTTATTATAACCCGGGATTAGGAAGTATTGATCTTTTATGTGTTGATTTGTTCATTTTGTGTAATTGGATTTTTCGTGTTTGATTATTAGTAGCATAGAAATTGTATTTCTTGTGCTCAGTCGTGTTAGAAGGGAAACGAATGCGTGACATCCCATTCCCAGAGAGAGGTGAATGTTTGGTGGGCGCATGAGTGTGCATATGCGTGTACGAGTGCAAAGATAACCTTGGTGTGTTAAACCTGACTAATAATACATCAACTTAGTGCACTTAAGCAATACCATCACGATTTCCCCCGTCCTGGACACAGAATGTAAAGAAGTTTACTTTCTATTTACACAGTCGAACGCTTTTGAAAAGTCTACAAATAATGAATAAAATCGTCCGCCTTGTTTGCTTAAGTATTTCTGCACGAGAGATTGGAGAGAAAATATGTTGTCTATTGTACTATAGCCTTTCCGGAAGCCTGCTGGGGCTTCAGGGATAGTTTCATGTTCATTACAATATTGAGTCAATCTGTTATTAATCACTGTATTATATATTTTACTAAGCACATTCAGCAAAGAAATACTTCTGTAGTTATCAACACAACCTCGATCACCCTTTTTATGTAAGGGAAAGATTACTGCTTTTGTCCAGCTTTTTGGGTACGTTCCGCTACTAAACACTTTATTGAACAAGGGGTGTAGAAACTTAATGAGTACGTTTGCTCCTGCATGGAACAGGTCAGTGGGCAAACCATCTGGCCCGGCAGCTTTACCCTTCTTCATTGCATTAATTGCTTTGAATATCTCAGTTTCTGATATTTCATTATCATGATCAAAGTTATGACACTCTTCACAAGTTTCAGAACAGTGATCCTGTAATGTACCAGAAATTTCTTGTTCAAAATCTTCATCATGTACATTTTGTTCAGGTGACAGTAAGTTTTTGAAATATTCATACCATTTGTTTGGTGTAATCGTATTTGAACTTTTTGAATTGCTGGCTGTAAGAGACTTTATTTTTTGCCAAAATGATTTAGAGTTTGGGTCTGCGCATGCTTCGTTTAATTCATCTATGATACGTTTGTCTCTTTCATCTTTTTTCGATTTACAAAGCAACTTGAATGCTTTTTTGTGATCAAGATAGCTTTCTAAGTCCATCCTGTCATCCGTTTGTCTGAATATACGTAGATACATGTATTTTTCTTGTTTAGCTTTCTCACAATCCTTGTCCCACCAAGGTGATTGATTGTACGAACATTGCTTTTTTGGTCTTGATTGCATTTGTTCAGCTGCTTTTTGCATTAGACTGACAACATATTCTGTGCCTTCGTCAACATTTTGAGTTAATGCTTCAAAGAAGTTTGCTAGCTCATGGATTACGTTGGTTTGAAGATAATCAGTAAAGGCTTCTAAACTTTGACTTCTTACTTTAAAATGTAACTTGTATTCCATACTAACGCTATTCTCATCTTCAGTTTCTTTGTAGCTTTCACGCGTATTATCATTGAGAAACAAAACAATAGGAGATGGTCAGATTCAGATCTATCTGCGACAAACATGTCAGAAATAAAGTCATACATTGCTTGGGAACAAATGAAATAATCAACGACACTCATCCCTCTGTTAGCTGTACAAGTAATCTCGCCCTGTTTGTCTTGCTCTGTTCTCCCATTTACAATAAACATGTTGTTTTCTTTTAAAAGGTCAATGAGCTTTCGGCCAAAGTTACTTACAGCATGGTCCTTTGATTTCCGTTCAATTTGAGGCATATCATTCAATAATTCATCAATTTCATTTAACGGGTGTGCGTGTCTATTTTCATGGACAAAATCAATGTCTTGTAACTCACCAGTACGGGCGTTGAAATCTCCACATAATACAAAGGGCAAGTCAGGATATTCACGCATGACATCGGTTATGTTGTTAGCTAATATATCAATACCACTGGGGTTGTCTTCACCATAAATGACCGAGTTCTCAGGGGCTACATACACAAAGCCAAAAATCACGTCAAAAGAATAATTCAGAACTTGTTTAGTGTACGTGTGTGTGTGTGTGTGTGTGTGTGTGTGTGTGTGTGTGTGTGTGTGTGTGTGTGTGTGCCTGAATGTGCGCGCGCGCGCGCGCTCGCAAGCGCGAGGCCACGGCAAGGGTGAAAGAAGAAGAGACAACACAGCAGCACAGGGAGACGACAAAAAAGCAGAAGAGCACACAAAACAAAGTGTGAAGTAACGCAGTTTTAATGCACGACACAAAACAGGACAAGAAATTTTCGGCAATATGCCTCAGCTGGTAGAGCGCCGGACTCGTAATCCAAAGGTTGCGGTTTCGAACCTCCGATGGGCCGTTTCGGTACAGAGGGATTTTTCCCTCGGAGTTAACATTAGTTCTGATTCCATTTCCCATACAATCCTTCGAATGAGACTATAAACCGAGGTTCTGTGTGTGAACGCACGCATAACATCTTGCACACACGTAAAATCCCATCACCAACTTTCGGAAGAGAAGGCCAGTTTGGCCGTTGGTGTGGATGACACGTTACACATAGCATGCACCTTCCCCAAAGATGGAGTATGGCTGCCTTAATGGCGGGATAAAAAATGGTCATGCACACAAAACTCCACTCCCTTTGTAGGGTAGATGGGATTTATACTTGCCTGTCTATACAGGGAGTGTCCGCAGGAGTATCAGCTGCATACGCAGAAGAAGAAAATGAAATCCACAAACCCGTGGAGAAGTGGGCGCACTGAGTTTCATCATTCTGCGCACTGATACGACAGTCACGGGGAGTTCTGAGCGATTTCGCGTTCAGAGATGTGAAATCAGCGCAATATTCACGTTCTGAACAGCACACAGCTGTATAGTTCACACTGTGTGTGGTGACCATCATTGCTGCAATGATGATGGCCTCTCCAACAGTCCCACGGAAAAGAAATGTTTCAAAGCTGGAGATCGGTTGAAAACTGTAACATTAAGTGTAAAGAAGCAAACACCAATCATGATTACACGTTCAGGCTTGGGGAAAACTGATTGAAACGATTATAAAAGATTTTTAAAAAAAACATAAAATAAACCCAGAAAAATAAAGTAGTGACTGCTGTACTCGTCTCAAATAAGTAAAGGGAAAAGGTGGCAAAAAGAGTACCTGGAGAGGGGATGGCCGACGTTTCGTGTCGTAGACACTTCAACAGGGAATGGCAGCAGAGGGAAGATGTTGATGGTGGTTGACTTGAGTCACTGAGCGCAGTTCATGGTTTGAAGGGGTGGAAAGGGCAGAGGTGGGAGTGTTGGGCAATATTGAATGTAGGGGTGATCATGATTCACAATAGAAATGGGCAGCAAAGGAGAGACAAAGGAAGGGGGAGGGGGGGGAAAGGGGGGGGGAAGGAGGGGGAAGGGGGGGAAAGGGGGGGGGGGGAAGAGGAGGGGGAGAAGAAAGGAAAGGGGGGGGGAGAGGAGGGCTGATGGTTTGGGGTGAGGTATCATTCCCTGACGTTGAGCCCATGTGGGCTCAAGGTGCCAAGGCGCTGTATTAACTGGCTTTCCATGTATTTTCTGTAGTTCCCTTCTTGACGACCATTTCTCCAAAGGGCTGCCACTCTGATGTAGGAAAGATAGTGATGGTCCGAATTGAAGTGGTTTGCCACAGGAGTGTCTTTTCCTGTGAGGATGCTGTCTCTATGTTCTTTAAAACGTTCGTTTAGAGATCTGTATGTTTCACCCACATACATCTTGGGACACAGGGTACAACTAAGAACATAGACTATATTCTGAGTCTGGCAGGTGAAGTGGGACCTCATGTGGAAGCTGCGTCCGGATGGGCCTTTCACAGTAATTGTCGGATTAAGAAAGTCACAGGTTTTGCATTTGGGTTTCTTGCACTGGAAATTGCCTGGTTGGGTTGGGGGGATGAAGGGTGGAAGGTAGAGTGCATCAGGTGGTCACCAAGGTTTTTGTCCCTTTTGAATGCCACCATAGGTGGTAGACTGAAAATGTTTTGGAGAGCTGGATCCTCCTTCAGAATAGTGAAGTTGCGGAGCAGAACGTTTTTCACAGATAGATTGTGTGGATGGTAGGTTAGAGTGGCAATGCATCGGTCATTGTCTGTAGTCATCTTTTCCTTGTCTTGTAGGAGCTGGTGTCTGGGGATGGACTGTGCTCGTTCAAGGGCCATCTGAACTGTAGCTTGTGGGTAGCCTCTAGTAGTGAAGAAGGTAGTCATGGCCGCTGCTTCTTTGGTGTAATTATCATCGGTGCTACATAGTCTGCGAAGTCGAAGAAATTGAGAATATGGGATGCTTTCTTTCATGGCAGGAGGATAGCTTAATGAGAACAGGAGGTAAGAGTGGGCATTAGTTGGTTTATAGTGCATTGTTGTGTGGAGAGACTGTAAAGTGCTTTGGATACTGATTTTGATGTCCAAAAATGAGAGGGAAGAGTCCGAGATTTCGTATGTGAATTTGACTGAAGGGTGAAAGGCATTAGCGTAGTCAATGAAGCATTGGAGTTCCTGTCTGGGTAGAGTGCTGATTCCGAAACAGTCGTCTATGAATCTTTTGAAGACTTCAGGTAGACGTCCAGGGTATTGAGCAAAGATTTGTGTCTCAATGTGCCCCATAAAGAGGCAGGCATATGATGGGCCCATGCGCGTGCCCATAGCAACTCCTTTGATTTGTTGGTAGGCCTCGTTTCCAAATTCAAAAGAATTCAGAGTTAAAACAAGTTCAGTCAGGCGCAGGATGGTGGTTGGGTCAAAGTCAAAGTCGCTTTGTTTCAGGTAATGTTTAACAGCGAGAAGTCCATCTTTGTGCGGGATATTAGTATATAATGATGTCACATCCATTGTGAAGAGGAACTGATGTTCACTGTCAGGCGGGAAGGTGTAATCATAGAAAATCTGCAGGGCATGGTTGGTGTCTTTCACATAGGTTGGCAGGTTGTGGACGAGGGGTTGGAACAGCCGATCAAGAAACTGTGACAGTTGAGCAGTTGGGCAGGAGCAGGCTGAGACGATAGGTCTACCAGGGTTGCCACTCTTGTGGATCTTCGGTAGTAGGTAGAATTTTGCAGTGCGAGGTTCTTTGACTATAGTCCTTGTTGCTTCTTGAGGGAGATGACCTTTGGAAACTGCTTCTTTGATGGTCTTCCGGACCAGTGCGTTGTCTTGTTTGGTTGTTGGGGTTTTGATGGGAGCATAAGTTGAGGAGTCAGAGAGCTGGCGTTTGGCTTCTTCTTCATATAAGTCTTTTCGCCAAATCACTACTGCCCCTCCCTTGTCTGCTCTTTTGATGATGATGTCGGGTCTCTGTTTCAGTTCTTTCAAGGCCTGAAACTCGGCTTGGGTGAGGTTGGATTTTCTCACAGGGGGCAAGTTTAATTTATCAATGTCGTTCCCTGTTGAAGTGTCTACGACACGAAACGTCGGCCATCCCCTCTCCAGGTACTCTTTTTGCCACCTTTTCCCTTTATTTATAAAATAAACCCCAGATATTACATATATGAGTTATAAGCGAAAGCGCTGAAAGTAATGCAGGTAAACGAATGAAAAACGTTACACAAAGAGCTAAATGACAAGAGAGAGCCAAAATAGCTTATCAATGTTGAGAGAAAAAAAAGAATCCTTACTTCTGAGTGAAAAAAAACCTAATCAAAGAAATGGCCCTCATGCACTAAGAGGAAAGGCTAGAGATATCAAAAGACAGGATTACTGTGACTCGGCCTCAGTGAAAACAACTGGCCATTCCAGAAAGGGAAGGAAGCCTCTCGCATGGATTATCTACTCCTGACCCAGGGAAAACAATTCTGATTGGACAATAAATCGCAAGCAATGTTGGTAAGGGACGATGATAGGAATTGAACAGTGTTCCAACCTGCCAACTGTCGGCTCGCAATACAGCAGACAGACATGTCTGGCCAATGCTTGTAACAGCGTTGCTCAGCCTGTCAAGCCCTGAAACTTGCTAGGTCTGCGGGGTTCATTATTCATGGACATGACACCGGCCTTTAGACCCAAGTTCTACCGAATAAATCCTTGATAGAAAGAGAAAGAATAAAAAAGGCATGTATGCTGAAAATATCAAAAGACAGGATCACTGTGCTCTAGGCTGCTGGATGCATGTAGGTATAAAACTGACACAGTAAACTTTGTCCTTAATTAATAAAGTCTTCTTGTTATTTCCTTGTGTTGGTTGAGGAATGCGTTCTTCCCTTCCTGGATGTGTGTGTGTGTGTGTGTGTGTGTGTGTGTGTGTGTGTGTGTGTGTGTGTGTGTGTGTGTGTGTGTGTGATTCTTCTCTCCCTGGATTTTTCTTACACACACACACACACACACACACACACTCTCTCTCTCTCTCTCTCTCTCTCTCTCTCTCTCTCTCTCGCGGGGTGTGAATTGTGACACTGACTGAGCAAGTCGACTTTCACGGCGCTCTGTTGTTTTTGTTTACTTTGGCGTCCTGCATCAGTGTCCAGTACTGTCACTTTGCCAGTAATTGGGTCTAGTACCATGCCTTCGTGCCAGCTGAGTTTTAGGGTGACATGTGGCACCTTTCTCCCCGTCTACATCTACTTTATGTGGAAACGGGCCGTTCGAAAAGCCGCCATGAGAGCTTCCATGCTGACACCCGGTACAAAGTTAGACGGTGTCTTTCTTGGACTGACCCTCTCCTACCTGTTTTGGGGCGGACTCCTTTTGCTGAGGTCGGGGGACGTGGAACGTAACCCTGGCCCCCCTGCACCCCCTCCTGAGAAGGACAACTCTGGGACGCTGAAGGCCATGCTGACCAGCACCAGGCGCGACACCAGGAGCAGGGTAGGATCTGCTTCCGCAGACCGGGCGCAGGCGACCACCTCTTCCTCCTCAACGCGGGACCCCCCTCAAGAAGAACCATCAAGAGCAGAGTTGATGGATGTTCTGCAGAACGTACTGTCCACCATGAACTGTAAGTTTGACAATGTTGATAAGAAGTTTGACGATCTTGGAGAGAAGTGTTCGGCCCTGCAGTCTGATGTGAGAAATTTGAGAGATGAGGTGGCGGATTTGAAAAAAGAAAATGAAGATCTGGTCAGAGCTAACGCTGATCTCCTGAGTAGGGTTGAGCAGTTAGAAAGAAAGACTGATGATCTAGAGGGGAGGTCAAAACGCAATAATCTGATTTTTTATGGCATACCTAGGGACCAGAACGAGACAAACGATGACTGTGAAGGGAAAGTACACACTATGTTGACTGATAAGCTAAACGTGACTAAGAAGGTAGAGTTCGACAGGATTCACAGACTTAGTGCCAAACCTGACTCTCCCATCATTGCTTGCTGTACCTTTTACAAGGATAAAGTTAACATTCTGAAAGGAAAGAAAAACCTGAAAGGCAGCAATGTCTTTGTGGGAGAAGACTTCTCCTCCAAGGTCAGGGAGATCAGGCGTGGTCTTTCACCACACTTGAAAAGAGCAAGAGCGGACGGGAAGAGAGCCACCATGATCTATGATCATTTAGTGATCGACGGAAAATCATATTTCCTTGATGGACATGGAGGGCTCAAGGACTCTAGATAGGGGTTTGGCCGGCCAGTTTTTCTTCCTCATGCTGCATTAAAAGTAGAGGGTCAGGAAAATACAAGAACACCGGTAATCTCGCCAACAGCAATAGGCAGGGACAGTGATGTTCATGTTGACAGTTGCCGGGTGAGTTGCAGTAACCTGCCAGAGCCAGTTGCGGAAATCCCGTGCGTGCATGAGGGAGAGAGCGAGGGAGGGATGGAGAGAGAGTGTACATATAATGAAAACAAACCTTTTTCTTTTTTGTTATGGAATGTTCATGGCATAAAGTCAAAACTTGCCGATCCAGATTTCTTTTCATTTCTTTTTAAGTTTGATTTTGTCTGTCTTGTTGAAACGCTTCTTGATGAGTGGAAGTTTGATCATCTATTTTCTGACTATGATGTGTTCTGCAAACTTGCTGTCAAATTCAGTAGACAGGGGAGAGCATCAGGTGGAATTGTTTGTTTGATTAGGAAAGAGTTATCTCCCTTTGTAAAAGCTATTGATGTCAACCACTCCAATTTTTGTCCATTCATAATTGACAAAAAATTATTTGGAACAGACAAAGATGTTTTGTATTTTTGTTGCTACATTCATCCGGAAAATTCTCCTTTTTACACCTTTTTTGATGTTGAAAATGGAATCAGTTTACTTGAAGATTGTTTGATAGAATGTTTGTTAAGAAAAGATGTGTATGTCATAATTAATGGAGACTTGAATAGCAGAACATCCAATATTTCTCAGGATTTTTCGGGAAAAAACATTTTTGATAGTCAATGTGATAGTCATTCTCTCAGTATAAATCGTAATTCTGAAGACTGTACATTAAATAATTATGGAAAGCTGATGCTAAATGTATGCACTGCCTTTGATTTGTGTATTCTTAATGGGGTATGTAATGGCGACCTGGAAGGACGCTATACATACATATCTGATTCTGGCTGCAGTGTTGATGATTACTTTATTCTTTCAAGCGATCTTCTTGCTTTGGTATATGACTCATGTAAATTTCAAGTTTTAGACCGCATAGACTCAGATCACATGCCTGTTTCTTTCATTGCTGTTTTTCCGAAGGAAAATGTTGTTGTCAATAATGAACAAGTAAATCATGTTATAGAGAAACTTGTATGGAATAATGATTGTGCTAATCGATTTCAAGAACTATTATGTAGCGTAGATGTTGTTAGAAAAATTGCAAATGCCATAGATATGATACAATCCGACGTAAATGAAGCTTTGAACATGTTTAATGAGTGTGTAAAGGAAAGTGCTAAGTGTATGAAGAAGCATATACGTGTCAATAGAAATCACAGATGTGATGATTGGTATGATAAAGAGTGCCGAATTAGTAAACTAAAAGCTAGAAAATTATTAAGAATTAGCTGTCGTACTCATGATCCACAAGATAGAGTGGCTTATTGTATTGCAAGGCGAGAATACAAAAAATTGTTAAAAAGAAAGGAGAAAGAGTATAATAAGTTCTTAATAGATAAGTTGATTTCCTCAGTTAAATGCCAAAAAGACTTCTGGGAGACTGTTCGGAAAGTATCTTTCAAAAGAAAACAACCGAAGAATAAGATAACTAGCGATATTTGGTTTCATCATTTCCAAAATTTGTTAGAACAGAATGTTAGTGACAGTGTTAATGAAGAAGTGGTGGATGCTGATGTAGATAGTTCATTTAATCGTCCAATATCCATGGAAGAGGTTACTTTAGCTATTAGAAAACTAAAAAATGGCAAGTCAGCTGGCCCGGATGGTCTTATTGGAGAATTATTTAAACACGCAACACAGCAGGCTGTGCTATTTTTTCATAAATTATTTAATAAGTTATTTAATGAGGGCTTGTACCCTGATAATTGGTGTGAATCAATTATTTTGCCTATATTTAAAAAAGGAGATGTGGACAATCCCAATAATTATAGAGGAATTTCCCTTAGTGACATTAGCAGTAAACTATTTGGAATGATTATTAATAGGAGAATACAAGAATGGGTTGATGAGAATAATATAACCGGGGAACAGCAAGCAGGATTCAAAAAGGGTTATTCGACCGTGGATCACATGTTTACTTTGTTGGCACTTATCCAAAAGCAGTTTTCTCGTAATCGTAAGCTATATGTTGCTTTTATAGATTTCCAAAAGGCATTTGATTCAATCAATAGAAATATACTTTGGCCAATACTACAAAAAAATGGTATATGCGGTAAACTCTATAGGTGTATTAAAAGCATGTATAATGTTGTCAGAGCTAGAGTCCGTTGTGGAGGTAAACTGACAGATTTTATTAACTGTACAGCTGGGGTCAGACAAGGAGATGCATGTAGTCCAGTTTTATTTTCTTTGTTTATAAATGAACTAGCTATAGAAGTTATCAATAATGGTAGACATGGTGCCTTGTTGTCTCTTGATACCTTAGAGTTGTTTATTCTCTTATTAGCTGATGATATTATTTTGATATCAGAAACGCCTGTCGGTCTGCAGACTCAGTTGAATAATTTACGACGTGCTGCTGGTACACTTCAATTAAAAGTTAATATGTCAAAAAGTAATATCATTGTGTTTCGTAAGGGGGGCTATCTTGGTGCAAGGGAAAGATGGGTTTATGATGATGTTAATATGCCAGTTGTTAATGCATACAAGTTTTTAGGTATAATGTTTTCTACACGGTTGAGTTTCACAGGTGCTTGTAAAGATTTGGCAAGTAGGGCAAAGAATGCTTTACTATGTATTATGAAAAAGTTGTATGTTTTGAATAATACATCCTTTAAGGTATTCATCAAGTTATTCGATACCCAAGTACAGCCCGTTGTACTTTACGGCTCTGAATTATGGGGCTTAGACAAAGCTGCAACTTGTTGCGAATCTGTTCATTTATTTGCTCTAAAAAAGTTTCTTGGTGTAAACAGACGTACGCCGAATGATATGATATACGGAGAAACTAATCGCTACCCAATATCTGTTGTATCTGCTGTTAATTGCATTCGATATTGGCTTAAGTTATTGCAAATGTGTAACGATAGAATTCCTAGAAAAGCCTACAATATGCTTCTAGATATGGACTCTAAAGGTAAAAATAACTGGGCCTCCAAAGTTCGTATTTGTTTGACAGAATATGGGTTTGGATATGCCTGGCTAAATCAGGGAGTGGGAAATGTCAAAGCATTTATAAGTATTTTAGACAACGATTAATAGATTGTACAT